>CM051270.1:32155633-32615633 GCA_027921565.1 Artemia sinica
TAACGTCCACCAAAGAATATGTTCCAAATCTGAAAAGAAAAAGAGCATGAGCAATTTTTATGACAAGCCAATTTCTTCAAGCAATCTTATGCTAGCCCTCTGAGCCGACTTTTTTCGCCATTTGCAAAGAATTGGAAAAACAAAACCCCAAAAAAGTCAAAATTCAGTTAATCTCAGCTCTATAGAAGAGGAGTACTAAGGTCATAACATCTCGAACTGGACAATTTTCTCAGATCCAGACATATCGTGACATACCAATAGAGACGGGACTCTAAGAGTTTTCCAATGTTGACTTTTGCTGGCACAGCAGCACTGTCCTATTAACAAGTGGGATTGTATGGTTATATATCTTTGGCGTATCAAGGCCGAGGAAACGATCCACGGAGTACACCTGCTTCAAAAAAGCTGACAAGATGAAAAAAAAATACTGGCAAGATTATAGAAAAAAACACTACTGTCCAGAGAAAGCCGTCCTGGCTTAATGGTTGGCGCGTTGGGTTGGGAATCCTTTGTCCGAGGGACACGGGTTCGATTCCTGGCGTGGCCGGTTATTTGGTTTGGGACAGGGGTCAGTGGTATGACTCTTTAATCTCAGCCAAGTCGATTCAGCCCTAAATGGTTACCTAGAGAAATCACGGGAAGGTAAGCAGGAACGGTGTGCGAAAGCACAGGATGGCTGGCCCCGAACCTTCCATTGCACTTCCTGGCTGAAGGGCCACGAAACGGAGATCAGCATGGGTCTAGTACCATCATGTTTACTTACTTTTTTACTGGCTACAAAAGTGACACATTTTTTTTCAAATGTTGCAAAGTTTTGTACTTTTTCCCTCCCTTCTGGGCTTCCTTACATAGGGTAGTCTTAGGCTGAACTACTCACATTCCAACGGGAGTGAATAACAAAAACAGGGTAAAAAGTGTTTTTTTTTTTTTTTTCACCCCTGAATCATTGAATTTATAGAACATTCACCGTTTTTTTTTTGCCCTTTTCTTGAAAAGTCAGGTCGAAACATGAGAAATGTATTTTATTTAATAACTTTTCAATTCTTCATCGAGGGAGGGGGGGGGGTTGTGCTTCGGACAGATTTTGTGCAGAGATTTCCCACCATAGTCCCCTCCCCCGTATATGTAAGTACGCGGCTATTCATATTATATATGCCCAAAAAGCTTCTCACGGCACGTCCGTGTCTTTGGGGAATACTAAGGAAATACCACATCGTGTCTCCACAACGCATTGTTAGTCGTTAAACACAATCATATAAAAGTTGTTTTGAACTTGAATTTCTACCAAATATACTCAGAATTTTTTAACTACTTTATTTCAAATAATTTATTGCTAAAGTGTCCCTATAAAATAACTACGAAGTCTTGTACGTTTCCCATCGCAATCTTTACTTTTGATATTTCCTAATCAAAATAACTCCTTTCATATTTCCACGGTTGAATTCTATATTTTTCAGCAATATTATGACTAAAGACCCATTTTGACATCAACGTTGTCACAGAATATTAATCTGCATATTATGGTCATGTCCAATTTGGACGATTTTCCACAGCATATAAAACACAAAATTGTGTTTTTTTTTGAAGCTACAAGATATCAAAGGTTAATTTTAAAGATACTAAAGAAAAGGCGCCTCGTGAAGAATAGATGTCAATTCCCATACGGTATTCCCATTAGTTATTGTGAAGTCTTTTCCCAAGGTATGTCTGATCAGATAGAAGAAGTCCCTTACATGAGGTCACACTCCTGAGCGTCCAGACTCATTCAAAAGAGGTCCCTTATATGAAGCCATACTTCTGAGCATACGGAAACTGGAAATTCCTCAAAATAGAAAATCTATGCCTGTCTTTTGCAAGAAATGCACTTACGAACTCTCATAGAGGAAATTTATTCCCTCTATAGACCTTTTCTTTCAACCCAGCTTAACGAGGAAAAACCCTTGTGCAGTCTGCATTGTATTACCATTATATACAAAAAAAAAAATCCCAAGATTGCGAAAAAAATAAAATAAACCTATTAGTTCCCTCATTCTCAAATCCAAGTCTTTTTTTTATTTTAGTTCCAAAATTTTTAGTTTTTTTATTATTACTTATTCCAATTTTCAAAATAAAAAAAAAAAAATTCATTTATAGTACGTCCCATCAGCTATAGGAAATTTTTCCTTACCTCACTTTCGATTTTCTTAGCAGCTAGTACACGCTCACGAATCACCATCCATGCCGCAAAAATAGTCATCAAAACTCCATGACCTAAATCACCAAACATAACGGCAAATAAAAATGGGAATGTGATAATGGTGAATGGTGCAGGATTGACTTCGCGATAAGTGGCCACACCGTAGGAATCCACCAAATTTTGAAAGCCGTTAGTGAATTTGTTTGTACGATTGTAAGTTGGAGGTACTTTCTTTACATCCATTCGGTTCAAAATTGGGGGGAGTGAGCTTCCACTGCGTTCCTAAAAATAACAAAAAAAAAATAGTCTGGGTTCCAAAGAACCTTACCACAGTAAAAACAATAAACAAATATTATTATCCTAAAAAATAAATTTAATATGAAGCTATTGAAAAAAAAAAAAACTTCTTTAGGCAGCTAAATTGAAATTCATCCAAAAATTTTGCTTATTGGATACAAAGGCCGTTTGCGAAAAGTGAGTTCATTAACTTTCACTGTTTAAATTACACTCCTCTTTCCCCTCCCTTCTGTCCAGCCGTGTTTAATATCCATGACTATATTTGTTGAAAAAATTAGCGATAATATCACAGTAACATTGTTCATAACCAAAAAATACTAAGGGTAATTATAAATAAATAATGTAAGCCTTCTTTTTTTAATGTAAATAGCCGATCAGTTTTAAAGTAATAATGTAACTTTTTTTAATGTAAATAGAAAAATTTCCGAAGTTTCAGTATTTTCTTCGCCTTAACTAATAGAAACATAAGAAAGAAATAGCCTACCGTTCCACGACGAAGGGCCAGATGAATTGTTTCTAAATCAGCCACTGGGATCCAACATTCTGCAATGAGACATTTCTGTGTCAAATCCAAATTAAACATGTTCAATGTATGATAGATCGCCTTTATTTTGCGTACTTTTATGAACCATGATTTAATATTCTTAGCAGCCGCAACTAATACTCGCTGACGATGATCCTGAGTCTGACTCAAAACCTATAAAAAAATAGCCTATATTTCTATATATATTTACTTATAATTAAAAATTTCTTTAAAAAACATAAGTTTTATAAAAAAAAATTATAATTAAAAATATTTATAAAAATAAATTGTTTAGAATATTGTTAGACAAAATAAATAAACAGAAAGAAATAAAAATAACATACCGTTCCGGCTCACGACTCATAGCTTTAATAATTATATATTCATATAATAACAATATATTCAATACTTATATGTTTATTATTCAATACAGGAGTTGATTCCTATAAGATAAAAATAGCCTACATTTTTATATAGTCAACTTGTTTATTAGGAAAATTAAATAAAAAATAAATAATTAAAACAAAATAGCATACTGTTCCAACTCAAGACCTAATACCTATAATAATTAAAAATAAAACTCTATACCTATATAAATAAAAGATGCAAATCAATAGATGTAAATCTATTAATTACGATCGTGAAAATAAACGATCAGATCGTGTGAACCAAAAGAGAGTCACTCTGATTCAATTGATGGTTCTTTTTTTAATTGAATTTTATTTAATTGTGTTAGTTTTTTAGATCAACTTATGGTGTTTACTACTTCTACTACTACTAACAACTCACCTCAGCACCAAGCCGCCAGAGACCAACAAAGCTACGCATGCTCCTACTCTATCCTAATCTTTTCAAAGCCTCCCTCTTTATACCCCCCCCCCAGGAAGTTTTGATATCCCTTAAAACTTTCTTTACGATATCTTCCCACCCCAGCCTCGAACGACCTTCTTTCCGATTTGGCCCTAGAAGGTTGGCCAAAAAGGAAAATCTTCGGCAATCTGTCATCCTTCATCCGCAGAACGTGCCCTAGGCATCTCAACCTTTCTCTCATTATAGCCCTAGAAAGCAAGATTGAACCACACTTTTTGTACAACCTAAAATTTGAAATACAGCGTCCTTTCACCAGTTGGATTAAACTATTTAAGCTGCTGATTATTGTCCAATAGCCCGAGTTTCCAATAAATTTTTTTCTCTAACTGAATCTGAACAAAGGCTGTTCCAGAAACTCTTTAAATCTATTGTAATAGAAAAACTTTTTTTCTAAATGTTAGAAAACAGAACATTTTTCATTTCTTCATCCAATCAGACGGAAGACGGTTCTTGATAAATGCTTCTTATGATTGGTCAGCAACTCCTGGTCCACGAAAAGGGGCGACATTGCTTTATTTTCATTTGTGTTTCAGATTCAGTATCTAGTCGATTCCAGTTCAGTTCGTATTAACCTACTATTTCCGGTCTGTGTGACAATCTGCTGAACAAAAGTGAGTTATATTTTCTAACCCCGCTTCTGGTTATTCCCTGATCCGTTTGAGGATTCGGGAAAGGCAGTTCTAGGCGAGCTATTAGTATATGTTGAAGTGTGGTACCCGTATTGACCAATCTTGGCGGATATTGGCTTCATACCTCACAATATACAAAATTCATGCGGTTTCATTAAAGAAGGTTTAATTTAGTTCACACTATTTCAAAAAACTAACCCAATTCTCTAAGCTAATTCTTGGTATTTCTGTGTGAATTATAGTTTGTGTATGTATTAAGTTATATTATTTTCTGCATACTGGATTCAGAGAATAGCCAAAAGCTACGCCAGTAAAAATCTAGATTTGTTTGGAACATTTCACGTATGCCAGTGCCAATGCCCCATACATGTTAGTCTGTCCCTCTGGGAATACATTAGAATATATTGGAGTCCATTTGTTCTTTTAACAGTATGGGATGAGGAACGCAAGGAACCATGTTGTGATTATTTTTCGGTGTCGGACATCTCGAATGATTTCTGCAAATTTATGTATCCTAGGTCCATGAGTTCAGACTAGAGATCTAAATATAAATATAATATGACCAAAATTTTGACAAATGAACAATAGGGAAATTTTTATGGGTATCTTCTGATTAATATTTAGACGCATGATACCATTTGAAGCCAGCATATTACTCCAGAATCGGATGCTGAATAACCCCAAGATCCACATTACTCCCCCCCCCCTTCTAGAGAAACCAAATAAGATCTAGTAAAGTACTGAATTATAATTACTTTTTTGTTTTTTCGTTTCTAAGCTTTCCCCAAATAAGAACAGAGATTTTAGCATTAATCACTATGTTTCTGAATATATTAATTACGTGTTTTCAGCTACAAACCTCGTCAGATTTTTTAAAATTAGGACCCTAAACTGATTACAGCTTTGATTAGAAAAGTAAAAACGAAAATAAAAACGAAATGAAATCAAAGAAAATCACAGAAAAAAACACAAGTTATTTCCACATTATCTTGAATCAGCATGAATAAGCATAGCCTCCTATTCAATAAAAAAAAAGTAAGAAGAAAGCATTTAACTTATCCGTATAAATTTATAGTACCAAAGTTGTACACAATTTGCCCTAAGTTTCATAAATTAATTTCTTATCCTGCCCAGTTTTAAAGGATAAAGTGACTGCCCTAAAACATTTTTTTTTTTTTTGTATAGCAAAATCCACAATATCCTTAATTACCTGATTACTACGCAGCAGTGTTTCCGATTACGATTTTCCTGACACAAAAAGTTCGAACTTCATTTAAGATCTTAACGGTAAAATCTAGAGCAAATATTACAAAAAAAAAACTGAAGCCACGCACATTCCTACTCAGACACATATGCAAGGGTGAGGAGGAGGGCACCTGGCTCAGCTGCATTACAATTTCTTGGTTTGAACCGTAGTTTCCATTAGCCTTCGTATAATTTACCTGTTCTGACAAATTGAGGTTCTTTTTTGACTTACTTGACTTAAAGCTCCTGCAGGTGGTCCAGCGTAGAAAGAGATGTGACTCTTCGCCTCCATTTCGAACGGTCCTGCACAAGCGTGACTGCTTCTTGGAGATAAATACCGATCACAGAGAGGTATTGCGTAAGGCTGGCCCTCCATCTGAACCGGGGTCTTCCACGAGGGGGCTTCCAGCTATGTTCAGTGGGACAAAGTGTGCTGGTGGGTGCTTCTGATGGCATAAAAATTAAGTGGCCGAACCACCGTAGGGTTCTTACGAGGAGCTGACGAGAGTTGGGGGACTGACCCGTTAGTGTCAACAGTCGGGTGTTCGAGACGAAGTCGTACCACTTGATCCCTTCGATTCGTCTTAAGAAGTTTGTTTGGGCCACATCTATGGCATCACGAACAGAAGCAGCTGGCGGCAAAGTTTCAGCACCGTAAAGAAGGACATGCGCTACGGTGGTGTTGTAGATCCGCATTTTTGTTTTTCGGCTGATGTTAGGCTTTGACCGCACGAAATGGCATAACCGAGCCATAATAGACGCAGCTTTAGCGATGCACGACCGGACTTCCCTTTCAATTGAGCCGTTATCCGAGGCGGCAGATCCAAGGTAGGTAAAAGACTTAACAACTTCAACAGTGTGGCCTAATACATTAAATGCTGATGAGTTGGCAGAATTACCTGCCGGGTCAATGATCATTATTTTGTTTTCTACCAGCAAATATGTAGGCCCGCTTTCAGGGCTTCTTCCGACACTGCATTGAAGGCTGCCACGAGTTCAGCTGCAGAAGTGCATATCAGGGCAATATCATCTACGAAGTCGCAATAGGCTAGGACTCTACCGCCATATCTCAGTCCGAATCGGAACCAATTCGTCGTTAGATCCATGACATAATCAATTACTGCGTTGAAAAGTTCGGGAGCAGCAACAGAGCCTTGCTGTACACCGGTATCTATTTCGAATAGTGGACTTCGGCAACCATTAACCTGGACGGAGCTTTTTATACCAGTGTAGAGCGCCTTGAACAGACTGTAGTATTTATCAGGGAGACCCGTTCGTAGTATCAGCCAAAGAGACTCACGGTCTACCGAGTCGAAAGCTGCTTGAAATTCAACAAAGGCAATAAATGCTGTATGCTGGAACTCACAGGCTTTCTCGATGATTGGGCGAACAGTGTATATCTGCTCATTCGTGGATCTGTTGAGCATCAAACATGCTTGCTGAATCCGGCGGCACTAGGTATAAATTCGGTTGACCAGACGAGGGAGAACAGGATTTGCAGCCAAAGTAGCATTGCCGTTCCTCCAAACCTTAACAGATGGACGGTGATCCCGCAGGTTCCTGGTGCCTTGTTGTTCTTCATTCTCCGCAGGGCATTTTGTATCTATTCTACCGAAGGAGAATCAGGCTCGGGTAGATTGTCATATGTTGTTTGCTGAGCGGACGCAGTTAGGTTGGCATCAACGTCGAGTCTTTCGGCATTTAGTAGCTTTGCGAAGTGCTCCTTCCATCGATCAAGTTGCGCGTTTTCATCCTCTAGTATTTTGCCAGAGAAGGACTTAACTGTGCCTATCTTTGGTGGTTTCCCATCGCTAAGGTCTCCAACATGCTTGAAAAGCGACATGACGTCACCTTTTCGTGCCGCATCTTCTAGCTCTTCAGCTTTTTTTTTATCAGTAAATTGTTGCTTATCACGGTGAATAACTTTGTTGCTGATCCTGTTCAGCCATTTGTAGGAGGATATATCTCCAGCTAGGAGCGTGTCCAGATAAACAAGAGTATTCAGACATTCAAACCTATTCTGATTTCAACCGAGTACTTTTGGCGGAATGTTTCAATTTTTATTTCTGGGTGTCCAACTTTGGCTGGCGTGGTTCTGAAGGCTGAGCTTTAAAACGCAGGCGGAAGTTCACAGCGACTAATTTATGGTTAGTATTCCCTATCTCAGCGCAACGATGTTCTACAGTTCGTAACTGATGAACGCCATCTCTGGTTGACTATGATATAGTCGATCATCTTCCGCGTTCGCCCATCATTGCTATATCATGCTGGCTTATAGATGTCTTTCCCGTGAAACAGGGTGTTGGCAATAACCAGGTCGTGCATAGCGCACAGCTGGAGAAGTCACACAGCTATCCAATATTGGTTTGTGGGATATGAGGCATTTCTTTGCCTTCTTGTTTTGGAGCAGGCCTATAACGCTGCTTCAAATGAAGGTTTGGCCTGGCCAAATCGTCCTGTAACCTGTACTGGCAATTTCTTCATCGTCTGATCCCGTCAGGTGTGTTTTTGTCATTCCAAGTATGTCAATCCCACATGTCAATATTTCAATCCCTAGAAGGTCTTTGGATCCCGGGTTTTTTCATGGTTAAAACATTCCAGGTGGCTGTTCTCAGCCCACCCTGGACAGCAAGGTTCAAAAGGTGTCCGGGGGCGTGCCTAGTTCGTGATGAATAAAAACCAGTAGGATCCAAGGCTTGAGTCACATTTCTTTTCATTGCAATTATTTTCGGGAGGATAGTCGCAAACCCAACCGTCCCTAAGCCTGGGTTTTAATTGAGAAGCCCTGGGGTGGGCTCCACCCGCGCCAATGAAAATATTCATGAAAACATTCCTTTCCTATCCCTAAAAAATATTCCTGTGTTCGTGCCTGATTTCCTTCACAGAAGACGGTTATTTCAAAAGATCGAAAGTTATATGTAGCATAGTTTCAAATTTTCAATCCGTTTCATTTTCAATCATATTTAAATCTACAATCCGTGCCATGACACCCATTTCCAGGTCGTGCCTATCAAGTTTATCAAGTTAACAGAATTTAGAAAATGAAAATATAGAAAAAACTGGTATAATACTTTAAACAAAGCAGTGGTTTAAAATATTATAGCCGTTTTCACTATATTTTCATTTGTTAAATTACGTAAATTAAAAGCAGTCTCCCCCTTTTTTATTTATTGTTTTTATTCATTTTGTGCTATTCTGTATTATATTTGCTTTCTATTTTGCATATTTAGTGCATACTGTATTTAAATCTTCAATCCTTGTCATGACGCCAATTGCCATTTCACGTCTATCAGCTGGTGTTTCTGGGCACGGATACAAACTGGCACGAAAACCTTCACATATCTTCTTGACACGAGATTTGAGTTGATCGCCTTGGAAAAAGATTATGAACACAGTCTTGTAAACATAGTCACCCTATAAGAAAAAGCAAAATAAACATCAAAAGTTATATTTTTTTTGAGGAAATATACGTCACAAGGTGTTAAGATTTGACCTAATATACAATAATATTATCAACCAGCACTGAGTTAAACACAATTTTCATTTCTAAACGAGATGACAGATAAAGGAAATCATAATGTAAATAAGGAAAAAGGTGAAAATGAGTGACGTTAAAAAATAATTTTTTGTGCTGCTGGAGCTATTTTTAAAATTCCAAAAAATAGATATCTTTCAATAAGACTAGTATGTCCACATTTTCTGTAGTCGAAATCATGAAATCTTTAAATACACCTTTAAAGACTTGTTTTAGCAAGCAAAAGAAACACTATGCCACGAGGCGGCCAAATTCCTTTAATATGTCGTCAATTTTTTTTTTTTTTTTTTTTTTTTTTTTTTTTTTTTTTTTTTTTTTTTTTTTTTCTTCCTTCCTTCTAAACTATTTATTGTCATTATATATATATATATATATATATATATATATATATATATATATATATATATATTAGAAAGTTCAGGGTATCAGTTATAGTAGTATACGCCCCTGTAGAACCGACTGATGGAGATACTAGTGACTCAGATGAATTTTACTTACAGTTACAGGAGCAAATAGACAAGGTCCCAGGTAGAAATATGATGTTATTACTGGGAGATTTTAACGCCCAGGTTGGTAGAAATAAGGATAGATGGTATCCCAGCTTAGGTAAATTTGGTGTAGGAAAAGAAAACAGTAATGGATACAGACTTTTGCAATTTTGTAGGTATAACAATCTAGTTATAACCAATACGGTGTTTGGTCATAAAATGGCTCATAAGCTAACATGGTATTCACGTGATGGTAAGACAGCAAACCTTATTGATTATGTTATAGTAAACCGAAGACTGGCAGGATCAATACAAGATACTAGGGTATATAGGAGTGCTGTTATTGATGTTAAAAATAAAGATCACCATCTAGTAGTGTCAAGGGTTAATTTAAAGCTGAAATATCGGAAGGGTAATTACCTCCCGGGAAGTTATGATGTTAGTAGACTCCAGGATGAGAATTTGAGAGAAACTTTCCAGGAACAGTTGAATACTAAACTTGAGAGTTTAAAATTTGATAATGTGGAAGATGGTTGGAATAATTTTCGAAAAATAATTTGTGAAGTTGCTGAAGGTGTATTAGGGAAGAAAGCTAGAACTGCAGCTAAGAATATTAGTGAAAAAGCTTTATGTTTAATAGAAAGGAGAAAGGACTTGTACAAGAATTATCTGAGTGATAGATCGCATGAAAACAAAAGAAATGTAAGGAAAGTGGAGAAAGCATTGAAATATGAACTAAGGAGGTGTGAAGTGGAGGCCATGGATAAAATTGCCGAGGATTTAGAAGATGCAGCTAGACGGCATAATAGTAAAATATTGTACTGGCACGTTAACAAATTGAGAGGTAGTAGTCAATCCGGACTTGTCCCAGTTAAAGATAGGAATGGGGTGGCAATTAGCGATAAGGAAAAAGCTAAAGCGAGATGGGCCGAACATTTTGAGAACTTGCTTAACCGAGATAGAGTTGCAGGAAAAAATATAGAGGAAAATGAAAAAGTTTGTGATACCTTGGATGTGAAGGAAGATTTGTTTTGTGAGGAGGAATTAGCAACAGTACTAAAAGGATTAAAGAATAATAAAGCTCCAGGTGCTGATAGGGTAGTAAATGAGTTTCTTAAATATGGTGGCTCTGAGGTTAGAAATAAGTTATTGAAGATTATGAATATGATTTTTGAAAAAGGGGAAGTACCTAACGATTTTAGGAAAACCTTAATTAAGCCACTTTATAAGAAAGGTGATAAAAGTGAGTGTGGTAATTATCGAGGCATTAGTCTGGTCTCTGTAGGTAGCAAATTGCTTAGTAATATGATACTTTTTAGACTGAGAGATGCTGTAGACAAAGTTTTAAGAGAAGAGCAGTGCGGTTTTAGAAAAGGTAGAGGATGTGTTGACCAAATTTTCACTCTTAGGTTAATAATTGAGAAGTGCCTAAGTTTTCAAACACCTTTGGTCCTCAGTTTTATAGATTATGAGCAAGCGTTCGATTCTGTTGATAGAGGAGCTTTAGTAAAGGTTTATCCTTGTATGGTATACCAGACAAATACATTAAAGTAATTAGTGCTATGTACGAGAATAACACTGCTGCGGTTAAAGTAGGAAATGAGGTTAGCAGCTGGTTTTGTATTAAATCAGGAGTTAAGCAGGGTTGTGTTCTATCCCCCTTTATATGGATTATTTTGATGGACTTTGTTTTAAGGAGCACAGGAAAGGCAATGGGAGACCACGGAATCAAATGGGGAGGAAAAAGTCTCCTAGACTTGGATTATGCTGATGATTTAAGCATCCTAGATGAAAGTGTGAGCAAAATGAATGAAGTTTTAGAGGTTTTGCGATTTCAGGGTGCTAGTATTGGTTTGAAAATTAATGTTAGGAAGACTAAGTCACTAACGCTAGGAATAAGTGAAGATGAAAAGGTGACGTTGGGTAATGAAAATATTGATCAGGTGGGCAGCTTCACTTACCTTGGTAGTATTATTAGTAAAGATGGTGGGAGCAGTGAAGATGTTAAAAATAGAATAGCCAAGGCTCAGGGTGTTTTTTCACAGTTAAAAAAAGTCTGGAAGAATAGGAAGATAAGTCTGCAAACCAAGATTAGAATCTTAGAAGCTACAGTGATGACAGTGGTCAAATATGGCTCTGAAGCATGGACGCTTCGAAAAGCGGATGAAGATTTGCTAGATGTTTTCCAGAGAAATTGCTTAAGGATTGTTCTGGGTACCCGGCTGACTGACCGTATTTCAAACAATAGGCTATACGAAAAATGTGGTTCAATACCGCTTTCTAGGTCTATAATGAAAGAAAGGTTGAGGTGGTTAGGGCATGTTGTGCGGATGAAGGATGACAGATTGCCAAAGATTGTTCTTTTCGGCCAACCATCTAGGGCTAAACGGAAAGCAGGTCGTCCCCGTCTGGGGTGGGAGGACGTCATAAAGAAAGATTTAAAGGAAATGGGAACTTCGTGGGCGGGTGTAAAAAGGGAGGCTTTGAATAGATTGGGGTGGAGGAGGAGCGTGCGTAGCTGTGTTGGCCTCAGGCGGCTTGGTGCTGCGATGAGTTGTTAGTAGTAGTAGTAGTAGAGACTGCATAGCGAAAATATTTTGTAATAAGATATTCTAGATATCTAAACTGCGTATGCTTAGCTTTACGCGGCAGATTATAGATATTCGGTAGATATTCGATTATAGTACCTTCTTCCGTCTAAAAGTCAAGCTTTTTTTAGTCAAAGAAGAAAAAAGGAATAGAAACTGAGAAATAATATAGGATCAGTGAGTAAAAATAAAAATGCACTGGTATTTTGGTAGATACATCCGATAAGCTCTCTTAAAAGCAAGAAGAAGTTTAGCAAAAACATTTAAAGAATGGAGGAAATTTAAATAGAAACGAGTATACAAAGATTTCCTTGTTTGTTCGTTTTGTTTTGTTCTTTTAGTTTCAAGCTCCGACTTTTTCCAGTCTTTATTTTAACCTAAGGCAGGTAGAACACCTTTTTATTCAGGTTAGTATTACATTCATATTTGCTTTGTTTTTCATCTTTTGTTTTTGTTTTTTTTTGGTTTGTTCTGTCTCTCAAAGTTTTTTTTTTTTTTTATTTCCATTTTCTCTATTTTTCATAACCTTCTTCATGCACCGAAGACGGCTTATCAGCGGTATTCCCCAAATCATTTGCACTTTCCTTACTTTTGTTTACTGACCTCGAAAAATTTTCCTCGATTTCTATTCCTTTTTCTCATTTGAGTACGATGTCTATCTTGAAACTTATTTGGTACCCTACTGTGGGTAAAATAATGAATTTCGTTATGGTAGAGAGGTGATTCTAGTCACAATTGTATTTTCCAATATAACAATTCTATAGCAACTAGAATAGTTTGATATGAGTCGTGTTTTATTTTGAAGAATAACTACTATTTCTCTAAACTGGTAATCTTAGACCTACTCCAAACGTAATTTTAGATAAGCATTTATGATCGCCATCTATTTGAGTACACTAGCGGTATCTATAATTTGGCTATCGAACGGGGCTGTCACAAGAAGTTAGATATAAATGAAAAAGCACAAAAATTATCATCTTGTTTGATTCCTGCTGCAGATCCTGCTATTCCAAAATATAGTAAGAAGAAAAGGTTAAATCTCAAGAAATTGCCTAAGACATGGCGGAATGGAGACTGTGAATTGGGAAAACAAACTAGAAAAAAAAAAAAAAAACAGAAAACATTTCCAGAAACACCCCTCTCCTATCACACATCTTGAGTATAAACATGCAACAGCAAAGCTTAAAAGAATATGCAGAAAATAAAAAAAGACAGCATGGGAAAGGTTTTGCTCCCAGATAGACCCCCAAAACTGCTGCAACTAGAATTCACCAATATATTAACAAACTCAATGGCTATAATAAATCTATTGATGATAGAAAATACGATATATGCATCAATAACAGGTACACTCTTAGTGACAGTGAAAAAACTGAACTGTTTGCAGAGCAATATAAAAAAGAAATCATAAGACATACCCCCGGACGACCTCCCTTTTGTGTTCTGCCAAAATCCTGCTTACTTAACTTTCCCTTGAAAAACCTTTCCTTTTTGAAGATATGGAGCGGGCAATTGACCTTAGTAACCAGAGGTCAACTCCTGGACAGGATGAAATACATATAAAGTGGATTACACAAGCTCCATGGATATTTAAATTTGCACTTCTGCACATTTATAATCACATATGTACCCATGATAAAATTCCATGATCATGGAAAATAGCCATTGTTAACCCCGTCCTTAAGCCTAACCAGCCGTCAAACAATATTAAATCTTACAGAGAAATTTCAGTGCTAACAACACTAGGTAAAATACTGGAGCGAATGACTTTAACTAGGGTTTAATGGTTTTTAGAAATAAACAACCTCTATCTCCTTGAACAAACAGGATTCCGAAAGGGACACTGCTCACAGGACAATATTGCTTGCCTAGAGCACGATATTTCAACTTTCTTTAATCAAGGACATTCAACCATTGCCATACTTTTTGGTAGTGCCTATGGTAGTGTCATTCACCAGAAATTACCGGAGGTGCTAATGAGTCTTGACTTTCCTGTTGGAATTGTGGCCCTTATTGATGATTTTCTTAAAAACAGAACATTTTCTGTGCAGATTGGCAATTCCAGGAGCCATGAATACCCTATTAAAAGCTTTACCCCAAGGAGCAATATTTAGTCCCCTTATGTTTAATCTATATATATATATATATGTGTATATATATATATATATATATATATATATATATATATATATATATATATATATATATATATATATATATATATATATATATATATATATATATATATATATATATGCATCATTTGGGCTTTATGCAGATGACCTAGTAATATGGAAGTCATGCAGAGTCTATCTCCACTTCTAAAACCAAAATACCAACATTACTTCGAATAGTTATCCCCTAAATTACGAGTCTTCAGTGAAATCGTTGGGAATTGGTTTGTATTCAAAATTAAGATGACAGGATCACATCAAATCCCTCAGGAATAATATTATCCAGAAACTGGCTCTCCTAAGAGGGCTTGCTAATTCCAAATGGGGTTCATCACCTAAACCAATGATTGATTTTCATAAAGTTTATATTAGAGCAAAGATGGAATATGGCATCCAGTTTTTTGCTAATAGTTACTCACGTATGTTTAACACGCTGGAGTCACTACAAAATTCTGCAGTCCATATTGCTATGGGACTTCAAAAGCATACACCAATCCTTAAAATGAGAAAACTATCAGGGATCCTCCCTCAACAAGAAAGAGCGTTGCTTCAGAGAAGACGGTATTTTACCAGAGTACAAGCATATGGTAATCACCACTGTTTATATAAGCAAACATTTAATAAACCATCCCCTATGAGTTCTGTATCTTCTTCCTGGAATCTCTATCTTAAAGAGTTTCCAGAGTGGTCTTCTCAGGTGATGGACTCTTTTCCCTTTGTGATTTCTCCACCATGGGAGATGGCCCATGTTGAGTGGCATACGGGCATGCTACCAAAAAATAAATCATGCTATTCAGCCCAAGATGTTAATATAATCTTCGAAAATTGCGTGAATACCCTTTTTCCCAATTATGTACTTGTCTACACGGACGCTTCTGTTAAAAATTCAAAAGCTGGGGCAGCTGCCAGTATCCCAAACCTAAACTTGAATATTTATGCCCCCCTTCCGAGTAATTCATCAGTACTTTCTGCTGAACTATATGCAGTACGACTTGCATTAGATGCCTTAATTGATCTGAAGAACCCTTCAAGGAACATTCTGTTCCTCTCAGATTCTCTTTTTCAACCCCTCTTCTTAGCCAAATAAATTATCATGCTGATGACCATGATCTGATAGGGATACGCCAAAAGATTAATTATATATTTCAACTGGATATTCCAAGCCATGAAGAAATAAAAAACAATGAAATGGCAGATAATTTTGCTGATAAGGCAGCAGATATCCCTCCCCAAAGAAATGTAAGGACGTTCAATTTTAGAGAGGTCGTTAGAGCCCGAAAAAAAATTGCTTGCCAACGTTTTGTGCATCCTGCTTTCAAATCTAAGGACTTTAGTATGCTCTACTATAAACTAAAAGCTGGAACTATTTTCTTAATGCTGATCTTTTTAAATGGGGAATCTACCAGACAACTCTATGCAGAAATGGCTATCAGACTTTGGAAAATTCACAACATGTTCATTTTAAATGCAACCCAAGGGATCAAGATTCAAGGAGACTGAGAAATTACTGTCATCAATTGAAGATCCCATATCATTTGATGATCTTATTAATTGCTCTCTTTTACATGATTTGGAAGCCACAATCTATATATTGATGATTATGATCCTAAAAAGACGCCATTATTACTAGCAGCACGCTGACTGTAATCAACTAGCAGATATTCTTTGGGATATGGCTAGAATAATTCGTAACCAGTGAATGTTTTCTCGGAATTTCATAGAGGTGAATGGACCTCGCACTGGATCGACAGACCTCGCAAAGTTATGAAGAAGAAGAAGGATATAGGTACAACGCAAGGATCTGAGTAGTAAAGAAGCGGCGTTAATCCAACGCCGCTATATATATATATATATATATATATATATATATATATATATATATATATATATATATATATATATATATATATATATATATATGTTACTTTCTCTTATGAAAGTAAAAGAAGTTACTGAGAAAAGCAGCATTTCTAATGAGCGATTTCAAAATCATTGAACTAGAGGAAAAGTAGTTTACTATCCAGTTATTACTATACTATATTAATTTCAGCGCTAGAATAATTAATTGGCATGCACTTCTAGTACTGAGCAAAAAAGTGATCTGGGCATTGAATATAGAGAATCTCCGAAATTGACGTAACAAACAAATAGAATCAATTTGCAGCTTTGATTTACAGGGCAACAAGGGATCTAGGAAGGAGATTACAATCTGGGATCCCTGAATAACACTAGTTAATATAACATTAGAAAAAATCTACGTTCTTATAAAAATGGCTTATATGATAAATGTATTGAAATAGTTAGTTTATACTTATAATATTTGTTTTTTTATTATTTAGTAGCACTAGCGTTTGACCGTTCAAAAATGTTATCAGAAAACTATCTTACAGTATCATAAATCTTGTTCAGTCTCTGCGTTCCTCAAGTAAATTTTCTTTTTTGCGCTGGATGTAATGTAATTACAAGTATGTGTTAGTAATGCACACTCCTACTAAAAATGTGTGGTTTCTACAGATCTACCCGCACTAAAAATACAAATATCCATTAAGATCCAAGATTTTTTTTAAATATTGACTGTAAACTTCGACAGACCACTTCAAACCTGCCATTCCTAGGGATTCCCCCACAATCTTGGGATTTCTTTTCTGTGCTTGACATCTTGGATTATTTTTTCTTTTTATTTGTTGCTCCACGTATTATGCTATTCTCTAGTGTGGGTGAAAAATAAATAACAATAACAATAGTTATTATTATTATTTGTTATCTTGGATTTTTTTTTTTCACACCTTGGGAATATTCGCATTTTAATTCTCAATAGCAGTCCCAGTCCACTCAGTAGCTTGGACACCTTTCTTTCATCCCAGATAGAAATTGACATTTTGGAAGACATATTATTGACAAACTGACAAATTGACATATTCTTGTCATCTGAGTAAGCACACAGATTAAGTTAACAAATTAAACTTTGGGAAATGATTCTTGAACAATAATACCAAAAGCAAGTATGCGTTTAATTACAACTAATTTAAAACAAGACTTACAGTGACAGGATCTTCAAGTGGCGTCTCGATTTCAGCTTGACGAAGGAAAACATTACCCCGACAGGCTCTCCAGAGCATACGCTCAAACGCTGGCATTCTCTCTCGAAGTATAACTCCCGCTACAAATCTAAACAATTACAAAAATGTAACATTACCAAAGGAACAGGGACTTTTTCGACACGTGTTCAAAAAAATACACGCACGCGAAATAAGACGTGACGTGCATAGTTAAAGTAAATGAATTCTAGCGTTCAATATGTTTGGCACGGCAACAGATATGTACTTATGGAGGGAGATACCTCCACAAATTTCAAAGTGTTTCCTACATTTTCGTGACTTTGTCTATATATCCACGATTTTTCTGCTCGTGCCAAGAGGGACCACGTATTTCTTAAGAACTGACACCTTGGCTTAAAACACGTTAAGAATACCTTATAAGATGTCCAGAAATCAGTTCCTTTTTAGATCTTCTTGATTAGAATTCCCCACCCCCGCCCGCCCTTTCCTAATTACTTAATACCAATTATTAAAGTGTCTTCGAGGAGAAAAATTCTCTTTAAGGTAGATTTCAGTATAAAAAAAAGAAAAAAAAGTTTTTAGAAGAAAAGTAGGGAACCATATTAAAATCTAACACGGGCAGAAATAAAGTTAAAAATAATTCCAACTTTAAACGAAAAAAAAAAACTTCGAATGAATAAATGAAGCCCAAAACTAACAGAACCAAAATCCTTTAAACAGTCTTTTTGTTTTCCGCATCATCAAAAACGTCACAACAAGGCAAATAACCTGGGCTTACATTACTCTCCCCCTCTCAAATCCTCTAAACGGCTGGAATTTCCTCTAATTTGGAATGTAGTGACTGAAAACAATATGTGTCATGAACAGTCCTTGGAAAGAACTAATAAAAATAAATTGAATATTTGATGTATAATTAAACTAATTGTTGAAAATTCAGCGATTCAAGATTTTATTTCATTGATTTTTTTATTTTGTATTTCCAATGTTGTAATTATATAAGAAAATATATGTAATATCGTTTTCTATAAACCGCAAATGACGCAAAAGGCTTTAGACTTTTACGGTCAAAGGAGGGGGAAGGTGGCATTAGCCTGTCTGTAGTAATTTTTGTTCGTTTTAATTTAATATAATTTGACTCGTTTCCAGGTGTGTTTATTCATTTATATTACTAACTGTTATCTGTTTTTGGCTATGATTGTTTATTTAATTCCTCTTCATTTTGCATTTCATTTACTCTTTAACAGTAATTTCTGGTCGTTTTGAGTTTGAGTTATTATAGAAATTTATTTCTACTGATATTAAGTTTAATATGGCTCTTTACTTTTCTGTGAGAAACTTCTTTTTCGGATTTGGCCAAATTTATGTTAATGGTTAACATAATGAATATTTCTCCAGTTTTACACATCTCCGGCGTAAGAACTGAAATATCTGATTCTAACTTATTAGTTCTATTTAGCGTCTTTTAGTTTAGCATCCCATTCAACATTCCCTAAAAGTTTCGACCAAGCTCCGTTAACCATTCCTTGGATATTGCAGGTACACCCTTCTGACAACCACGATGTACATAGTATATTTTGATTGAGCACAACATCCCCCACATCATTCTCTGAAGCTTTACCTTAATACCCTAAGTCTTTTCTGAATCACTAAAGATAAACATTCATCCTCTTTCCCAATGATAAACCCTGTATGTAAACAATGGGCACAAGGCGTAATTTGAAACTTTTTCTCCGGGGGCTGTGGGGAGCATTACATTCCCAGAGACATAGTTAATAGATCTATTGAACAACTTGAACAAAGCGGCTATTTCATAATTTTAACCAGTGTTAAGGGGACCTAAAATGGACAACGGGGGCCCTTTGCCTTCCAAGCACTGTTCAACGTACCTTGAAAGTTTCAACTTAATGCCGTCAGTCGTTCCTCAGATGTTGCTGATGTACCCTTTTGAGCAATCACATTGCACACAGTGTGTTTTGAATTTTTTGAGAGATATTAGAGATATTACAAGCAGCTGTAGCAGCAGTTGCAAGCAGTCACAATTGCAAGTTGTCACAGTCGGAAGCCGTCAAGTCGCAGTCACAACTAGTCACATTTGCAGCCGCAGTAGTATTAATAGTAGTGGTCCTAAGATATTTCAGATACGCCTTTTTGATAACTTGGATACAGATAGTTTATTTTGATATAGCTCTAGATACACCTCAGTATTTCCGACGTTTCGCATCAATACCCTTAACCTTTTCGGACACACACAGGATGTAAGATTCCCTCCTTCCACAATGATAAATCCTGCATGTAGAAAAAAGACAAATTGGATAGCTTACAATCTTTCCCCAGAGGCGTAGCTATTAGACGTTCTGATTATTTTGAATAAAATGGCTTTTTAAGATTTCTATGAGTGTTAAGGGTGGCATCTAAAAGGGGAAGAGGGGGGAAAGGTTGGTTGTTTACCGTTCATTTTTCGACATTCCTCTCAAGACACCTTTTCAATTTTCAACTTAATACTCTTAGCCGTTCCTTAGATATTGCTGCTGTGTCCTTTAGACGACCCTCATGTAGTACGTTTTGATTTTGCTTGACACCCCCTCCCCCAACATTTTCTAGAAGGTTTACCTTAACAGCCTTAGTGTTTTTGGAGACTCAAGAACCAACATGCCCTCCTTTTCCAATTAAATACGCTAAAGTTTTTTATTGTTTAAAAAAATGGGGTTGTGAGCAAGTCAAACTTTAGCGTAAAGAGCGAGGCGTTGAGGAGGGGACAGCCCCTTTCATATACGGAATAATTTCTGTTCGTTTTAAGCTTTAACGTCGTTCCTTACTTTCAGTTAGAAAAAAACTTGTTTTTTTTTATTTAATTTTTGAACGTTTTTGAATTAATGCAGGTTTTGATTTTGGCTCACCGTACATGAATAATTAAAACAAAATTTGAATATTAATTTTTCTTTTATTTGGTTAAATGGCTTTCTCGAAACTTGTTTAGTTATATTTACGAACGTTTTTATTAGTAATAAATATACGTAACTTACGAATTAACTTACGTAACGATCTTCTATATTCCTATATTTTTAATACGTATATTAGAGGGTTCGCACCCTAGTCAATACATTGCTCTTTAAGCTAAAGTTCGAACTATGTTCCAATTCTTTAAAAATTTAAATCACAAAGTTAATCACAAAGGCCGTTAATTAGAATAAATAGCTCTTACGAAAGTACTTAAAAAATATTTGGCTTAAAGAGTGAGGTATTGACTAGAAGGTGAACCCAATCATATACGTAATATTTTCTGTTCGTTTTAAGTTTTGATGTTGCTCCTTAATTTCAGTTGAAAAACTTGTTTTTTGTTTTTTTTTAATTTAATTTCTTATCTTTTTTTAAATAATGCTGGGAAATCCGGCGCCTCCTTCATAGCAATGCCCCTTCCCCCATGAAAACTTCCTTCACGGAAAGATCCTCCCACATAACCCCCGACCCACAACCCCCCCCCCCCCACTACCAGAAAAAATCCCCCTGAAAACGTCTGTATACTTCCCAATAACCAACACTATATGTTAACATTGGGTAAAGTTCATAACTTTCAGCCCTCCCCCAGGGAACTTTGGGGGATTAAGTCATCCTAAAAGACATATTTATCATATTTTCGACCATTCTGAACAAAATAGCTATCTCAAAATTTTGATCGGGTGACTTTGGGAAAAAATGAGCGTGGGAGGGGGCCAAGTTGCCCTCTATTTTTTGAGTCACTTAAAAAGGGCACTAGAACTTTTAATTTCTGTTCCAATGAGCCCTTCCACGATATTCTAGGACCACTGGTTCGATACGATCACCCCTGGAAAAAAATAATAATAAAAAAAAAAAATACGCATCCGTGATCTTTCATCTGGCAAAAAATGCAAAATTCCACATTTTTGTAGATAGGAATTTGAAACCTCTGCAGTAGGGTTCTATGATACTCGGAATATGATGGTGTGATTTTCATTAAGGTTCTGTAATTTTTAGGGGGTCTTTCCCCCTTTTTTCGAAAATCAGCCAAATTTTCTCAGGCGCGTAACTTTTGATGGGTAGGACTAAACTTTATGAAACTTATATATTTGAAATCAGCATTAAAATCTGATTCTTTTGATGTATCTATTGGTATCAAAATCCCGTTTTCTAGAGTTTCGGTTACCATTGAGCCGGGTCGCTCCTTACTTACAGTTCGTTACCACGAACTGTTTGATAACTAGCTTTGTATATAAACAATGTGCAACTTATATAACGTACAACACTTGCCCTACGGGCTGCGGGGTTGTCATCCCTAGAGCCATAGTTATTTGACTTTTCGACTATTTTGAACAAGATGGCAATTCAGAAGCTTTATCAGATATCTTGGGGAGAGAGCAGCTAAAAAGAGAATGGGAGGGGGATCGGATGCAAGCCTAACCACTTTTTAATATCCCCTCAACATGTCATGAAAATTAAGACTCAACATCCTAAGCCGTTCTTGAGATATTACAGATACACCTTTTTGATAAATTGGATGTACATAGTATCTTTAGGTTTAGTTTGAAATGCCATTCAGCATTACCAAAAGTTTCACTTTAATGCCCTTTGCCCTAACAAACGCACACGCAAATTGACTATTTTTAGAAAAGCCGCTTTTTCAACATTTTGATCGTTGATGAGGGAAGGGAACATGTAAAAAGGTCAAGGGGGCTGGTTGCCCTCCAATAGCTCTACAACATCCTCTACAAGTTTCAACATTATACCATCAGCCGTTCCTTAGACATTGTTGATCCGCTCTTTTGACAAACAGCATGCACACAGTGTGTTTTATTGTGATCAGCATCCATCTCAAGACCTTCGGGGGGTGGGGGGGGGGGGGGGTAATTTCATACTCATAGGCATAACTATTGGACCTTTATACTATTTTGAACAAGCTAGCTATTTAAAATTTTGATCGAATGCTTTTGGAGGAAAGGGAACTAAAAAGGGCATGGGAGGGGGATCGGATACAAGCCTGACCACTTTTTAATATCCCCTCAAAATGCCATGAAAATTAAGACTCAACATCCTAAGCTGTTCTTGAGATATTACAGATACACCTTTTTGATAAATTGGATGTACATAGTATCTTTAGGTTTAGTTTGAAATGCCACTCAGCATTACCAAAAGTTTCACTTTAATGCCCTTAGCCCTAACAAACGCACACGCAAATTGACTATTTTTAGAAAAGCCGCTTTTTCAAAATTTTGATCGTTGATAAGGGAAGGGAACATGTAAAAAGGTCAAGGGGCTGGTTGCCCTCCAATAGCTCTACAACATCCTCTACAAGTTTCAACATAATACCATCAACCGTTCCTTAGACATTGTTGATCCGCTCTTTTGACAACCAGCATGCACACAGTGTGTTATATTGTGATCAGCATCCATCTCAAGACCTTCGGGGGGGGGGGGGGGTAATTTCATACTCATAGGCATAACTATTGGACCTTTATACTATTTTGAACAAGCTGGCTATTTAAAATTTTGATCGAATGCTTTTGGAGGAAGGGAAACTAAAAAGGGCATGGGAGGGGGAGACCTCCAATCACTTTATAACATCCCCCTGAAATTGTTCCGAAATTTTCATCTTAATACCCTCAGCCGCTCTTAAAATATTGCAGATTCTCCTTTTGATAAACTGGATGCACGAAATGCCCTTTGATTTAGTTTAGCATAACCCTACACATCCTCCAAAGTTTCACCTTAATACCAGCCTTTTCGAATACACCCTGAATCAAACATTCTTTTTTTTTAATGAGAAATCCTACCTATAAACAATGAGCAAATTGCATAATTTACAATCCTTGCCCTGGGTCTTTGGGGGCCATGGCATCCCTGGAGAGCTACTAGAACTTTTCACTAGTTTGAAAAAAAGTGGAATTTCAAAATTTCGATCTGAGTTGAGCCGAGGGGGGACCTAAAAAAAGCAAGAAGGAGGAGTTGCCCTCCAATCTCGGTTCAACATATCCTCGACATACCTTGAAAGGTTCAACTTAATACCTCAGTCATTCCGTAGATATTGCTGATTTTCCCTTTTCACAAAGCAGCAAGCACATAGTGTTTTCGGCATCTGCCTTAACATTTCCTCAAAGTCCCATCTGAATACCTAAGGCTTTTTGGAGAACCTCTTTTCCATTAAAAACCCTAATATATTGACAATGGTCACCTTGCATAACTTAAAGCCCTTGCCCCAGGTGCGAAGGGAGGGTGTCAACCCCGGAGACATAGTTATTTGACCTTTGGACTATTTAAGACAAGATGGCTATCTCAAAATTTTGTTTGGATGCATTTGGTGAAAAGAGAACGTGGGGGGGGGAACGTTTGCCCTCCGATCTCTTTCACTCTTCAAAAGGGCACTAAAACATTCGATCCTGAATCAAATGAGCCTTCTCCAAAGTTTATACGACCACCCTTTCCATAAAAACCTTATATGAAAACAAATAGAATAAGCCCCTCCAAAGTTTATACTACAGCCCCTTCCATATTAAGTACCTCTGAGGAAGAAAATAATAATAAATAATAATACATTGATGCTTTATGGCTCTTTAGGCAAATCTAGTGCATTGCCTCTGATATGTCCCATTTTTTTCAATGTCCCAAGTACTGATTGTTTCTTTTTTTTTTGAGTATTTGAGACTTGGGAATCGGGTATTAGGAATAAGTTCAGTTTCACTTTACTTTAGCTTAAACCTTTGTTATTTTTCTATCGGTAAAGATTTTTAGGAAATAAACCAGGTGATGTGGAATTTATTTACTCAGGAAAGGAGGATGGGGTACATAGACAGGGAGTAGGGCTCATGATGAATAAGAAAGCTGATAAGTCTTGTTTAGGTGGGAAGGTATTAATACTAGAATATATGTCACTCATTTTATGACTAAAAAGTGAAGGGTATCAGTCATAGTAGTATATGCCCCCTTAAAACCCCAGGTAGAAATATTGTATTTTTAATCAGAAATTTTAACACCCAGGTCGGTAGAAATGGGGTAGAAATAGGGATATATGGTATCCAAACCTAAGTAAATATAGTAGAAGAAAAAAACAATAATGGTTATAGACTGCTGCAATTTTGTAAGTATAACAATCTAGTTATAACCAATGCAGTATTTGGTGATAAAATGGTCCACATCCATATGATGGCAAGACAGCTAACCTTATTGATAATGTTAGTGTAAACCCAAAGACTGAAAGGATCGATACTAGATACTAGGGTATATAGGAGTGCCGTTATTGATGCTAAAAGCAAAGATCACCATCTAATAGTGTCCAGAGTTAATTTAAAGCTGAAAATTAAGAAGGGTAAGCTACCTTTCGAGAAACTATGATGTTGGTAGACTCCCGGATGAAAATTTGAGAGAAACTTTACAGGAACACTTGAATGCTATAATGGGGAGTTCAAAATTTGACAAGGAAAAAAGTTTTTGAAGTCCCTGATGGGAATCCCTTAGGGAAGATAGTAAGAAACGCAGCTGGAAATATTAGTGAAAATGCGTTATGTTTAATATAGAAGAGGAGGGGCTTGTACAAGAATTACTCGAGTGATAGATCGTATGAAAATAATACAAATGTAAAGAAAGTGGAGAAAGCATTAAAATATGGACTAAGGAGGTGTGAAGTGGACACCATGGATAAAATTGCCAAAGATCTGGCAGAGGCAGCTAGACGGTATAAATAGTAAAATAGTGCACTGACATGTTAATAAATTGAGAGGGAATAGCCGATATGGACTTGTCCCAGTTAAAGATAGGAACGGGGCCACAATTAGAGATAAGGAAGCAGTTAAAGAGGGTTAGGTAGAAAATTATGAGAATGTGCTCAACCGCGACAGAGCTACAGGTAAACATATAGAAACGAATGAAAAAGTTTGTGACACTTTGTATGTGAAGGAATAATTATTTTGTGCGGAAGAATTAGTGACAGTACTAAAAGGATTAAAAATAATAAGGCCCCAGGTCCTGATAGTGCACTTAATGAATTTCCTAAATACGGCCGTTATGATGCTAAAAATAAGCACCTGAAGATTATGAATACGATTTTTGGAAAACAGGAAGTACCTAGCGATTCTAGGACCTGGAAGATGCAGCCAGACGCTATAATAGTAAAATAGTGTACTGGCATGTTAATAAATTGAGAGGGAATAGTCGATATGGATTTGTCCCAGTTAAAGGTAGGAACGGGGCCACAATTAGTGATAAGGAACAAGTTAAAGAGGGTTGGGTAGAACATTTTGAGAATGTGCTCAACCGTGACAGAGTTACACGAAAACATATAGAAAACAATGAAAAAGTTTGTGACACTTTTGATGTGAAGGAATAATTATTTTGTGAGGAAGAATTAGTGACAGTACTAAAAGGATTAAAAAATATTAAGGCCCCAGATCCTGATAGTGCGGTTAATAAGTTTCCTAAATACGGTGGTTATGATGTTAAAATAAGTAACTGAAGATTATGAATATGATTTTTGAAAAAGGGGAAGTACCTAGCGATTTTACGAAATCTATTAAACCCGTCTATAAGAAAGGTGACACGAGCGAGTGTGGTAATTATAGAAGCACTAGCCTGGTTTCTGTAGGTAGCAAATTACTTAGTATGATGATACTCTTTAGATTTAGACATGCTATAGATAAAATTTTGAGAGAAGAATAATGTTGTTTTAGGGCGGGTAGAGAAGGGTTCTCCTAGCCATAGTTTTCATTTAAGTGTAGTTAATCTAAAGCATATTTCAAGAGCAGGTGACATTTTACACGACCATACACGCGTCATACTATGTCGAGTGATAGATTATAGGAATAACACAGAATATTGCACCTAGTTTCTGACGTCACAAATCAATACAAATTATTTTACAAAAACTTGAGTCTTCATACAGTTTTCCAAAGCCCTGTCAACACGTAGTATTAAAGCTGATAAAGAAAAACCTATCTGTGGTTTTCAAAACATGCGTTCAAAAGAAAAAAGTTTTTTGGCCCATTTGGCTCAACATTTTTTTTGCACAAGGGTCCCCTTCCAAGGATTTAGGTTATAAGTCTCAAACTTATCAAGCAGAGCAGGTATTTTGACCCATTTCCAGCCACACAAACCCTCTCCTCTCCCTAAAGGAATATGTAATTCCCTTAAGCCAGGCAGCAATCCTTAAGTTTAAGCAAATCAAAAAATATACTTCGGCCTTCCTTGGACCCCATTTTCCGAAGGGGGATCATGCCCCCAAACTAAATTTTCTTGTACATTAGGGTCGACTTGGTTCACGGCCTTACAGCTTTAAATTGCAATCCTGTCAGAAAGACTTGTTGGCCCTTTCTAGGAAGAACTTGTTTATCCGATTTTTCTTCCGCAATGGAGTTCTTTTGGCCCATGGACAAAAGGATGTAAGTATTGAGCTGAAAAATGTTTTTGGTTCTTTTTGGCCCCAATTTTTAAGAGATCATGCCCTCGAACCAATTTTTTTTTATATATAATGCTGTTTTGGATCGGAGACTTACAACTGCAAGTTTCACACTGATCAGGAACAACAAGGTTATCGGCCCAAAAACGGACTCCTTTACGCCCTCTCCTCTCCAAACAAAAACATGTGGTCCTCTTAGCCAAGGCAAAGATCCTTAAAAGTTTCCAGCCGAGAGAAAGAAACAGTTTTGGCCCCTTTTGGGTTGCAATTGTGATACAGGCCCATACCCCCATACTAAAATGTTTCTAGCGTATTAGTGTCCACTTGGCTCTGGCAAGTGGATACTTGGCCACTTGGCGTAATCAATTTTTTTTTCTTTTTTATGAAATTTGATCCCCTTGATCCAGGACTTTTGTAATACGTTTCAAGCCAATCGAAAAATATTCATGCGCTAGTTTTTGAGGTCTTTACCCCCAACCTAAAATTGAATTTGGTTCGTAAGGGTTTTCTTGGGCCAGGAGGAAAAGGGTGTAAGTTTAAAGCAATCCAAAGGAAATTGTTAGGCCATTATCGGGAGAAACCAATATTTCAGAAAGAAAAAGGATGAGTATTTTTCCAGTGGTCTGAGGTCCGGTTTGGTAAAATGATTTTTTTTTTACAAATTTGCATTCCTTTGGCTCGGAGACTTAAAGATTTTTTTCTATTCTTCCTTCAGCGTCCAGGATCCCTAAGCCAAAGAACGTAACGATGCAAGTTTCAAGCTAATTGGACGAAGAAGTTTTTTGGGCATTTTTGAGGAAACTTGCCCCAAAACAAATTCCAAATTTATGCGTTAGATTTCTCTTTGCCCAAGAATTTACAGCTGTTTTGGTGGAACGTGCCCCCAAACAAATTTTGGTTCTGTTGGCCCAAAAGCATATGGGTTTAAGTTTTAAGCCATTAAGAGAAACGTTTTCGGCGTTTTATCGGGAGAAGTCAATATTTCAAAAAGAAAAAGGAAGAATCGTTTTCTTGGGGTTTAAGGTCCTCTGTCCCAAAACTGAATTTTTTGCCGCATAGTCTCATGCCTTAGGCCCAGAGACTTAGAGTTTCATGTTTTTTTTTATTCTTCCTTGTGCATCCGGGTTATCAAAGCCTAAGAACTTAACGGCGTAAGTTTCAAGCAATCGGACGAAGAGGTTTTATTGCGATTCGAAACGGAATTCTGGCTAAGCCTCTGTATGCTAGAAACTCAGAAATCTGTTCTATGAATATATTAAATATACTTTCGTATGGATTTTCAGGCAAAGATATTTTATAACTTGTAAACCGATGAAAGGTAATTCAACAAAATTAAAAACAAAATAAAAGAAAATTTTAAAAATCAAAGATAAGGTTAAAAAAAAACACTAAATATCGTTGCTTATAAGCTATGCTAAACAAGGAGTTAGAAACAATGTCAAATGTTTTAGTCGACAAGATAAATTTCCTCATTTATGCCAGAGCCATGAGTTACCCAAAGACACAATACGAAAATCTAATTTGGGTAATGCAAAGCTAAACCAACATCAGCTGAGTACAAGAAATAATCAGAACTTTTCAAATCGTTGAAACGACAGAAAAGCTTTGTAAGACAACAGGATAAATTATCAAAAAACTTTCGTTTCTTTTTATTTTCCCTCTGTATCAACAAGTTAAGGAAACCAATTTGTAGATACTACAATTAAGAATGAAAAATCATGAATTTCTATTACCTGGCGGTTTTGCACATTAAAATGACACTATAACATATGAAGTAAGAAAATGGAGTAGATAATAAGATCAAGATTCGGTGTATTATACGCCATTGGTATAATATATTATATTAACCAAATGTAAGTAGAAATCCAGTTATTAATTAATTATTACTGTTGTTTCATCTTGTGTTATGCTCTGTGGGTTTTCTCAAAACATGGTGTATCACACGTTAACTTTAATTCGTATTCTTCTTAGACACCAGTTCCAAGTCGCTAAAGTCGCTTATCTCCCAGACCCTTTTCGCGCTAGCTGATGTGAGCATGGATCTTACAGGAAATTTTGATTCAGCGCCCCTGCATTATGGATCTACCTCTTATTACCATTTATACCATATATAAAAAATGCAACAAATTTGTTTTAATTTCCTTAATTTTTAAAGCGTAAATATGAAAATTAAAATAAGTATTGAGTAAACAGAAAAGTTAGAAAAACATAAAAAAAAGTTCCTATGGCATGTAGAATTGGGACTACAGATATTTGACCGATTACTAACATTTTTTTATCTTTCACCTCGTAAGCACGTGCATGTCATTGGAACGCCATCAATATTTTCAATTAAAAATCACTTTAACATAAGAGCCCATCGCAAAGCTCAGCACTAATAAGAAAAACACACACATATAAACCTCTTTTAAAGGAAAAATGAAAGGATTTAAACCTTGCATTTAAAAGTAAGTATGCAACCATGACTGAAATACACCCCCCCCCCAATAATTCTAGCTTTTGTTAGAAAGACATTTGCAATAGCAGCAGACTTATTTTCTCAGTTTTACCCCCTGATAATGTAATTTGCAAAGAAACTACTTCGCACAATTTACTTTCTAGTTTCTTTTGACCAGTTTTACCTTAGGCCACCTCTTTAACTCCGTTGGCTATCTCTAAAACGTATATTTCTTTTAGTTATGCTTCCTACTATTTGCTATATGTCTAGATACATCAACAAAGATTCTAGACGTCTGAGCAGGGCCGTATCCAGGGGGGGCCCCCACCTTTTTGTAAAAACCCCCCGAAAGAAAATCCTGGATATGACACTGCGTCTTAACCTTACTAAATTCAGTGAAAGATAACGAAAACAAAACTATTTATAAAAAAAAAGTTTGTAATATTTTAAATTCATATCATAAATGATTCAGACTAATTTAACGACTTTCAACATTCCCACTTTCTCGGCGCCATCTAACAATTTTGTACACAAGAATTTTTCTTAAATACTCATCTCTCTTTTGCAAAAGTCTAACATGGAATGCAGAGCGTAATTACTGAAAATTTATTAACTACATATTTTAGTTCTCCTTAGGATATTTTAGAGTAGGAGATTATCAAGTGATATTCGCCTATTTATATGCGAAAATACTAAATAGTAGAAAATATTTATCGCCAAAAAATTGCCTAAGCCAATAATCTCTTCAGTTTTGATTGTCTGTGATTCAAGTAATAAAACGAGGCTGGTACTTCCCTACTAGATTGCAACCAAAGTATTGCAAGATAGCCTTGCTTTTTTCTTACCTCTACTTTAAAGAGGCAGCTATTGGCTTATATATCGCACTTCAACACTAACATACAAAAGTGGGATTTTTTAAATTAAAATATTAGAACGAGAAAAGAAAATCAAACTTCTAAATTACACAAGAAATGCTTTCATTTTTCCTTTGAAATACCCAAATTTCCCCATAAAATACCTACCCGAGATGGACACCGGGCCTTCCAGCAAGCTGGTCCTCAGGAATCAATGCTCGCGACATACTTTCTGTTTCAAGCAGAGTTTCACGCTTCAAAATAAAAACAAATAAAAGCAAAAATAAATAAAAAAAACAAAATCAAAGCGACTAGACTAAGTTATACAATTCAGCAAATTTGGCTAACGTTGCATATACTTGATTCAGCGTTTTGCTTTAAAAGGACTACGCGTATGTTTGTGAACTAGTGCATTCAAAAACAATAGTTAGGTTTTAGTTTAATATATAATATTCCAATCAAATTGTCATTACTTTTTTCGATGCATAGCCATTGCAAAAAAAAGCAATTAAACAAAATCTAAGAAAAGAGTGCAGACAAAAGAATAAATGTAGGAATAACAAACATCTATACAGAAGTGTGAAAGTACATCCAATAGCACAATAATACTAGCGTAAAAAAAAGTTGGGATGGCAACTGGACATGCATTGGGAGCAGTATACTAAAATAATTTGACTAAAAGAGTTAATTAATCTGCACATAGCACCTACAAATTTGTGCCGAAAATTTCGGATTCTAAACTATTGAAACTTTTGCTTCAAAAAGCTTAACCACAGATCAAATATAATATCACATGAAAGATGTTTTTTTCCGATTAGCAATGTCACTTTTTAATTGAAAAAAAAAAATCCTTTAAAAATAAGGTACTTTTCGATGACAATCCTACACACGTAAACAAGTTTTTTCTAAGCAAATGCGAGCAGCATAAGACAATAGGACCAACATATATTGTACGTCATAGCTAACAGCCAGCTCTTAATCTAAATATTAAACAAATGTTCATAAATATAGTTTATACATAAAAAAGACATTTCTAACTTTAAACTTTTCATGCACCATTCCTTTAGGGGGTTTTACTGGGCCCTATCAATTTAATCTTAAAGGAAGTCATGTCAATGTCAAACGAGATTGGCTTATTTTTCAAATGCATTTCTCCTCAAAGATTAACAAATGAGTAAAAAAAAATACACGCCAGGAAGATTTCAATTTTGGTAGAATCTCCGAAAGTAGTCCCAGACGCTAAATTCTCTTGTTAACATAAAACACAGCGATAAAACAAATAATATATTTATCATAATTAGGGGGGGGGGTTAGGCCCATCCTTTTTTTAACACAAAAATGGCGCAAAATCTACGTAAAATATTATGCCGAATAAGCACCCACTCCTTTACTTTGATTTTGTGGTAGAGGGGAGAAACAAATTTGTCTTACTTACGAACCAGTATTTACAAAAATTATATCAAGATCTTGGTTTCGTTTTAGCAAACAAAAAATAAATAGAATTGCACAGTTTCTAAAAGGGCATTACATTGGAAGAAGCAGCGTGATAAGCGAGTCTCTAAAAGCTGACACTGACGATTACCCTAATTTTAGTGCTTGTGCTCCAGTTCTAAGAGGCTCCTCTCCCAGTAGAGTCACGTGCTCGTCTTCCGCCCCTGTTTCAGCCATCTGAGAAGATCCGTAATATTTATCTTCAACCTATCTTTCCACAATCGAAGGACAAAACAAAGCAAACAAAATAAGAAACAAAAGCAAATGTAAATTTAACAAATTACTTGAATGGAAATAAATATCGTCAAACCAATGTTAATACATATTTAGCAAAATAAAACTCAACACTACTCAACTAATAGATACTACCAATTCTAAAAAAAAAACTATTAGTAACCAATTAAAACCATAAATATAGGCCACTTAAACAAGCAAACAGGAAGACTAGCGCTAGTTGTATATAACATAAAATCAGTTCTTGGAACAATGTACTGTTGTACATAATACAGCGAACGTTGAAATTGAGCATCAATAATCGAACCTAAGAACGGACAGCGTCCCGGACACGAGTGCGAAACTGCTTCGTACTATTTCTAAAATTGGTTAACGGTGACATTAGTAAATGACACGATCGCATTTCGGTCAATACAAGAAACAAGTTTCAGACATGGAGCACTCAGATCTAGGGAAGAGCTATACAGAGCCTTTGAATATCCAAATATATTTATTTAGGGTGAAAACATAACACGCAAAACACAATTTCAGGTTTTTCGTTATTACTTCAGAATCAGAACCCAGCGTAAATGCTGCGTCGTTTACAAGGCTATAATTTCCTCGAGGGGCGCCACTCCTCAAAGTCACCCTGTAGCACTGTTAGCAGTCACGGTTTTGGCTAGGTCCGAAAATCCTAAAAGGACCACCCTGATTCCACTGTAAGGCCGCGGAAGCAGATTGATGATTTTAGATTATGTTGATGATTTAAGCATCCTACATGAAAATTTAGCAAAATGAATGAGTTTTTAGAGGTTTTGCGAGTTCAGGGTATAAGAGTGATATACAGGTATAACATTTGAAAATCAATGTTAAGAAGACTAAGTCGCTAAGACTAGGAATAAGTGGATGTAAAAAGGTAACTTTGGGTGACGAAAAGATTGATCAAGTGGACAGCTTCACTTACCAAGGTAGTATTACTAGTAAAGACGATGGGCGAAGTAAAGATTTAGAAGTGGAATAACCAAAGCCCAGGTATATTTTTTTTTTTACATTTGAAAAAAGTTTGGAAGAATAGGAAGATAAGTCTGCGAACAAAAATTACAATATTGGAAGCTAGAGTGATGACAGTGGTCAAGTATGGTTCTGATGCGTGGGCACTCCAAAAAACGGAGGAGAATTTTCTAGATGTTTTCCAGAGAAACTGCCAACGGGTTGTTTTGGGTACCCGGCTGATTGACCGTATCTCAAACAGCAAGTTCTACAAAAAATGTGGTTGAATCCCGCTTTCTAGGAAAACAATGAGAGAAAGGTTGAAATGACTAAGACGGGTTCTGCAGATGAAGGATGACAGATTGCCTAAAATTGTCCTCGTTGACCAATCGTCTAGGGCCAAAAGAATAGAAGTTTGTCCCCGAATGGGGTGGGAGGATGTCATAAGGAAAGATTTAAGGTAAATGGGATTTCTTGGGAGGGTGTCAAGAGGGAGGCGTTGAATAGATTGGGATGGAGGAGCGTGCGTAGCTGTGTTTGCCTCGGGTGACTTGCTCCTTGAGTGAGTTGTTAGTAGTAGTAGTAGTATTATAACTTCTCTTTCTTCACTGAGAAGTTCTACTACGAATAAAAATAAAAATAAATAGAATATACTTCTTCTTGAGAGGTTTCACTGCGAATACTGAAAACGGATAATTTTATTATTTCATTTATCTTCCGGTGCGAAAAAATCATCCTTTAAGGATTTCAATACCCAGAAACTTTTACGATGCTCGTTCTTTTATGTAGTCTAGAGTAATCTCTAAATTATTTTTCAAGTAATGTTAGACTAAAGGAGTTTAATTTACCAAAAGTTTTGGAATTGAAAATTTGGAATTTGAGCAATGCTTTAGTGAAGAAACATTTCACATATTGTTACCACGAAACAATAAGCACTTCTTAAAAAAAGAATAAGATTTCATTTTTTAACATTCTACTACTATTTTCAACAGACAAAACACATTATCGAGTTAAACACACTGATTGCTTACTGCTCCACTTCTTTCTGGGAGGAGCTTACCTTTTAACAGACAAAATCTAATAATTTCTTACACAGAAAGCAATTGAATTTTTCTAAAAATTATCAATAGATTTGCTGGTAAATGCATCAGACTTTTCTTTTACAATTTCAGAAAGTAACATTATTAAAAACTATATATGCAACTTTTTTTGTGTGTAAGGCTTCGATTTGCTTCACAGCGTTTCATGCATGTTCATTTTTACAGGGCTTATTTACATATTTTAAGAGAGATTTAATATTTGTTTGGAAGTTTTGTTTTTAAAGAAATGAATTTGGGTAAGACAGAGTAACGGATGAGTTTGTATTGAGATTTACGTGATACAGAGTTAAAAGTCAAACTGGTATTTTGATGCAAACCAATTTCAAAGGTTGAGTTAATCAATTTGGGTATTGAATAGAAAAATTATTGATACCAGAAATAGCAGCAAAATATCTGTTCAGCGGCATTTTTTTGTAGCAAAAAATGTTACTCATAATAATGCTTAAATTTCATCTGAAACAACTACGCTCTGTTTATTAATCATTACTCATGACTACTTTTAGGCGATTCATCTAACCCGATTGATAAATCATACGACTAAAAGAGAAAGAGATCTAAAAAACCAATTACATGAAAATCAGAAACGTAACTTTAGCAAATATGAAATAGGAAACGTAATAATAGTTTGAATACACAGATTATTTAGAATTGCAAGGGAAATAGTCTGACATGCCGCCTTTCTATTTCAGAAAGTAACATATTGACATTTTACACACTGTCATTACAATTACTAAATTAATTTCCTAATTGTAAGGTCACACTGTATTGGACAAAATATTATCGCAGCCAAAACTACTACAAATATAAATCCAATCAATAGGATTTTCAGTCTACGATAGACACTGCGGAACTTTCAATTTTTGTATCCAAAAGCGATTTTTACAAACTTTAGTCCAATTTATTGAATCACTATTTTTACCGTGGTCTACAAATCACCTAATTTTAATACGGACCATTCATTATTTTCATTTATATTTACTACGAGGTCATTCGGAAAGAAAAAGAACGTTTTTGCATTACTCACTAACTGATATAAAAAAAAATGATTTCGATACTTGGGTAACTTTTCTATATAATCGCCATAAAAATTAAGCACTTATCATAAAGTCTTACAAGTTTTTCTATGCCTTCTCAATACAGAGTTGCTGACAAGCTGTTGAACCAGTAATTAACAGCCTCTTTAACTTCATCATTACTGTTATAGCAGTTTTCAACCAAAAAGCCAGTCAACATTCCCTGGGGGGATAAGTCTAGACTGCAGGGTAGATACCCAGGCTTCCCACTTAAACTACTGAAGCAAATCTTTCACAAGTGCAGCTGAGTAAGCAACGTTACTGTAGAAAGGACAAGGTGACTGGTCAGCATCACGTGGCCATGTTTCGGATCGCACAGCAAAGTCGGTTTAACGTCTTACAGGAGGCCTCTGCATGTGCAGTCTCACCTCTCAGCAGGTAGTCAACGAGAAAAACACTTCCGATCCCCAATACATACCCATGCTCAAAATTCGTTTGTTTTTTTTTTTCTTTTGCGAGGGGAATGTGATTGCCGCTTTGTTTCTGGAGTGATGTGAAAAATTCAAGTCTCATCAACAGTAACAAACGTGGTCCAAGAGCTCATCACCATCCTTATGACAGTGGCTGAGAAAAATCATTCCGACTCCTATTTTCTTGTTTCTGTGATCTTCTGACAACGTTTAAGAACCCATCTTGCATTTTTTTTTTATTTTTTGTAAATAAATTTGGTACAATAAAGACTTCAAAATTTCAGGAAAGAGCGAATGCAACCCGTCAATTATGAATCGTACCTATTCTTTTGTGTTTTCCTTTCAATTTTTTCTTCAAGTCCACCAGTCACAAGAGAAGGCCGACCCTAACATCTTCCATCGTGTATATTCGTCTATCCTTTGTTAAAAATGGCGCACCACTTTTATATGTTCGCATTTATTTGTTTAAATAACAATCGTAACACTCAAAAACGAACGCTTAATTATGCTGCTCCTAAAAGTTGAATGAGGTGATATGGTGTTTGATTCCCATTATGTCGTAGCTTTGTTCTGGTGACTGGTAAGCCTGCAGGTTGGTGCAGAAGATGGAGAATAGATTGGTGCTTCTTGTTTGCTAATACCGCTTTATCAAACCGTGTCTTTGATCAAACAAGTAGGTAATTTTGAGAACTCAAGAACACTTTCGTTTTTGCTGTAGCGGGTTCCCAGTATTATTTTAGTGACGTGTTTTCAGCAACTTTTATTTCACCTGACAAACAAGTTGTGTTTTGAGTTTTAGGATTCCAAGCAGGACAATAATACTCGAGTATAGACCTGATATAGGCTGTATGTGCAAATAGGAGCTGATGACTAAAAAGTTGACTACGAACTGATGCTTTGTTCATCACATTTCCATATACCTCAGTTATTTATCTGAATATTTCATTTGGTCACAGTTTTCTTGCATTCAAGGGTCTTATTTTACTACGAACTTTACAAATAGCTGGATCATTAATTGTATTGTATGCATTAAATGTATACAATAGCTGATCATAATTGATCTGTGACTTCATAGTCACAGATTTGAGCAATAACCGACCAAAGCAGATCACGGTTAGTGAAAGACTGAGACGAAACAAACTCAAGACCAAAGAGCAGGCGGCAGCAGTGGTGCGCTCACTTGCTATCTCAAAATATTCTTTATTTCCCAAATGACCTTTGTAAAATAAAGGACTTTTGAAAAAGATTTTCAACTTTCATTGACTTTATAAACTTGCATCACTTTGACAGTGAAAGGAATTTATTAACAGACCTAAACAAATATAATTAATAGCTATCAAGACCAGGAAAAGAAAAATCACCTCGTCAAAAAATGTTTGGGTTTTCCTTAGAATGTGCTTAAGCTCTGTCAAGTCCAAGTAGTTCTTTTTCAAAGTTTCGGCATTGTCATTTACTTCCCGTAGCTCCTTCTCAAGTTTCTCAAAAGATGCCTAAAAAAAGATGAAAATTAAAAGAATATAAACTAGTTAATAAATACATGGATTTTGCTTTAAAGTTCAAAGATATAACTAGTTTTACCCAAAAAAAGAATTATCACATATTCTTTACACTAGTAGCATATGGTATGACTATATTTTCCGGGATTTTTTTTTTTTTAAAAAAAGGGAATCAAAACTGACGTAAGAAAAAAAAAAACTCAAAAACAGAATTTTTCGGGAAAAAAGAAGTCTATATTTTTAACTTTTTTCCAAATGCTTTGAATAACTTGGAAAAATAACTTGTAGAACTTGGAAAAAATCAAGGCAAGCAGAGAACTCTCATGGATACAACATGACAAACGGATTTTTGAACCTTTGCACAAAAAAAAAAAAAAAAAAAAACAAAACAAAACAAAAAAAAAAAAAAAAAAAAACCTGTAGAATCTGAGCTGAATTATTTCCTCTTATTATTATTTGCAGGGAAGAAAATTCCCGTATATGGCTCGATTACTAATACATTCCAAAAGTACACATTTCACCCATTTGAATTTAACGTTACAGCCCGCGTTTTTCTTCTGGAACGTGATACCCATGCCTTTTTTGGAGGGAAGGGGTTGTATCTCCGGAATTGATAGCAGTGGGACACAATAAATACCTGCATATTGTAACTGACAAGACTAGAAAAAAATTGCAATCCTAACTCGTACAGTGGATATTTCAAGTTTTTGAATCTCTGCTCCTTTTCATAAGGAATCAGGCTAGTCAGTCAACTCTTTTGGAATTAAGGATTGCCTTAATATTTCCTTTCTAACCTCTTAGTTAATTTTTTTTTCTTTTTTTTAAATCAACAGAGTTCAAACTTTTCAAGCATCTTTAAGCTTCGAAATAATTTCTTTTTGAAAAATTGGCAACCCAAAAAATTCAAATAAATCTCAGCGCAAACTTTCAATGTGCAGAGTAACTAAGAACTTTTTTTCAGAAAAACTAGAACGTAATTCTCAGTCCAAATTGGATGAATGGCATGAACCGACCCCTAATTGGCTAGCAATTTTGTTCAGCTCTGTATTTATTGAAACTAAAAATTTCTTGAGAAATTAATAAGTAATTAAAAAATCAAAAGATTCAAAAAACTTTGTAGCTACCATCGTGCGGTAGCTGCAACCTGGTAAAGGACGAACCTCAGCACATAGTTAACCAAACATTAAAAAACACTTTAAAAAAAACTTTCAATTGAGATAAAATTGTCATCTCTAGCTGATTCGGGAATGGTAAACATTATCTTAATTAGTCTTAATAGTACAATGATATTTTGACAACAAATTTATGGGAATTTCAAAAATAATCCGAAACATCTGAAAAATGAAGTGAGGTCAAAATAAAGAGTACACCACTGGAATCGCCATGGCCAACAACTACACAGGAAACTTAAAGTCTAGCCCCTGGCTTAAACAACAAGGAAAATCCCCTTTTTTGCTTGGGTAACACTGATGTGTCCTCTTTTTTTCCATTTTTTTTCTCCACAGCTAGCGAGGCACTGGAACATCATAGAGAGCTTTTTAATGGCTCATTTTGAAGGAAATTGCTAGATCTATTAATTATTGCATTAAAAAAAACATAACATTTAAAATAAAACCAAGTTTTGACGAAAAAATGCAGCTTCGTATACAAGATAATGGGGGACGTTATAATGGTACCCGACAACTTTAGATGACGTTACATAAAATTATATGATGATGTCGGCTGCAACTGGGGTTCGTTTTTACTATTTCCAGCTACGAAAAAGCCAAGGGCATTTTTCTGTGTGTGATATATTCCATTATCTAGGTCTAGAATTCTGGGGATGCTAGAACTTTAGGATTATGGTTCATCCAATTCAATAAAACAAACGTTTAAATGAGAGTCAAGGTAATCAGCCAAAGAGGCCAACCTTACCGTTACAGGGAACTGTGTCCACATCCATCTGAAGAACTGAATTAAAATATCCAATCCACGAGAAAACAGAAATACTAATCACGTTTCCATGTAGAAAATAAAAATGATTTAGTAGTAAGACAGGAGGCGGTTTTTCAGTTCGTTTGTAATTTATCCAAAGGCAACTTAATAAATCAAGTAAGGTCTATCAAAACATAAGGTGAAGGTGACACAAGAAATATGAGAGCATTCCCTATACTGACAAAAACGAGCTTTAAACCGCCAGATCCTAGAATGCGCTTTCTGAAATCTTTCCTAAGTTCAGCTATATTCATTTTGGGTTTTAGGACCGTCGCAACACTCTGCCAGCCTCCTGATTTCCGCATGGCTGCTTCTTATTCTGCTTTGGTTTCCATTTCTTTATATACTTTCTTTATTTGGGTTTTTTAGATGGTCAAGTAAGTTTTTAAAAGTTCCAAGAAATAAGAAATGAATTGCCGAAATTACCAAATCAATCTGAAATAGACAAAACTCAAAAGGTGCTTAAGAAATATAAAAACCAGCATTACCTGCAGGTAATATAGTATGTGTAATAGAAAATTCACTGAACTCTCTTGCCTACAGATAAGGAGAAAGCGGAGTTACTGTAAATACCAGTCTAACTAATAATTATTATTACTTTTTACAACAGAAATCAGGACAAACACTTCATTTTACATCCAAAACCACTATAAACTATTTTGTGTTAAAAAGAATAACAAGATTGAAAGAAAGCTATTCTTATCTATCAAGAGTGGAGGAACTATTAAAACAAAAGTAGGACAGGCTTACTACGTACATGGCCCTGTGAAATACAACCAGAAAAAAAAACCTCGGCAATTGTCAACACCATATGCGCCAGCCGCCACGAAAAAAGTGGGGTAGAATAGCAGCAATGCTACTTGGTAGTTTTCATGGACTAGTAAAATTTGTTGGCAGATTTGGCAGCCTATAGAATTCTCCTGAATTCTGCTACTGGCAGCTTAGGAACTTTTTCAATACCTGTTCGCCAGCAACTGCTCTGTATGGTTTTTATCCTTTTTTTAATAAATCAAGGCTATGGGGTATTGTAGTTGGAGTGAACACTAAGTTTCCTGCTAAAGGAGCCGTCAGAATTGAAGCCTATTGAGTAAAAGTCGGGAATAGGCTACAATAAAGCATGCTTGATAGTCAGATTCATTGAAGATGAACAAATCCCACTTCCTAATGACGGAATACCACTCTGCCAGATGACAAAACACTCTAGACGCATGTTCAGAATACGAAAAGCTATTATTAGATATCAGAAATTCAACTTCGACACACAACCAAAGTTGGAATAGGCGTGGAACCCTGAGGATGTTAGAGTTGCTCTTGGAATAGATTGTATCTTCCTCCAAATTTATTTTGAAGAATCCCCCCCACCCCTAATATTCCTCGAAAGGACCCGCCTCATAGATCAAAAATTAGCAGCAAAAGTGCATATTTTCACCCGATGTCCCTCCCCCCCGCCTCCCTTGGAGAGTGAGCAAGTGATTATTTATGGCTATGATGTTGTAATTTGATTCTGAAACGCTGAGCAGGTCAATGATACCAAAAAGCCGTACCTCAAGGTCAATCATTTCTCGTGGTGCAGGTGCTTCCGGTTGTCACCTGTATCAAGCATCGGTATTTCAGCTTTCTTGATTTCTTTTTCTAAAAATCGAAGTTTCCTCTCCATCTCATCACACCTGCGCACTTCGTTAACAAATTTCCTTTGGAAAGCGTTTACATTTGGGTTTAACTAAAAGATAAATAAGAATACATAAATTACAAGTAAGTTAGAAATGAAATGGCCGAGAATTTCAACAGATTCTTTATCGAATACAGTGATAAAAACCAGCAAAGATCATAATACAAAACTAGAAAATGAGCAAGAAAACAAATATAATGTCAATGTTTTGTAAGTGGAAAAAAGAAAGTTTTAAACAAGTCCAATATATGCAATACATTTCAAAGGCAACGAGATGGCAGACTCAAGAATTAACGAATCCCCTACGTGTTTTTCTTTTTCCCAGGGTCAACATATAGAGAGGATCGTCGCAAAAAATGGGAAAAGGGATCATTCTATTGAACCATTTTGAGTTATAGTGCCTTAGTGGACGAAACCAATCAAAGGGCATCCTGACACCCTTCAACACCCAATGTACCCCCCCCCCCCCCCCGCGGTCTCCCATGGTATCAGATCAGAATCTTAAGATAGGCAATCCAACTCGAACAATGGAAAATTCGAGACAAATTTGCCTCCAGGGACGACATGATAAGCGGCATGGGAATCAAAATTACACGAATACCTCCTTTGCCATGCACGAATCAGAGACAAAGCTCTAGCGTTATCTTAGCAAATAGCCATGTGTATTCAATGTATTTTTTATTTGTTTTTTCTCCCAGTCCACTATATTTGGAAGGGTGCTTGTGGAAACTTGGGAGGGGGCTCATTCGAATTAAAATTGAAAGTTCCAATGTCCCTTTTAAGAGTCAACTGTGATTGAAGGCAACCAAACCCCTCCTGTGCCCTTTTTAGCAACGAAAGCCTCCCAAGACTGGGTAATGTCCGACAGCTGGCAAGGTATGTGGTAAGGATCGCGAAATGAGCCCGTATTCCAAACGTTAGTTTTAGAGTTTTAATGTCGTCTTTCTTTTGAAGTGGCTGAAGAATGGGCGCCTTGTAGCCCGAGTACAGACAATAGTTTTTAGGCTGGGCTTTCACCCCAAGAACTGGAGTCAAACATGTTTTTCTTTCAATTGGTGCGACACATAACATGAATTTCCTTAGGTAATGCGACCCGATTTTGAAAAAAAAAAAACGAAAAAACCAATAATATATATATATATATATAAATTATAATATATATATATATATATATATAATATATATATATAGATATATATATATATAGATATTATATATATATATATATATATGTTATATATAGATATATGTATATTAACTTCTATACATACATGTATGTATATATAACTTATATTATAAACTTTCAAGGACAGTTCCTGGGCAAGGGGCTCACGTTTTTGTATGCCGGAGGACAGGGAAATGGGGAAAAACCTTGTTGTCCACAGATCGTATGCTTTAGTATTAAACAAGAAGGCGGTTTTCGGTTCGTTTGTATTTATCCAAAGGCAACTTATAAATCAAGTCAGGTCAATCAAAAATAAAGTGACGGTGACACAAGCAATATGAAGCATTCCCTTATTACTGACAAAAACAAGCTTTAAACCGCGAGGATCCTAGAATGCGCTTATCTGAAATCTTCCGAAGTTCGCCTATAATTCATTTTGGGTTTTAGGACCGTCGCACACTCTGCCGGATGCCACCTGATTTCCGCATAGGCTGCTTCTTATTCTGCTTTGGTTCGTTTTTGTCTCGACAGCTGGCAAAGTATGTGGTAAGGTCGCGAATTAGCCCGTATATCCCCAAACGTTAGTTTAGGTTTTAATTGTCTTTTCTTATTGGAAGTGCTGACAAAAGGCCTTGTAGCCCGAGTACAGACAATTTAGTTTAGTTGGGGTTTTGGCCCTAAGAAACTGGAGTCAACATGTCCGCCATGGTTTGACTCACGTTGTTTGAACTGTATGTATAGAACTGGAGTCCCAAAATTCCTTAGGTCAAGCGACCCGATTTGAAAAAAAACGAAAAACCATATTAATATATATATATATATAATATATATCTCTATATATATATAATATATATATATATTATATATATTATATATATATATATATACATATATATATATAATATATATATATAATATATATATATATATATATATATTGTATATATATATCATATATATATATTAAGATATATATAAGATATATATTATATATATGTATACATAACTGATATATAAGCGTATGTATAATAACTTATATATATAACTTTCAAGGACAGTTGTCCGGGCTAAAGATGGCTGCACTGTTTGTTTGCGGGGACAGTGAAATGGGTGAAAAAACCTTTGTCCCAGATCTTATGGAACTTTAATCGCGGACCCCACCAGAGGACCCTAAAATAAAAATGCTGATCTTGGAGTACGGCCCCCCACCAAAAACAATGCAGCACATTTTTTTTTCGATCACTCAAACATTTAAATCTTGGGCCAAAAAGATTGCAATGCACAAAAAAGGTAGAAAGAAAAAAATTGGCTCCGAAAAAAGGGCCACAAAACGTTTCTGTTTCGAATAGCTTAAACGTGTACCTGACAGTTCCTTGACCAAGGTGCCCTAACGTAAACAAAAATTAGATTGGGGGTAGAGTGCCCTAAAAATGGACAATGAAATTTGTTTTGATTGGCTTGAAAAATGTATCTGAAATTGTTTGGGCCGAAGGGACCCCAATTCACAGACACAAAAAGCAAAAAATATTGGTTTATCTGGAAATTGGGGCCAAAAGGAACCAATAGCCTCTTTTTCCTGAACAGATAGAAATTTAGAACCGTGAAGCCATAGGCAAAGTGAATCCTGTATACGGGATTTTTTTTGTTTGGGGACAATATCCCTCCCTTCAAAACAAGGACCCAAAAATGTTGTATCCAATTGGTCTGAAACTCTCAACAATCGTTGTTGGGACACATTATTTTTATATTGGGGAAAGGGCTACGGGCTGATTTGGAAAACTACATATATAAATTTCTCAATTGGCTCTAAAGTTACATGTAGATAGGAACAAGAGAAGCTTAATGAAGACAACCGTTCTGGAAAACTAAACAGCATCGATTCGTGATGTCAGAAAGTAAGCGCAATTTTGTTCTGTGTCTCTTCTACAATCCATCACCCGACATAGTACGCGTCTAAGGTCAAACATGACTATTGAAAAATACTCTAAATTAGCTTTGGTTAAATAAGAGCTGCAAAATTTTCCATGGTGCAAAAAATAAAACAACTTGAAGCTGCAGTTGTTTGGGTTTACTAAAGGAAACTAAAATTAATCCCAACTCCAATCCCTAAATCTTAACTACCCAAAACTAAAGCAATACAGCCAGTACTTGAGACAGAATTTTACTTCAAGAAAGCAAACTTAATTCAAAACAACAAAAATTTTAAACTAATCTTGGCTGTATCGAATTGCGGCACCAGGACATTGTCCATGAGTTGGTTTCGTCTCTGATAGGCTTGAAACTTGCAGGACATGCGGACAGAGCCGGGCAGACCTCAATAAATGCCCAAGGGTTTCAACAGCCTTAAGTTTGTTTTGCCTTCTATGGGCTTGCAATTTTCGGACTCTCAGCAAAACAAAAAATATTTAAGGGCGTCTACAAGACGGCTTCAGCCTTATAGAAGACTGAAAATCACGCAGATTTTCAATTTGTATGAATAAAAACCTTTGTAGCCATCCACCCAAAATTCTGTAATAAAAATTTAACGGTCTATTGGAAGTTTTGACTGAATATTCAAATCTTGCTAAAAAATTTTATTTACAGCCCAGTGTTTTCGTTTTAAAACAGAAAAACAGAGAAAGCTTTACAAATATCACTGCAATTAACCAACTACAAAGACATGTCAAACAAATTTTTTTCAAGCGTTTAAAAAAAAAAATCAAAGAAAAGTGAAGAGCCATACTAAAACCAAAATGACCAGAAATACATTCAAATAACAACTCAAACTTAAAACGAACATAAATTACTAAGAATGAATTCATGAAACCCAAAACAACCAGTAGTTAAAATGAATAATCCCATCAAACGTAAAGAAAAAAGAAACTACTAATAATGAATCCTAAAACAAACAGGAATTAAAATGAACAATCAATGGATTCAACCTTGTCTGACAGGGAATACTATCGAACAATGAAAAGATACTGCTATGGATGAATAGATAAACCTTAAAGCAACAAAATTAAAATGAATACTCAAGTTAAATTTAAAACGAACAGAAATTACCACAAACAAAAGAAGAATTACTGCCCACCAAGATCCTCTAAAGGCAGAAGTGTAATCAGCCTTTGATGAGATGTAAGCAACATAGGTCTAGTTTACCTAATTGTCTTTTTAAATTTTATGATTCTTTAGATGATGAAGAACATTTTTTACATCTTCCTCCCTTTGTTTAAAAAAAAAATGAGATTAGTTACCTCATATTAAGTTGTAATAAAAGGGGATTCAATCTGATCTTTGGTAACATATGTAGTTTCTCCCCTGAATTGATAGAGGATTGGCTGCTGGTTTTTGTCAATGATGATTTGTTGTGGGATTTTAAGTCTTTGATCCAACATAGTAAGTTGCATTATGTCTTCTTTCTTTGAAAATTTTTTGTTATTTCTTTGTGTATTTATTATGCCCAAGCCTCTGTTGAGGTTTCTTGCTGTCAGGTAAGTATTTTTATTTACTTCACGTTGCAGTTTGATGAACAAAAGCCTTACACCTTCACAACTAAGAAAACCTAGTTTTGTTTTAAAACGATGTGTATTTTTTCCTTTTAATTGTTATTTAAAAAGATAGAAAATGGACAGCTAAATAAAACTTTTAAAACGCCCAATGGCAATTTTCCCAAGGATCCCCCTTATAACATACAGGGGTTACAATAAAAAGGTGTCCAGGGGCATCAATTGGGATGGGGGATTCAACCTAATCTTTGGTAACATGTAGCTTTTTCCCCTGTATTGATAGTGGATTGGCTGCTGGTTTTTGTCAATGACGTTTTGTTGTGGGATTTTGAGTCCCAACACAGTAAGTTGCATTGTGTCTTCTTTCTTTGATGGCTTTTTGTTGTTTGTTTGTAAATTTTTCATGCCCAAGCCTCTGTTGAGATTCCTTGCTGTCAGGCAAGTAATTTTATTCACTCCAGTTTACAGTTTGATTAAGAAAGCCTTACACCTTCACAATAACGGAAACCTAGTTTTGTCATAAAAGGACGCTTATTCTTTCCTTTCATTAAAAAGATAGAAAATTGACAGCTAAATAAAACATTTCAAATGCCCAATGACAATCTTCCAAAGGATACCTCCTTATAACATACAGGGGTTATAATAGAATTAAAAAAGTGTGCAGTGGTCATTAAGGGAGAGGGAGGAGAGTTTTATGCTTCCTCCTAGTTTTTTTTATCCCCTTGATTTTGCAAAATTCTTTTTTATGGTATTTTCATTGAAAATGCCTTTTTGATATTTTCATTGAAAAACAAAACAAATCACCCCCCCCCCTAGATTTTGAAAAACTACATTTTGCCCACCCCCCTAAATATGGCAAATTTACGCCATTATTGTTGTCAATCTAGTGTTGTTATTTAGTTCCTATTACAGTTCGATAAATAAAAATATTAAACACTCACAACATTAAACATTAATCTGTTTGAAAAGATACTTATTCTATCCTTCTAATTGCATTTTTTTTTTTTTTTATGAAAGAAAATTAACAGCAAATCAAAGCTTATAAAATGCCCGATGGAAATATCCCAAAGGATCCCTCCTTATCATATTTTAGTGGTTATAATACAATTAAAAGGGACTTCTTTGTCAGCTCGAGGAAGAAAGTTTCATACTTTCTATAAAAGAGCCCATATGAGAGCTAAACTCTGCTCTTACTGAAACACCGTACAGTATTTCCATAGATGTTCCAGTACTCTTACTGAAAAATCCCAGAGCATCTCCATGGATATGGGGTCTCCACGCATCTCCATAATGTTCCAAGATTACACTTGCTACATATAATAGTGTAAAAAAAAGCAGAAAAGGAACAAAAAAAGGGAAAATTTTGATCACTGACTGTAAATTTTCATTTTATATTTGTTTTGACAGACCTGAAAAAAAGTTAAATAAAAGGCAATTATACATCTTCAAGTAGAAAATTCAGTCCTATGGGTATTATTGAAGTAATGGGGAGGTTTACCCAAATGAAAGTGCCTACTAAAAAGATATGGTACAGATCAAAATGTTCTTTTGATATGAGTTACTACAAAAACAAAACCAGCATCTTAATTTTACTATATGCTTCTTGGGACATTTTTTTTTTTTTAACTTGATATTTTTGGCATTTCATTTTGCAGCAAACTGTGCAGTTGTCACATCCAGGGGTTTCTTTTAATTGTTCTTACCACCACTGTATGCTTTGTAATTGTTTATATGCGAGTGCTTTTTTCATTTATCTACTGTTTTCTTTGAGAAGTAGTCTCTATTTCTTTGTTATTCATCTATTTATATTTTACCTCCCTGTTCAAAGATTCCTAGATATGTAATGACAATGTTTGGCTGTAGTTGTGAAACTGTTTACTGCCTTTATCAAAAGTTTAACTAGGGTTTATCCTTTCTCCTTTGTGTTTGTGTGAAGTTTGCATACTTACATCCTCAAATTGTACCAATCCTAGTTCTCCAAGCTCAGATACAGTTGCATATGCAGCTTCACTCTGCAAAAATAGCTGATAAAGAGCCATCTCTTCACTCCGAAACAATGACCCCATTGTGGCAGCTTAAATTAGGTTGAATCACTTACTACACAAATTTTATAACTTCAATGATTGTTGATGTTAGACCTGGTTATATCTAAAAGAAGTATCTAAATTAAACATGAACATGTACATAACAAATAGTGTACTTCAAAAGTCAAATCCAAATTTTCCCACCTGAAACAAGGTAAGATGTCTGTGCCTCGTCTATATATTTGATTAATTTAATGTTTATAATGTTCATAATGGAACCTTTTATTTCTTTAAGGGAGAAATAAGAATCAAACTTCAGGATAGTTGAGAGACCTGCAACAAGAGAACTGTTGCAAAGGTCCATGATACTAAAATTTCCAAATTTATCTTAATTGAGTTGTTCAATGGAAAGAATGCAAATAAATAAGGTAGATTAATTCTTCTCCTAACAGAACATTAAAGTCAATTCTGAACACCAACATAACCAATTAACATGGTCTATTTGCAAAGTATCATGTACCACATAATTAACACTTTGGGTCAAACACACATAAAATAGCAATTTAGAGTCAAAATTTTTCAGAGGAGGAGGGAGCCTTTTCTTAGTTTTCAGGCTCTGATTCTCAAAATCTAACTTAATGCTTGAAAAATAATTTGCTTTTGAAATAAACGATCAACTCCATTTCTCTTTGGTTAACAAAAAATGAGACTAACAACATGTTCATGCATATGGGTAGGGGTATGCATAAAAAAAATTATATAAATAGCACAAACTTTCAACAGTCCTCTATGTTTTCATATTATTTGCTTGTTTTTGCACTACTGCCAATTTCGGGGTGACCCCAAATAAAATCAAGCATACCTGCCAGCAATGATTGTTTTATAAGGTATTGTTCCTTAATGTAAAAATACAAAAAAAACAAGCCCTTTTTCAATTATAATACCACAAAAAGGTTTTCTTGTATCTCAGAGGGAGAATGCAGAAAAAAAATCTTGTGGGTAAATACTCCCCTGCCCCCAATTGAAGCTACTGGTATTCATTGATTCAATAAGTTTTTTTCAAAGCACATATTTCAACTTTTGGTTAATATGGATTGTGGTTTGCCTCAGAAGTTGACCAATATACTTCTATGTACTTTTCATCATGATTTTTTATACTAAATTTAGGAAACCTGCCGATGTGACTGTGTGAGGAATGTCCAAACCCATAATCTAACCTATAGTTTACTTATTTATTATTAGTTGCTGTAGCGTAGCGGCTAGTGAGCTCTCCTCCTGACAAAGAAGATAGTAGTTCGAGTTGCTCTACAGTAACAATTTAATCCTGATTATAATCTTCTGCTAGCTCTTCAAAATCAATATTGGCAGAGGTGTATATTACTAGATATTCTATTTCATGTTCTATAAAATTTGTATGTCTTTCCTCCTTTTAGTAAGTATTTTCTCCTGATATTTTTAGTATATCATTTTTGAGGTTCAGGTAAGAAAGAAAGTACTTTTGTAAGCTAAAATTATCATTTCTTATGTTGACAATAGTGTCAAATATTCAATAGTGTCAGTATTCATAGTGCAAGTATCAATAGCATCAAGTACTTAATAGTGTCAAGTATTCATTGCAATTCAGCTATCAATAAAACCAGAATACCGTTGTTATGAAACACCTGATTGACAACAAACTACTTACTGATAGCCAACATGGTTTCAGATCTGGATGCTTGGTTGAGACAAATCTTATTGATGCATACAAATATGTCACTGAACTGCTAGACCTGGGTACCCCTGCTGATATGATCCTATTAGACTTTGCAAAGGCTTTTGACAAAGTTTGCCATCACCATTTGAAGGCAAAAATCTTAGCTACCTGGATACATGTAGAGGTTGTTGAATGGGAGATGCAGTTCCTCTCAGGAAGAAAGCAGAGAGTTAAAGTTTTTATGGATAAGGGGCAAGAATTCCTTTCAGAAGTTACTGGAGTTGATAGTGGCATGCCCCAGGGAACAATCTTGGGCCCAACACTTTTCAATATTTTCATAAATGATGCTCCACAGGCTGTAAGAAATAAGACGAGCATTTATGCTGACGATTCGAAGCTTATTGGGCCCACAGAGTCAACAGCAACAAGAGCCACCATACCCGAAGACCTGGATTCACTTTCCCTTTGGGCCTGCCAATGGAAGCTTGAGTTTAACATTCAGAAATGCAAGACAGTACATTTTGGGAAAAAGAATGAGAAGTGGCAGTACCATGAGTGGAGGCGGTGGCTCTAGGCTATCAATTGCTTCTTCAGCAGCTGAAAGAGATTTGGGAATAGTCGTCATGAAGAATTAAAATTCCACAAACACACACAAACAGCAGTTGCCAAAGCATATCAGACCCTTGGAATAATTAAGCATACAGTACATAGCAGATCATCCAAAGTAATAACAAAGCTGTACAAGGGTCTCATGCAACCATTCCTGGAATGTGGGATGTGTGTTGCCATGCCCTGAATGAGAGTGACCAACAGAAAATATAGTCTGTTCAAAGGCATGCAACCAAAGCTGTTCATGGATGCAAGAGCCTCAACTATCCATCTCACCTGAAAAAACTACAGCTCCCAACACTTGTCTACAGACAACAAAGGGGTGATGTCTTCATGGCTTAAAGGCTACTGCATACTGATTCCTCTTCTCAGAAGTCTTTCCAATTTGACAAATCATCCATAACAAGAGGGCATAATAAGAAGATACTCCAGAAGAGAGCTCACAGCAGACTCTGCAACCACTATTTCTCCAATAGAGTAGTGGCTCCCTGAAACAGTCTTCCCAATGCAGCTGTCCCTACTTCCTCATTGATGCATTCAAGATCGCCATTGATAAGAATTGTTCCACCAAACCATGGAAAACAGAGTGGGACGCTGCCAAACCAATGGCACCCCATCATCACTGGCCAGCAACCAGTGACTCTACAGGATTTTTTTTTCCTTATTTTGCTGGATAATGTGATTTAAGGTAATTTTTAAGGTAAAGTGGATTGTTTCAAGATTGAATTAATCAAAATATTCTAAACTTGGACATATGTTTAAAGCTTGAGCCTAATGTTGAAAATGATGTCTATGCTTGACACAGGATCTTAAAATTAGAATAAAGTAAAAAAAAAATCATCAACAGGCTTAATCTTAGGCAAACTTAACCAAGACAAGTGTTGTGAAACAAAATGATTGCATTTAAACTGGCTAGGCTGTAGGGGTATTTTGTCCAAATCTAAACATCAAAAAACCAAAGGTTTCCAAATTGTAATCAGCCAATCTCAACTAGGCTTAGCTTAGTCAACAGTCAATCCTAACTATTTAAACTTCTATGCAAAATATCCAGGATTAGCCTAAACTAGACCCTGGCGCTGCGCCGGCGGATCGACCGAAAGCCACCAACGAGAGGCCCAGTCTAACGCCACCAAAGTGTCATAACGCCGCCAGAACGCCACCGCCAGCAGAGGCGGTGGCATTTGGTCAACTTTAAATTAGTTTTGCAGCAATTCTTTATTGCATCAACAGCAAAGTCGGAGCTTTTCCTTCTTGTGTGGTTTAGTATTTCAATTTTCCTGATTAGAAATCAAGCAGGGCTTGCACTATCCCCAAATTTTCGGGTATTTCCCCAAAAATCTATGTGTCAACCCAAAAAAAAATTTGATTCCCCAAAAATCACGCAATCACTGTGCCACCCCTAGTGCTTTATCACCAGTGACTTTCCCTGCCAAATATTAATTTGCATACCATGATTCTTCACTACTCTCTTGTTCATTTATTTTGTCTCTTTTATTACTTTGCATAAAAACCAGACAGATGCAATATGCAAATATTGCAATATACACAGTTCTTCATATGTTGACAAAAAAAAGTATTGTCTTTATGAAATGAGTTTAAATCATTTCAAATGCAGTTTTCCAATCACTATTTCTTACATCATTCATAGTCAAGAATTTTATTTTTAAGTTGAATATAATTATAGAATGCATTCACTACTATACAGCTTCAGTCTTCAGTTGGATTTTGAAATTGACAGCCAACAGATTGTTTCTACAGCTGAATTGTAAGTTGGCAGTTTTTTTTTTTTTTTTTTTTTGCTGTTTTTAGATAAGATTTTCTTACTGTTTAATACTCAATTGTTGAATACCTGATAGAAAACACAATCTTCTTTCTGATAAATTCCCCCCCCCCAAAAAAAAATACTTCTATTGAGACAAAAATTTAGCTATAGACTAAGCTATGTACAAGGTTGGGGAATTAAAGATTGATCTGGAAGTTACCCCAAAAATATGATTCACAAATAAATTGTAAATTATTGCCTATGGAGGGGGGGGTAGGGGGCTATCATTTTTAAATGTTAAGAACTCATTTTTTTTATTGAAAGCAGGGATGCCAAAAAGATAATAGTTTTTCATTAAAGTGGAGACAGAAGAAAATGATATCAAATTCCCTGGGAAACCATTGAAATATTTTGATAGACCCAGGGCCCCCCATCAGGATTTGTTCATTGTCTTGGGTATTTTGCAATTTCTCATAGGCTACTGGCCTAATTTGGCTTTTGTGTGTGCTCCCTTTAAATTAGATTCTTTGGATCTTATTGAATGCCATGGCAAATCTATGACTCAATTTTCCAATAATTTGAGGTATATCTGAATAATTTAGACATTTTTGTTGTTGTCTTTGTACCCCTTTACTCATACCCTCAATTTTTTTTCAAGGATCACTAAGCTGTTTAACGTTATTTTGTGTGTTTGTTTGAACGATATAGTGACCTAGTTAATTATTAAGTAAATTATTTTTCTAATGAAAGCTGAGATTGTATCCTATCAAGGTGGTTTCCAGAGGAGGGGTAGGGAGGTATTACATTTAAATGATAATATCTCAAAAATTTTTTTACTGAAAGCAAGGATCCCAAAAGTTATTTTTTTTTAATTTAAAGCAGAGACGGCATCCAATCGAGGTGGTATCCAGAGGGGGGGGGGGTAGTGAGCTATCATATTTGAATGATAATACCTCAATTTTTTTTTAAGCAGGGGTGCCAATAAGTAAAATTTTTTTTATTTAAAGCAGAGACAGTATCCTATCAAGATGGTATCCCGAGGGGGGGCGGTATAGGGAGTCATTATATTTAAGTGATAGTACCTTGATTTTTTTTTTTTTTTTTATTGAAAGAAGGGATGCCAAAAAGTTGAAAAGTTGACAAAAATTAACAAGATCTTTGTGAGTTATACTTAATACAGCACTTGCATGGTTTTATCATCCAAAGGGAAAGGGACATGCATCCAATCTGTTTTTTTTTCTTATTGATGGAAACAGGTTTACTTTGAAAACATTCATTCATAAGTACCAGGCAGATTCACACTAAAACAAATTGGTGTGACAAAAGCAATATCAACATCCCCACCTAACATTGCACTCAAGTGACAATGGAGCCCTTTGGTCCAGTGCCCAAGTTACATTAAAAGGCCAGGTCATAATAAAAGTTTTCAATTTGGGAGGTTCAAGGAGGAGTCTTTGACAGCCTTATGACCTCAGGGTACTAGATGTTGCAACGTTCTTACATATCTACTGTGGTTTAAAAATGCAATCACCCCACAAATGATTATCAAAAATATGCACAAATATAACAAATGTAACATTTGGAATATTATAACACTTTTTTCAAAGCTTTGAAGAAAAGCAAAACAGGGCTATATACCCTAACTATGCTTGAAAGCTATTTTAAAAAGAAACTCTTCGGAGATTTCCATGGAAATGACCATAGCAGAAGCTTTGAGCCTGGGTGGGGATCAAAGAGGAGTCCTTGAGTATTTTGACCACAGGTGACTTATTGTTGCAATTTTCTTAAATTTGGTAATTTTTGTGAGCATTTGGAAATCAAAGCTTAAACTCAATAACTGATACTAAGTGTCCTAACATTTTGCTTGGATTAAAAGTGACAAACTAGGACAAAAATCTCAACATCTTCCTGGAGCTACTTCAGTCTGCATATTATTTCATTTAATTACATATAAAATGGATGAGCTTTTCATTTTTACCAAAGAAAATAGCTGGCACTTCATTTTTCTTCATACCAAATAAACCATTAAGTGTTTTTTGTTTTATTGTAATTGAAGTGTTCTCATGTAGTGTTCATCATGTATTTTTCAATTTGATAAATTTACTCCTTTTAGATGCAGTTTATAATTTGACTGATATTAGGTATTTATCAGTTTATAATTTGGAATGAATCCCTAAAAGAAAAAATGAATAATATCCAAAACAGCAGCCAAAAGCAATAAAAAAGCAGCAGTTCAGCCTTAGCCTACATGACATATATTCTATAAAGAAGCCAAAAAAAACTTTAAAATGCATGTTTTTTTCAACTGTTTTAAAGGTAACAAAACAGACATAGGCAAAGGCCATTATGAAAAAATTAAGCTTCTAAGTTCAAAGTTATATTCAAAGTTTTTACCCAGATAACTGACGAATTTTGTGATACGGTATTTGAAGTTTTGTATGCAGTAATGCTCGATGAAAAAAAACTACTAATTTTGATAATTATTTATGTTAAGAATACATAGCTAATAGATACTTCAACTACTTGTATTATGCAAGGGTTCTGAAACACCACAGCCATTTTGTTTCTACCAGATTTCTACTTCTCTTGATGAATAACGAAGAAGACCAGTTTCCAGCCAGCAGCTAGCAAATTTTTGAACTCATGAATAGGCTTGAAATTGTTGTAAATTTAAGCTGTGATTTGAGAAAGACTGATGAAAACATTAATGTTTGCAGTCAACATTGATTGCACTGGCAGCACACTGCCAACATCTTACCAGCAGTGTGGCATGCTATTTTTGGTCCCACTGCTGCTGGTCTTCCCTCATCAGCATGGTGCAGGGGTCTAGCCTAAACACTGTCCAAGTGCTGGGGATCTTGCTTATATATAAAATCTTGCCAGTATTATTGTCATTTATTTCAAAATGGCTTTATTCAGCATTACAGACCAACCAAAAGAAGGAAAAAAGTGCAATAAAAAGTAAATATGTATATTAACAGCATATTCAAATAGCCAAGAAACAAACTTACATCCACCTTAAATCACATGAAGAGGTACCAATTGAGGGGGGGGGGGGGGGGGTATAGCCCCCCTGGACTTTTAAAATGACCTTCATTTGTATTTCACAGCCATTTTCTATCTTAGTTAAGTGCTATTAATATAGCACCAGCAAGACTGGCTAACAGGTCATTTTTACTTGTCACCCTGTGTATCATTTTGCACAGCTATTAAATAGCACTGTTACTTTTTGATGACCTTGTTTTGAAATGTTCCATCTTTCCCACTCTTGTACCACCATAACTCTACCATTAAGAGAAAATCTTGTTTTGAAATGTCTAAGAGCACATCTATGCTATTTTATTACCCTATCTTAGACTGGAAATGTGATTTCTGAGTAGGGTTTATTCAAAACTAAACATCAGCTGATCAGTATTTCTTTACTGTTTCTTGTGAAGAGTTTGTAATCAACTATTAGTAAAAAGCAACAACAAACTTTGGATTTTTTCATGGTGAAAATGCAGAAGAAAAATGAAGAAACTGGCAATAGTGACAGCACTCAAAGCATTGTATTAGTGGAGATAAATTCTCCACCTGTGACAGTTCTTTGGAAACAAGCAGAACAATAACTGGCTCAGGTCAACATAAAAGTATGGTCTGCATCCCTGAACCTCTTGCAGGTTCCAGTAGCAGTCAGGAACCTCTCTCTGATATCTCTATGATGCATCACAACAAACCAGCTCAATCTATTCTTAAGAGATATCCAGTTTCCACTCCTAACACTAGGAAATTCAGTGCAAATTACTATAAGAATTATGAATGGATTAAATACTCAGAAAATTTGAATTCCATGTTTTGTTTTGCTTGTCACCATTTTTCTATGGGGACTCAAAGGGCTTGAGAAACTGCAGGAAAAAGTGCTTTCATTGAGTCAGGATTTTGCAAGTGGAAAGACAGTTCTGTTTTATTAAAGCAACATGATGGTTCTGAAAGACACAGGCATTTTATGTCAGCATGGACAGAATTTAAGACAAATAGTATTGACACCTTGCAGTCTACAGCAAATGCCTTAATTCAATCCAGATCTCAAGAGGTTCAGGGAAATAGAGATCATGAGAAGTACATTTTTTGTGCTATTTGCTTTCTTGGCTGCCATGGTCTTGCTTTGAGGGGTCATGATGAATCAGAAACATCTGCAAACCAGGATAATTTGGGTGAATTGATGGAGGAAATGTCTGAAGGCAACAAAAAGCTGAAGGCCCAGTTACAGTGCCAATATGGTCACTATTGCAGTCATCAGTACCAAAATGATGCAGTTACACTGATAGGAAATGCTTTGTGCTATGACTTTATTTCAGAAGTAAAATCAGCTATTTACTTTGCTATTCTTGTCAATAAGACAAAACATGTTTCTAAAAAAGAACAATTAGCAATCCTACTCAGGTACATATCAAATGGAAAAGTAGTGGAGCAACCAATTGGCTGCTATCACATGCACAAATTAGATCCCAAGAGCTTATTCACCTCAATTTTTGAAACTATAGAAAAGTATGGTTTAGATTTGATGTGGTGTATTACCCAGTGTTATGATGGCACATCTGTTATGAGTGGGGAATTTAACAGAGTTCAAGCAAATTTTAGGGAGAAGGTACCTCATGGAGTTTATGTACTGTCACACCCAAGACTAAACTTGGTTCTGACAGACCTAAGAATATCAGCAACCTTTCAGAACTTTTCTCTGTAGTGCAAAGACTTTATGCATTTATATCATACAGCAATTAGTAAAATCATAGAATCAACTTGACACAAGCTATTAGTAGAATCATAGTGTATTAGCAGGTAAAAAGTTTTGGAGCTTGAGAAGACTGTCCAAACTTGCTGGTTTTATGCAATCTGCTCTATTTTGAAGGTAAAGGCAAGATTTGATTGTATTGTTGCTGTGCTTGCCATAGTCTCTGATACTTCCAACAGCAAGCTTGTGAGGGAAAAGGACTACTTGACCAAATCAATTCTACCTCTTTAGTCTCAACTTTGCACATAATCAAAAAAGTATTAGTCATTGTAAATTGTTTATCAGAGCCACTTCAATCTGAAAGTTTGTTTATTTATAAGGCACTTGCACTGATTTCTGGGACATATGAGACACTCCAAAAGTTGAGAAACAACAACAAATAGAACAACTTAAGCAAAAACACATCCCAATTTTTGGCTTTACACAATATCCATGAATCAAAATCTCCACAATCTAAGACCAGTGCTTAAAGCAAGAGAAGTCAAGCCATTTCCATTTGTCTCAAAGACTTTCTTTCAAACTCAATAACCCGTAAATGTAATACCAGTCAGCCAGTTCAATCAGACTCCAATAAACTTCTGTACTTTGAGGTAATAGACCATTTTACAAGTGACATAGACCAACATTTCATGCAAAATATGCCTCAGCTCAATGCTTTACAATGCTTTAAAAAGTGATATTTCAATAATGGATCTTCTTTGAGCTATCAAAATCTTATCCAACCTCCCAGTTGCCTGTTCTGCAGTGCTCAAACTGATGAAGGTAGTTGCTACTTTGCCTTTGATCACTGCCAGTAATGAACAATTCATCTTGGTATTAGGGTGAGTGAAGGACTATCTGCAATTGGTGACAGGAAACAATATACTTAGTGATCTCATGATAATGCCCATTGAAAAACAGGAGGTAAAGAAACTGGATTTGGATAGATTAGCAGACAATTTTTCCAAGAAGCAAAGTTTCTGCTACTCCCTGTTTTAGGTATGTTTGCTCAATGTTGTTTTTTTGGAATCTTCATTTAAAAAAAAATCCCTGCCCCCCCCCCTGTACATTTTTATGAATTGGTGCCACTGATCATATTGTCTAGCAACTAAGGTAAATCTTATGATGTTGCTGGTGAGCAATGGCAATCTAGAATTAGAATTTCATCATGAATCTAAACATGGCATTTGTTTCTGTTGCAAATTCAATTTTAGCCTAACCTAACCTTGATATATATTTCCTATGCATTTATTGGTTCTTGATTTTATAACCATTGATTCAATTTATGGGTAAACTGGTTTTAACAAGATTGATGCTAACACTGATATATAAGATGTATCTAAAATAAGAGAAAAAGTATCATCTTTGAGGGTGTGTAAATGGCTTGAAATTGGATTATGAATGGTAAACAAACATCATAATCAATGTTTTTAATGACATTATTTTTAAAAAATGGATGTATAGCCTAGTGAAATAGCCTAGTAAGTTTGAAACAAATGTTTTAACCTTTAAGGATCCTAAAGGGCATAAAATTGAATTTGCAAGAAAAGCCATTATTGTATTCAGTTCACATTTATTCTAAGGTTAATTAAATGAACAGCACTAGCTTGTATTTACCAGTTTGTTTTGCTATCTGAATAGACTTCTCTGTTATAGGCCTACCTAGATATTTACCCAATAAGTAATGCAAACCCACAAAGCCAGCAAGTTTTATGTAGGCTATAGCCTTGGACTGTATCCAGCCATATTAAGAGGTGGCTTGATTGCCATTAGGATAGCCTAGGTACGTTAGTGATTGTTAGGCCTATTGGCTAGGGTAAGACACCCAGTAGTCGGCCACCTGCCTATTCTCAGACATAATGTAACTAACAGGGAACCTAGCTCCTCTTTAAAACTTCCTTTATAGTATTATAGTAGTGCATAAAACTTTCTAAGCACATTAGCCAAGAGCTAGGTTCCCTGTTAGTTACATTCTGTCCGAGAATAGGCAGGTGGCCAACTACTGGGTGTCTTACCCTATGTTGAAAAGAACACTGAATGGGAAACCAAATGGTACAGGCTTATCTCATTTCTATGTCTTCGGCATTGAAATTAAATAAGTTTAGCATGCAAGTCCTTGTGATAACGAGGACTATGCGCTAAGTATTAGCAAACCATAAATGAAATGTCTTAAAACAATTTAATACAAAATTAACACCAGCTCCAAATCATGATCATGTGACTCATTCTGACCGTTTTCGTAAGTTTAGTTAAATATCGCCATCTGGAATTTTACTGCCCACAGTTGTCTTCTTTACGTCTGCTGAAAGCGGTTCTGCCGAATCAGTTTTCTACAAATCCGAGAAAAACGAGTTTGAAAATAAAGAAAAACTGCATATATTGTTGTGTTTACTTCATTGGCTTAAGGTGAGCGATTCCTGAGATAAAACGGAACGAATATTAGCTTGGGCAAAACCAAATGAAAATTCGGGAACATAGGTAAGATATGGCGAAAAGGATTTGGCTCAGCTTGAATTAGAAATGTGACTTTTAGAAAAACGTATTAATCTGATAGACAAATTTTAATTTCGACAATTAACTTGGTGTTTTACAATAAAGTGTAGGAAAAATCAGTGGTAGTTTTCACTTAGCAAGAAGCTCCTTGGAATTTCAAGTTTTAACTGATCAATCAAAAGCATTCTTGTCAAGTCTAGTAGCGAAAAGACTTCCTTGTGCTTCAAAGACCCCTCAATGACGCTCTAAACAGCATCAACCTCCTGAATTCTGGAGTGGCCAGGCTCAGAATACTTCATTGTCATACTCTGGACGTGTAAATGCTTCCTCAAGATGTCTTGCATCATGTAGCTCATTATTTGATTACGATTTTGAGTTACGCATGAATTTGACTATGTAACCAACTTTTTGATGTCAGGATAGATAGTAAAGACCTCATCAGGGACAGCACAAAGACCATTGGCAACATCATTTACACTTCTAACAGAAAGACATTCTGACCACAAACAACAATAAACTTTTTTTATTAGCTCTCCTGTCTGTCTGCAAAGGTAAGAATAACAGTTAAATTAAAGCAAGTGATCTTCCTTTTGTAAAAAAAAAAAAAACGAAGTATCCCCTTTTGGCAAAGAAAAAACGCTTTCCAGATCAAGATACGATACTGGACCATCCGAAGCCCTGTCTTTATCTCTTTCTTCTTTGGCTTCTAATTTTCCTTTTGCATGTTTTGCATGAGAGGTTTTTATCTCCTCGGATAATTCAGTACCCTTTTTTCAGCAACTTTTTTTCTTCACAAACATCGCATCTGCCAGTTTTAGGAACATGAAATGGAAGATTGAATTCGCAATTGAAAATTTTTCTGTGTATATGTTCTTTGGGAGGAAGCTCGCCTTCAGCTGTGCACTTAATTTTCTAAAATAAATCTTCTCTGCACTTAATTTCGTAAAATAAATGCATTTTTCTTATATTGAGTGAAGAGTCAATGAACTTTTGTCGGTTTTGGTACGACAGTAGTGAGATTCATTTATTGGGAAGTTTCATTGTGGGCCTTGTAACTAAATATATTTCTCACCAAGATAAGAAAGATTTCCTTTTTCTTCTCCAAAGTCTCATCAGTAAATCAGCAACTTTCGAAAAAACTGACCCTGCGAATGCGATTCGGCAAAACCACTTTAAACAATATGCGATTCGGTAAAGGAGAACTACAAAACTCAAGCATTTAGAAACTATTACTACTACTACTACTAACAAAGACTCCCCACAGCACCAAGCCACCTGAGGCCAGCAGAGCTGTGCACGCTCCTCCTCAATCCCAATCTATTCAAAGCCTCCCTCTTTATACTCTCTAAGGAAGTTCCCATTTCCTTAAAATCTTTTTTATGACATCCTGCCACCACAACTGTTGACAACCTGCTTTCCATTTACTTTTTGACGGTTGGCCGAAAAGTAATTTTCTTGTCAATCTATCATCTTTCATTTGTAGAACGTGCCCTAGCCATCTCACCCTTTCTCTTATTATAGCCCCAAAAATTGGGATTTAACCGCACTTTTTGTACAGCATACTATTTGAAATACAATCAGTCAGCTGGGTACCCAGAACAGTCTATTGTCAATTTCTCTGGAAAATAATCTAGCAAATAACTCTGCAGACATTATAGATACTTTATTATACTATCTCTCACCCATTGCAATTTTCAGGTGAGGAAGGAAAGCACCACTTGCTACCTTCACATTCATTTTGGACCCATCAACAAAGATTTGGAAATGGTTTTTATAAGTAATTGTATTAAGTTCAGTAAATTTTTTCTGGACAAAACCAATGGGGGTTAAATCTTTAGTCCACTTTGAGAAATCAGTATTTACTATAGGGATTGACCAACTCCAAGGAGGGGATTGGGGGAAAGTAGGTGCAATAGACTTTTCGGGTACAGGGAACTTCTTCTGAATATTGGCATACTCATCTGCAATGCCTCTATACATGGCTGGATTTCTTAACCAGTTGTGTAGGGTGTGTGAGCTATTTGATTCAATGATTTTTGTAAGATGTTTTATCAAGAGAAAGCTGCGTCTCTCCCTTGTTGTTGTTAATCCACTCTCCATAAACAGAAACTTGGTGCTTGTGGGTTTCCTAAGAACAAATATGAGACGTATTATATCGATTTGTATTATTTTCTAATCTTGGCTTGCAAACTTATCTTCTTGTTCTTCCAAACGTCTTACAACAATATCAATTATACCATTCGAAAGATTTTTTTTTCTAAGAGATAGCGTTTGTAACTCAGCTTCGACTAAAACTGTTATTTCGGCAAACCCACTTTCGGCAGACGATTGTTCAAACTTTACTGCTGATAGTAAAAAGGCAAGTCCAATCTGTAAATCTATTCAAAGAAGAATCAAATCTAGTAAAATGGAAAACTTGCAAAATTTAGCAAAATTATAAAAGCAGAAATGATTTTTCGAAGTTGTGCAAACTAGCCTGATCGTTTCTTTAATCTATACTTCAGTGCTAATTTCTGGCTAAAAGATTCAATGTGAGTGATACTGTGTTTTGGGCCATTAGCCCGAGAAAAGATTCTAAAATATAAAAGACACATGATTACACGGAATCCACTTTTTATTCTTTACTGCTTTGTTCGTCCAGAAAATAGGAAAATGTAAAGTATTGCCTTTGATGCGAGTTACTTGGACAATATCTTCAATGTCAAAAACATAAGGCTGTGGATAAAACCTAAACAGTATTTGGCAGCCATATCAGGAGATTACAGATGGTATTGCGTGGCATTTTTCCCCTTTTGCGTAGATATAACGACATTGCAACAAGAGATTTTAAAAGTGAAGGTAGACCAACGGTTTTAATCTTCAGCGGTGTTTTCTGGCTGATTTTCAATTTGAGTTTTACTCGACGATTATTCCCAGTTGCTTTTTAATCTGAACTAAAACTGAAAATATGCAGCTAACCTTTTTTATGCGTCTTATTTTAAATAAAACATACTACTTTGAAGTTAGTTTGTATGAAAATCAGTGAGATAAGAAGATAGATAGATAGATTTTATTTCATACAAATATAACAAAACAGATAATTAAATAAGAACAAGCATATCATTTGTTTAATACTGACGATGTCAGTAACTTTTAGAGTACAAGATATTAGCACTGGGAAAATAATTTTCAACAAAAAATAAAATAAAAGTCTAATGAAACAGGCATAAACAAAAGCCATTTTGTCCTTTCTGATTTGTCATGCTATTTTACTTTTTCTTTTACCTAGTCTCTGGTTTTAGATTTTTTCCTAGATTTTTATTAGGACAAACGGGTATTTTTGCCTTAGGAGACAAACTATTCATGTTTGTCTCCTAAGCAGAGTGTTAAATTTCAGCTATGTACACTGGAAAAGTGAAAATTAGTCTTTAAATAGGAAGATAGCCTGCTACTCTTGGCAAAAAAGTATTTTACGTCCTGTTTGACCATTTTATAAGCCACGCACAAGACCCATGGCCAAAAATGACACCCGTTGTATGCTGATGATATCAAACATATAGAAACTATTACAACAGATCCAGATCAGGGGAATAGGGTGGGTCAGATGTTACCTATGGTTGTCTCTGCAGTCTTTTAACAAATGTAGCGTTGACAACTGTTTTCCACAAGTCCATTCACCTACTTTTTGCTGTATCCGCTATTGTTCAACCAACAAGACAGGCATAGAGGGGGACAGCTAATTCCTCTTATATTAGGGCTGATAAGCTGAGACGTGAATGCTGTAAAAGTGCCTTGACGTCCTACTTCTGTTTGGGACGATCATCCTAGGAACGCTTCCCCTGAAAGTTTATTGGTCAATGTTTTCAACAGAGATACAACATTCATTTACAAACTCTTGATAGAACTATGTAAAAGACTAGCAAAATGTTCACAGAGAACCATTGGGGCCTTTAAAGCGTGGAAGCTAGTGTAGGCATAGGCATAGACATAGGCTAAGTCAGGTTCTAAAGCCGTGGGCAAAATATTAAAAAGGCTAGCCTGCAGAAACCAAGGCTAAATATGCCTGATTAATAATATAATTCTTATCTTCTATGTCCACTGGGGCATTGGTATTTCTTTTAATTGATTTTAAATAAAACGTTTTGCAGGAAAAAACTCTAGAGCCACATGAAACCGAAGAGGAGCAGAAACAAAGCAACATAGCTTTTTAAGCGTAAAACTACCTTAAATCAACATTAATAAATGAATGAAATCCAAAAGGAAAAGAAATTATAATAAAAATAACCGACTTAAACCCAAAATGAACAGAAACACAGCGGAGCAGGGCTGACACCCCTCGTGCCTTCTAACGACCATAATATAATTACCTCATAATATCGAAAAAAAGAAAAAAAATCGCTATCACAGCCAAGATTACTGAAAAAAAAACAAGTGAATGTGATTTGACAGTTTAATATTTATACTGATATTTGTTCCCGAAAGCCTCTATATTTTTGGAGTTGTTAAAGTTCAAATAAAGGAAAAAATTTAAATTTTGCTTTCAGCAAAATAAAAACTATACTCTAGTCTAGAGGCAAACATTATAGCGTTGCCTATAGTAAAGCCCAGATGGCTTCAATATTATATTATTTATTTATTATTTTTTTCTCAGAGGCACTTCATATGAAATGAGAGGTAGTATAAAATTCGACAGGGACTCATTCAATGAGAAATTGGAAGTTCTAGTGCCCTTTCAAGAGTCAAGGGTAATCAGAGGGTAACTATCCCCTCTTCACGCCCTTTTTTCCCGAAATGCATCCGAACAAAATTTAAAATAGCCGTTTTTATCCAAATACAAGTAGTCCAAAGATAAGCATTTAGAAACAATTACTACTACTACTACTAACAAAGACTCCCCACAGCACCAAGCCACCTGAGGCCAGCAGAGCTGCGCACGCTCCTCCTCAATCCCAATCTATTCAAAGCCTCCCTCTTTATACTCTCTAAGGAAGTTCCCATTTCCTTTAAATCTTTTTTATGACATCCTGCCACCACAACTGTTGACAACCTGCTTTCCATTTACTTTTTGACGGTTGGCCGAAAAGTAATTTTCTTGTCAATCTATATCTTTCATCTGTAGAACGCGCCCTAGCCATCTCAACCTTTCTCTCATTATAGCCCCAAAAATTGGAATTTAACCGCACTTTTTGTACAGCATACTATTTGAAATACAATTAGTCAGCTGGGTACCCAGAACAGTCCATTGTCAATTTCTCTGGAAAATAATCTAGCAAATAACCCTGCAGACATTATATATACATTATTATACAATCTCTCACCCATTGCAATTTTCAGGTGAGGAAGGAAAGCACCACTTGCTATCTTCACATTCATTTTGGACCCATCAACAAAGATTTGGAAATGGTTTTTATAAGTAATTGTATTAAGTTCAGCAAATTTTTCTGGACAAAACCAATGGGGGTTAAATCTTTAGTCCACTTTGAGAAATCAGTATTTACTATAGGGATTGACCAATTCCATGGAGGGGATTGGGGGAAAGTAGGTGCAATAAACTTTTCGGGTACAGGGAACTTCTTCTGAATATTGGCATACTCATCTGCAATGCCTCTATACATGGCTGGATTTCTTAACCAGTTGTGTAGGGTGTGTGAGCTGTTTGATTCAATTTTTGTAAGATGTTTTATCAAGAGAAAGCTGCGTCTCTCCCTTGTTGTTGTTAATCCACTCTCCATAAACAGAAACTTGGTGCTTGTGGGTTTCCTAAGAACAAATATGAGACGTATTATATCGATTTGTATTATTTTCTAATCTTGGCTTGCAAACTTATCTTCTTGTTCTTCCAAACGTCTTACAACAATATCAATTATACCATTCGAAAGATTTTTTTTCTAAGAGATAGCGTTTGTAACTCAGCTTCGAATAAAACTGTTATTTCGGCAAACCCACTTTCGGCAGACGATTGTTCAAACTCTACTGCTGCTAGTAAAAAGGCAAGTCCAATCTGTAAATCTAGTCAAAGAGGAATCAAATCTAGTAAAATGGAAAACTTGCAAAATTTAGCAAAATTATAAAAGCAGAAATGATTTTTCGAAGTTGTGCAAACTAGCCTGATCATTTCTTTAATCTATGCTTCAGTGCTAATTTCTGGCTAAAAGATTCAATGTGAGTGATACTGTGTTTTGGACCATTAGCCCCAGAAAAGATTCTAAAATATAAAAGACAAATGATGACATCGAATCCACTTTTTATTCTTTACTGCTTTATTCGTCCAGAAAATAGGAAAATGTAAAGTATTGCCTTTGATACGAGTTACTTGGACAATATCTTCAATGTCAAAAACATAAGGCTGCAGATAAAACCTAAACAGTATTTGGCAGCCATATCAGGGGATTACAGATGGTATTGCGTGTCATTTTCCCCTTTTGCGTAGATTTAACGACATTGCAACAAGAGATTTTAAAAGTGAAGGGAGACCAACGGTTTTAATCTTCAGCGGTGTTTTCTGGCTGATTTTCAATTTGAGTTTTACTCGATGATTATTCCCAGTTGCTTTTTAATCTGAACTAAAACTGAAAATATGCAGCTAACCTTTTTCATGCGTCTTATTTTAAATAAAAACATACTACTTTGAAAGTTAGTTTGTATGAAAATCAGTGAGATAAGAAGATAGATAGATAGATTTTATTTCATACAAATATAACAAAACAGATAATTAAATAAGAACAAGCATATCATTTGTTTAATACTGACGATGTCAGTAACTTTTAGAGTACAAGATATTAGCACTGGGAAAATAATTTTCAACAAAAAATAAAATAAAACTCTAATGAAACAGGCATAAACAAAAGCCATTTTGTCCTTTCTGATTTGTCATGCTATTTTACTTTTTCTTTTACCTAGTCTCTGGTTTTAGATTTTTTCCTAGATTTTTATTAGGACAAACGGGTATTTTTGCCTTAGGAGACAAACTATTCATGTTTGTCTCCTAAACAGAGTGTTAAATTTCAGCTATGTACACTGGAAAAGTGAAAATTAGTCTTTAAATAGGAAGATAGCCTGCTACTCTTGGCAAAAAAAGTATTTTACGTCCTGTTTGACCATTTTATAAGCCACGCACAAGACCCATGGCCAAAAATGACACCCGTTGTATAATGATGATATCAAACATATAGAAACTATTACAAACAGATCCAGATTAGGGGGAATAGGGTGGGTCAGATGTTACCAATGGTTGTCTCTGCAGTCTTTTAACAAATGTAGCGTTGACAACTGTTTTCCACAAGTGCATTCACCTACTTTTTGCTGTATCCGCTATTGTTCAACCAACAAGACAGACATAGAGGGGGACAGCTAATTCCTCTTATATTAGGGCTGATAAGCTGAGACGTGAATGCTGGAAAAGTGCCTTGACGTCCTACTTCTGTTTGGGACGATCATCCTAAGAACGCTTCCCCTGAAAGTTTATTGGTCAATGTTTCAACAGAGATACAACATTCATTTACAAACTCTTGATAGAACTATGTAAAAGACTAGCAAAATGTTCACAGAGAACCATTGGGGCCTTTAAAGCGTGGAAGCTAGTATAGGCATAGGCATAGGAATAGGCTAAGTCAGGTTCTAAAGCCGTGGGCAAAATATTAAAAAGGCTAGCCTGCAGAAACCAAGGCTAAATATGCCTGATTAATAATATAATTCTTATCTTCTATGTCCACTGGGGCATTGGTATTTCTTTTAATTGATTTTAAATAAAACGTTTTGCAGGAAAAAAACTCTAGAGCCACATGAAACCGAAGAGGAGCAGAAACAAAGCAAAATAGCTTTTTAAGCGTAAAAACTACCTTAAATCAACATTAATAAATGAATGAAATCCAAAACGAAAAGAAATTATAATAAAAATAACCGACTTAAACCCAAAATGAACAGAAACACAGCGGAGCAGGGCTGACACCCCTCGTGCCTTCTAACGACAAGAATATAATGACCTCACAATATCGAAAAAAAGAAAAAAAAATCGCTATCACAGCCAAGATTACTGAAAAAAAACAAGTGAATGTGATTTGACAGTTTAATATTTATACTGATATTTGTTCCCGAAAGCCTCAATATTTTTGGAGTTATTAAACTTCAAATAAAGGAAAACATTTGAAGTTTGCTTTCAGCAAAATGCAAACTATACTCTAGTTTAGAGGCAAACATTATAGCGTTGCCCATAGTAAAGCCCAGATGGCTTCAATATTATATTATTTATTTATTATTTTTTTTCTCAGAGGCACTTCATATGGAATGAGAGGTAGTATAAAATTCGACAGGGGCTCATTCAATGAGAAATTGGAAGTTCTAGTGCCCTTTCAAGAGTCAAGGGTAATCAGAGGGTAACTATCCCCTCTTCACGCCCTTTTTTCCCGAAATGCATCCGATCAAAATTTTAAAATAGCCGTTTTTTCCAAATACAAGTAGTCCAAAGATCATATAAAAATACCTCCGGGGATGCCACAGCCCCAAAAGCCTGAGGGCAAGGGTTGTGAGTTATAAGTCTATAGCTTATAAGTTTTATAAATGTTACTGAAGTCTATGACTTGAAAAAACTGTAGAAGTATTCATTTTCTAAACCAATAACAAATTTTGGCTACAAAAACAAAGAAAATCAAGTAAAAAAAAAAAATTTGCATAAAAAGAATATTTTCAAAGAAAAGTATAGAGCCAAATTAAACTTAAGATCAGCTGAAATTAATTCCGATTACAGTTCAAGCTCAAAACGACGAAAAATTACTATTAAATAATAAATGAAACCCAAAACAAACAGAAATTAAAATTAACAATCATAGCAAACATAAAGATAAAGGTGCAAATGTAGATGAATAAATACATCTTAAATAGATTAAAGTTGTTCTTATTTATTTATTATTTTTTCCAGAGGTACTTTATATGGAAAGTGTAGTCGTAAAGACTTCCAAGGGAGATCATTCGATTGGAAAGCGGAAGCTCTAGCGTCTTTTTAAGAGTCAAAAATGATCGGATGGAAACTAACCACCACCACATCTTTTCCTAATGCATCCGATCGAAATTGTGAGATAGTAGTCTTGTTCAAAATAATCCAAAGATCAAATAGATATGTCTCCGGGGTTGAAAAAACTCACCAAAGTCCCCAGGGCAAGGCAGAAAGTTATGGAAGCTGTCCATTGTTAACATACAAGATTATTCTGGAAGGGGGGGGGGGGAGGTGTTATACAGATTTCAGAGAAGGCTCATTCAAATTTAAATCAAAAGTTCTAGTTCCCTGTGGAAGAGTCATAATCCCCCATCTTCCTCTGGATACGGCCCTGGTAGTAGTCACAATAAAAATCGTAGCAGTAGTAGCAGTAGTAGTAATAGTAGTAGTAGCATGCACACGTTTCCGTTTCGTCAATTGACCATCCTTCTCATCTGTCCCTGAAAGTTCCAACTTAATACCCTAAGTCATTTCTGAAATACGGCTATTTGACAACCTGCATGCACAGAGTATGTTTGATTTAGTCCAAATTTTTCCTCAATGTTCCCTGAAGTTTTCACCTTCCAACCCTTAGTCTAAGTAGTAAAATTGTGTAGTAAAATAGCAGTAAAATAAGCGTCAACATTGATGGACGGTATTTAGCCTCCCCCCCCCCACTCCTACAACCCCTTATTTCACCAAACACATCTTATTAAAATTGTGACACATAGTCCAAAGAACATATAATAATGAGTCAAAGAGTAGTAGGAGTAGTAGTAGTAGTATAATTGTAGTAGGAGTAGTAGCAGTAACAGTAACAACAGTAGTACTAGTAGTATGCAAATGCAAACATTGCCTTTTGATCCGTTGAACTTCTCCCTCATGATGCCCTGAAAGTTTTTATTTAATACGCTAAGCCATTTGGCTTAGGTATTGCTGGTGTACCCTTTTGACAACGGGCATGCACATAGTGTTTTTAATTTAGTTCAACTTACCCTTCAATATTCCTTGACGTTTCCACTTAAATATACTCAGCCTTTGCAACAGTCAAAAATAGTTAGTTTTAGCAACAGCGAGAGCAGTGGTGGTGGTAGGAGTAATGCTAGTAGTTGGAGTACTAGTAGCACACATTGCTACTCCTATTACTAACAACTCACCGCAGCACCAAGCCGCCTGAGGCCAACACAGCTATGTATGCTCATCCTCAATACCAATCTATTCAAAGCCTCGCTCTTTACACCCCCCCCCCAGGAAGTTCCCATTTCCCTTAAATCTTTCTTATGACGTCCACCCACCCCATCCGCGGACGACCTACTTTCCATTTAATCTTAGGCATTGGCCGAAAAGTTCAATATTTGGTAATCGATCATCTTTCATCCGCAGAACGTGGCTTAGCCATCTCACCCTTTCTCTCAATATAGCCCTAGGAAGCGAGATTGAACCGAATTTTCTACAACCTACTGTTTGAAATACAGTCAGTCAGCCCGGTATCCAGAACAATCCGTAGGTAAATTCTCTAGAAAACATCTAGCAAATCTTTGACCGCTTTTCGGAGCACCCATGCCTCATAACGGTATTTGACCACTGTCATCTCTGTGGCTTCTAATATTCTAATCTTGACGTGCAGACTTGTCTTTCCATTCTTCCAAACTTATTTCAACTGTGGAAAAAAAACATCCTGATCACTGAATATTCTACTCTAAACATCTTCACTGCTTCCACTGTCTTTACTATTAGTACTGCCAAGGTAAGTGAAGCTGTCCATCTGATCAGTCTTTTGGTTACTCAACGTCACCTTTTCATCTTCACTTATTCCTAGCGTTAGTGACTTAGTCTTCCTAACGTTATTTTTCAAGCCTATCCTAGCACCCTGGACTCGCAAAACCCCTTAAAGATCATTCATTTTGCTCACAATTTTATCTAAGATGCTTAAATCATCAGCATAACCTAAGTCAAGAAAAGTTTTCCCTCCTTATTTGATTCCGTCTTCTCCCATTACCTTTCCTGTACTCCTTAAGGCAGAGTCAATCAAAGTGAGCCACATAAAGGGGTATAGAACAGAACCCCACTTAATTCCTGATTTAACACGAAAACAACTGCTAACCTCATTTCCAGTCTTAACCGCAACAGTGTTATTCTCGTACATAAACTGCTTTAATGAATTTGTCTAGTATACCATACAAGGATAAGACCTTATCTAAAGCTCTTTTATCAACAGAATCAAACTCTTGCTCATGATCTATAAAACTGATTACTGAAGGTGTTTAAAAATTCAGGTACTTCTCAATCCTTAGCCTAAGAGTGAAAATTTGGTCGACATATCCACTCTCCTCTCTAAATCAGCACTGTCTTTCTCTTATGAGTTTGTCTACAGCATCTCTTCGTCTAAAAAGTTTCATATTACTAAGTAATTTGCAACCTACAGAGATCAAGCTAATTCCTCGATAATTACTACACTCATTCTTATCACCTTTCTTATGCAGTGGTTTAATTAGGGTTTTCCTAAAATCGCTAGGTACTTCCCCTTTTTTTTTAATCATATTCGTAATCTTCAGTAACTTATTTTTAACCTCAGACCCACCATATTTGTAAGCCTCATTTACCACAGTATCTGTACCTGGAGCCTTATTAATTTTTTTCTTTTTAGTACTGTTGCTAATTATTCCTCACAAATCAAGTCTTCCTAAACATCCAAGGTATCACAAACTTCATCATTTTCCTCTATATCTTTTTCTGTGACTCTATCTTGGTTTAATACATTCTCAAAGTCTTCTGCACATCTCTCTTTAACTCTTTTCTTATCAATAATTGTGGTCCTGTTCCTATCTTCAACTGAGGCAAGTCCGGGTTGACTACTCCTTTCAATTTTTTAATGTGCTAGTACAATATTTTCCTATTTTCCCGTCTAGCTGCATCCTCCAGATCCTCGACAATTTTGTCCGTGGCCTCCAGTTCACCCTTCCTTAGTTCATATTTTAATGTTTTCTCCACTTCCTTTACATTCCTCTTATTATCATATGATCTACCACTCAGATAATTCTTGTACTAGCCCCTTCTCCTCTTTATTAAACATAAAGCTTTTTCACTAATATTCGTAGCTGCTTTCCTAATTTTCTTCCTTAAGGCACCATCAGGAACTTCCAAAACTGTTTTCCTAAAATTATTCTATCCATCTTCTAGATTGTCAAATTGTAAACTCTCCAGTTTATTATTCAACTTTTCCTGGAAAGTTTTTCTCAAATTCTCATCATGGATTCTACCAATATTGCAACTTCCCAGGAGGTAGTTACCCATCAGAAATTTCATTTTCAAATTAACCCTAGATATTACTAGCAGAACATATTGCCTTATGATCAATTAATCATCCGCCTCATCCTTCCCTGAAAGTTCAAGATTAATACTCTAAGTTAATCCTGAGATAGCTCCTTTTGACGACTCCCAAGCACATATTATGTTTTGTTTCATTTCAACACTCCCTTTAATATTCCCCGAGACCTTCACCTAAATGAGCTTTGGCCTTTTTTGACAAAAAAGTTCAAACATGTCCCAACTTCCCAATAACAAGCATTATAATTAAAAAAAATGGGCGAATTGTTTAACTTACAACCGTCATCCCAAGGGTTCTTGCGGAGGGATGTAATCCTCAGAGACATGGTTATAGGACCTTTCAACTATGCTGAACAAAATGGTTAACTTTCATTGGATGTTCTTAGAGAAAAAAGATTACGTGGAAGGGGGGATGCCTGCCCTCCGGTTACTTTTGACTCTTAAAAGTCACATTAGAGCATTCAGTTTTCAATTAAATGAGCCTCTTCAGAAATTTTTACAATAGTTCCTTTTCAGGGTCGGATAAAAGACGATTCGGCCCAATCGAGCCCCGTATTTGAAGGGGCCCCGCACTTCCATTAAAATGAATAATTGATTTCCGAAATTGTGTAATGTTCTTAACAATTCTAGTAAGCATTGCTTCTAGAGAGAGGTCATTTTCCAGACTAAAACCAATAAGAATAAAACTACCTGATATAAAAAATAATCAAAATAGACTATATATTTAAGCCATTATGTTGATTAAAAGTGAAGCATGCCGTAAACTACGCAAGCGTTATTTGCAAGTCATTAGGGTCCTTCAATTTTGTATGCATTCAATGTGGAATTCTCCATTATCCCGTAATAAAAGTAGCGAATAAAAAGTTACTTGGTGACTTCTGCCTGCATAGTGGAATTTCATTCCTGCATCAACGATTTCCGAATGAATTTTTTTGGCCTTTTATAGGACATCATCTGCTCTCTAAAGAGTTCCGCAAACAAGTACGAAACTGGAACTCATGTTTTGCTTTAACTTTATTCAACGTAAGCGATGATCGAACCAAAAATTCGTAGTCTTTTAAGCTTCAAAACAGCTTGAAAAATCTACCACAAAATCAATTTAGCGGTATACCCATCACAGACCCATGAAAGTCATTCATATGGTCAGTTGTACTGTTAGACCCCAATGGGGGTATTATATATATATATATATATATATATATATATATATATATATATATATATATATATATATATATTATATATATATATATATATATATATATATATATAATATATATATATATATATATATATATATATATATATATATATATATATAGATATATATATATATATATATATATATATATATATATATATATATATATATATATATATATAATATATATATATATATATTAATATATATATATATATATATATATATATATATATATATATATATATATATACATATATATATATATATATATATATATATATATATATATATATATATATATATATATATATATATATATATATATATATATCTATATATATATATATATTATATATATATATATATATATATATATATATATATATATATATTATATATATATATATATATATATAATATATATATATATATTATATATATATATATATATATTGGATTTGAATTTTACTTGAAAAATTAATATATAGAAAAAAAAATTCCAATTGGGCCCCTCACTTAGTCGATCTTGCCCTGTTCCTTTTACACAAAGTGCCTTGGTGAAGAAAAAGGTTGTGCTCAATTGACTCTTTACCTAGGCTTCGATATTATACTACCTATGACAGTATTATCTTATTTGTCAAATATTAATGGATGAACTCTGATGAAAGTGATTAGTTTCACAGTTATTGGCATTGAATGGTTCAAAACAGCTTCCTTTCAATATAACGGATGCTTTTTCAACAGCTAGTAGCAATACTGACGCGGTTTTTGCGTGAAAACGCAGCAGTGTAAACCAAAGATGACACTTTCGCGGTCACAACTGTGGAAACTACGGAACATACATCTTCGGCACTACCTCGTGAAAATAGAACTCACTCGAAATCCTTGGATTTGTATTGCAACCCTGATTGCTCTCGACTAATCTGATAGAAAAAATTATCGAGATTTAGACTAATTTTACTTGTTTCATAGTCTAGACTAGGTCAGATTATTTTCACACTAGAAAGTAATTAATTGCACGCAGTTGCTAATAATGAGAAGTTAAACAGTGTAGTATATCTCATTTTCATAACAAAACCTTGGGCTACAATAACAAAATTCTGGTTCTTAACTTGCTGGTCTAGGAGAAATATTTTTACCAGATTTATAGAGTTGAATCCAGTTTAACTACATTGTAGGGCCCTTGCTCTGCTCTAAATGCAAGGTATAATCCTAGTCTAAATACTAAAGGTCTTTGAATTTTCTCAATTGGCACTATGAATGCACTGATGATTAGAAATAGGCCTAGACTTAGGCCTAGTAGGTTGCAAAAAGTGATACAAGTCAGGAAAATAAATAAGCATTTTGGTAACATATTGGTTGGGCATCTTTGCAGAAAGAAAAATCTGGTAGGCTAGCCTAGGCCTATTGCTGACATGGAAAAATAGGTGAACTTTAATCTGATATCATTCTAAAATGGCCTACTTATGTAGCCTATATAATTGCTAAGTGTGCTTTACTTTGCTTAGCAATCCTTCCTAATGGGGAAATATATAGCCCAAATTACATACTCTCTGTGCATTTTTATGTTTCTTGATCTCATTAGCCTAATATTGCTTCTTTGCCATCAAGTTTATTTGAAGAAAAGAGAAATCCATAGGGAATATATAATTTGGATCAAAGTATAGCTGATCTTCTAAATGAGAAATTTGCATTAGTCTTCACTAATGAACCTGATAATGTTCCCACTCCCAACCTAAAGTAGCATTCAGAAACAAAAAAGTTGTATTATAGCCTAGTTACTGCATTAATGGTTGACACATGACTCAAAAGCCTGGACACCAGCAAGACTACTGATCCTGACAACATTCATCTCCATCTGCTAAAAGAAACTGCTTGTGAAATTGCTACTGCACTGGCTATACTTTTTCAACATTCCCATGATCATAAGATAGTCCCCTCCCAATAGGAACTAGCCTATATCAGTCCTGTCTTTAAAAAAGGGAATATATCCAAAGCAGAAAATTATAGACCTATCAGCCTCATGTCTACTGTTGTAAAAGTGCTTGAGAGGATTGTTAATGATACACTTCTTCAACACCTTGTTAGTAGTGAAATTATCTCCCAACAGGTGGCATGGATTTCTCCTAGAAAAATCCATATAAACTGACCTTATAGATACTTATGAACAGGTTACCCAGTTACTGAGTAAATGCCTTACTGTTGATGTAAATTATTTTAGACCTAGCCAAAGTGTTTGGCAAGATCCCACACAATTGGCTTTCTTCTAAGTAAACAGCAGCAGCCATCAATCAAGAATTGGTAAATTGGCTAATAGAGTTCATGGTTGGTAGATCTCAGACTGTACAGTTCTTCACAACAGATGGCAAGTATACCTACTTGTAGCCCTGTAAAGTGCTAATTGGTGTTCCCTAGGGAGCTGTTCTTGACCAACATTGTTTCTTCTTTATATTAGTTAATTAAAAAAAACTTTTCCACAAAATAAGTTTTTCAAAGAAAAGTAAAGAACTCTATTAAACAAAAATAAAATCAAATAATCTACCAAGCATGAAACTACCACAAATCAGCATTGATAAATAAATGAAACCCAAAACAAGCAGAAATTACAATAAATAACCAAGTCAAACTCAAAATGAGCAGAAACTAACATAAGTTGGGTGCAAAACCCCTACACCTTCCCAAGGCCAGAACAAAATTTGCACTTTACTGAAAAAATATAAATGAATGTGCATTGTCAGTTTAATATAGGGTAAAAAAACCAGTATCCAATTGAGCAAAATTATGTAAATCTAAAACTCTCACATCTTGTTACCAAAGAGGAATTGAAAAGGATTGGGTATATTAATGAATAGCTAAAAGTCTAAGCTATGCATCAATATGGTTATTATTCAGATTTTTTAAGATCAACCACTTGAAACTATTAGTTTATTGACTTACCTGCAGGGACCTCTTTTTGGAAATACCAATTATCCTATTTTGATGTATATATCCTTCTAGTGTTTCAGTTTTATTCATATATTAACAGAAAGTGGATTTTCTTCTGATTCTAGAAATGTAACTTTTATTGCTTGATATTTATTCTATAAATCACAAATATTTAAATATAATTTTTCTTTTCTATTGCTTTTCAAAACAGAGACCACATTTTCAATTTGTGCTGACAAATCATTGGTGAAAATTTGACCAAGAAGGTGGGTTCTTGTTACTGCCCTCATATTGCTTCATGTTGTAGTAAAAAGGGGTGGTCCAAAAACCCATTGCTATTTTTCCAGAATGCCAAAGAAAAGTGGTCTTTCCCAAAAAGAGGTCTTTTACCCTACATATACTGATATTTAGTAATCAAGATGTTAATATTATTTGATTTATTAAAGTTATTAAAGTAAAATATTTATATTTTTTTCAGTAAAGGGCAAATTTTGTTCTGGCCTTGGGAAGGTGTAGGGATTTTGTACCCAACTTATGTTACTTTCTGCTCGTTTTGAGTTTGACTCAGTTATTTATTGTAATTTCTGTTCATTTTGGGTTTCATTTATTTATTGATGCTGAATTGTCATAGTTTCATGCTTGGTAGATTATTTGGTTTTATTTTGTTCATTTTTTGTTTAATAGAGTTCTTTACTTTTCTTTGAAAAACTTATTTTGTGGAAAAAGTTTCTTTAATTAATTTCTGTTTGTTTTATATTGACATAGTCTTTTCAGGGAAAAAGAAAATAATACTTTAAATCTTTTCGTTTTTTAAGACTTTATAGTTTGGCCTGCTAATTGTATGCTGGAGAAAAATTTTCAGCATTTCTTTAACAACATGCACCCTTTTATAAATCTGGACACAAATAGTACTGTTTAATTTAGATTCATACCTCCTCTAGTTGACCTGAAATTGAAAACTTGATACCATTCACAAAAAAAATCTGTTTACTTTCTTTGATAGCTTGGATACACTTATGCTATTTTGATTTGGTTAAATTTTAAGAACAGAAGTAGCCCCAAAAATTTGAACATAATACCCTCAGTTGTTCTTGGTATACTGCTGAGATGCCTTATTGGGAATTAGCATTATCACAGTGCATTTTGATTTAATCTTTAGGCAACATTTAGTTTTTAAAAATAATGGGAGGGTGGGAGTGGAAGGGGGATTAGTTGCCCTCCAATCACTTTCAACTATTAAAAAGGGCATCAGCCCTTTCTATTTTCAATCGAATGAGCCCTTTTTGAAGTTCCTGCAACAACTACTTTGATACAAAGTGCCCTGGTCTAAAACAACAGCAAAAAATATCACTAATCACTCTTGACTATTAAAAAGGGTACTAGCCCTTTGAATTTCACATCAAATGAGCCCTTTTTCAAGTTTCTATGACAAAGATTTCAATAAAAACCTTATATACCCCCAGGGCATAACTTATAACCCTTGTCCTGAGGGTTGTGGGGGAGTGTCCTCCTCAAAAACATATTTTCTATCTGGAAATCAACTATGCTGAACAAAATGGCACTATACTTCATCCTTTTAAAGACATAGGAAGAAACTGAAGACAATGGTGAAAGCAATGTTCTTCTGTTCCAAAGACACAATTGCAATGAAATTTCCTATGTTGCTGCACTTGCCAGGAAGTTATTGTCTATTCCTGCAACTAGTGTGACCACAGAAAGACTATTTTTGGTGGTAGGCTTGATAGTGGCTTAGAAAAGAAATGGCCTCAGTCCACACAGAGTGGATAAGTTGATTTTCATTCACAATAACTATAGCCACATCCCGCAGTTCTAATATACTTCTGAAGTTTGCCTGAAGGAGTTTTTTTTTTTTTGACATGCACTAATATTGAAAGATAAATGATGAATATGGTAATTTGGTATTCAAAGTTTTGTATACAGTAATTTTCAAGGAATAAAAATAATACTAATTTTGATAATTAATTCTGTTAGAAAAACATAGCTCTTAGATATTTCAACTATTCTGCAAGGATTCTGAAATACCACAGCCATTTTGTTTTTACCAGATTTCTACTTCTCTTGATGAATAATGAAGAAGACCAGCGTCCAGCCAGCAACTCGCAAAGTTTTTACCTCATGAATAGGTAGAATATCTTGTAAAAAAAAAATTGGATTTGAGGAAGACTAAAATCTATTCTATAAATCATATACAACAACTTTCTATATAAACCTTATATGCCCCCAGGGCATAACTTACAACCCTTGCACTGATGGCTCTGAGGGGATTATCATCCTAAAAGACCTAATTTCCAGAACTTTCAACTATGTTGAACAAAATGAATATCTCAAAATTTTGATTGGATGTGTTGGGGAAATGGTGGGCGTGAGAGGGGCGTTAGTTGCTCTCCAATCACTTTCAAGTATTAAAAAAGGCACTAGCCCTTTCAATTTCCAATTGAATGAGCCCTTTTGAAGTTTCTATGACAACACTTTCAATAAAAACTTTAATGCCCCCAGGGCATAACTTAAAACCTTGGCACTGAGGGCTCTGAGGGGGTTATCATCCTAAAAGACAAAATTTCCAGAACTTTCAACTATGTTGAACAAAATGGATATCTCAAAATTTTAATTTGATGCATTTGGGAAAATGTTGGGCATGAGAGGGGTGTTAGTTGCTATCTAATCTCTTTCAACTATTAAAAAAGGCACTAGCCCTTTCAATTTCCAATTGAATGAGCCCTTTTGAAGTTTCTATGATAAGGCTTTCAATAAAAACTTTATATGCCCCCAGGGCATAACTTACAACCCCTGCCCTGAGGGCTGTGGGGGGAGGGGTTGTCATCCATAAAGACCTAATTTCCAAAAATTTCAACTACATTGAATAAAATGGCTAAAAATTTTGATTGGATGTGTTTGGGGAAAAGGTGGGCGTGAGAGGGGGGTTAGTTGCCCTACAATCACTTTCAACTATTAAAAGGGGTGCTAGTCCTTGGAATTTCAAATCAAATGAGCCCCTTTTCAAGTTTCTACAACAACAATTTCAATAAAAACCTTATATGCCCCCAGGGCATAACTTATAACCCTTGCCCTTAGGGTTGTGGGGGAGTGTCCTCCTCAAAAACATATTTTCTATCTAGAAATCAACTATGCTAAACAAAATGGCTATCTCAAAATTTTTATTGGATGTGTTGGGGGGAATGATTGGTGTGGAGGAGGCTAGTTGCCCTCCAATCACTTTTGAATATTAAAAAGGGCACTAGCCCTTTGAATTTCCAGTCAAATGAGCTTTTATTGAAGTTTCTACAACAATGCCTTCTCTAAAAACCTTATATACCCCCAGGGCATAACTTAAAACCCTTGCCCTGAGGGATGTGGGGGAGTGTCCTCCTAAAAAACATATTTTCTATCTAGAAATCAACTATGCTAAACAAAATGGCTATCTCAAAATTTTGATTGGATGTGTTTGGGGAGAGGGATGTGGGGGGGGGGGCTAGTTGCCCTCCAATCACTTTCAACTATTAAAAAGGGTAGTAGCCCTTTGAATTTCCAATCAAATGAGCCTGTTTTGAAGTTTCTGCAACAACGCCTTCTATAAAAAACCTTATATGTCCCCAGGGCATAACTTAAAACCCTTGCCCTTATGGTTGTGGGGGAGTGTCCTCCTCAAAAACATATTCTCTATCTAGAAATCAACTATGCTGAACAAAATGGCTATCTCAAAATTTTGATTGGATGTGTTTGGGGGAATTATGGGTGTGGGGGGGGGGGCTAGTTGCCCTCCAATCACTTTCGACTATTAAAAAGGGTACTAGCCCTTTGAATTTCCAATTGAATGAGTCTGTTTTGAAGTTTTTACAACAAAGCCTTCCGTAAAAACCTTATATGCCCCAGGGCATAACTTAAAACCCTTGCCCTGAGGCTTGTGGGGGAGTGTCCTCCTCAAAAACATAGTTTCTATCTGGAAAACAACTATGCTGAACAAAATGGCTATCTCAAAATTTTTATTGGATGTGTTTGGGGGAATGATGGGTGTGGGGGGGGGGGTAGTTGCCCTCCAATCACTTTTGACTATTAAAAATGGCACTAGCTACTCCAATTTCCAATCAAATGAGCCCTTTTCAAAGTTTCTATGACAACGCCTTCTATAAAAACCTTAGTTGCCCTCAAATCACTTTCAACTATTAAAAAGGGTACTAGTCCTTTGAATTTCAAATTGAATGAGCCCTTTTTCAAGTTTCTATGGCAAAGATTTCAATAAAAACCTTATATGCCCCAGGGCATAACTTATAATCCTTGCCCTTAGGGTTGTGGGGGAGTGTCCTCCTCAAAAATATGTTGTCTATCTGGAAATCAACTACTCTGAACAAAATGGCTATCTCAAAATTTTTATTGGATGTGTTTGGGGGAATGATGGGTGTGGGGGGGGGCTAGTTGCCCTCCAATCACTTTAGACTATTAAAAAGGGCACTAGCCCTTTGAATTTCCAGTCGAATGAGCTTTTATTGAAGTTTATACGACAACGCCTTCTTTAAAAACCTTATATACCCTCAGGGCATAACTTAGAACCCTTGCCCTGGGGGATGTGGGGGAGCTTCCTCCTCAAAAACATATTTTGTATCTGTAATTCAACTATGCTGAACAAAATGGTTCTCTAAAAATGTTTTATTGGATGTGTTTGGGGGAATGAAGGGTGTGGGGGGCTATTTGCCCTCCAATCACTTTTGAATATTAAAAAAGGTACTAGCCCTTTGAATTTCCAATCAAATGAGCCTGTTTTGAAGTTTCTACAACAACGCCTTCTATAAAAACCTTATATGTCCCCAGGGCATAACTTAAAACCCTTGCCCTGATGGTTGTGGGGGAGTGTCCTCCTCAAAAACATATTCTCTATCTAGAAATCAACTATCTGAACAAAATGGCTATCTCAAAATTTTGATTGGATGTGTTTGGGGGAATTATGGGCGTGGGGGGGGGGGGGGGGCTAGTTGCCCTCCAATCACTTTTGACTATTAAAAAGGGTACTAGCCCTTTGAATTTCCAATCGAATGAGCCTGTTTTGAAGTTTCTACAACAAAGTCTTCCGTAAAAACCTTATATGCCCCAGGGCATAACTTAAAACCCTTGCCCTGAGGCTTGTGGGGGAGTGTCCTCCTCAAAAACATAGTTTCTATCTGGAAAACAACTATGCTGAACAAAATGGCTATCTCAAAATTTTATTGGATGTGTTTGGGGGAATGATGGGCGTGGGGGGGGGGGTAGTTGCCCTCCAATCACTTTTGACTATTAAAAATGGCACTAGCTACTCCAATTTCCAATCAAATGAGCCCTTTTCAAAGTTTCTATGACAACGCCTTCTATAAAAACCTTAGTTGCCCTCAAATCACTTTCAACTATTAAAAAGGGTACTAGTCCTTTGAATTTCAAATTGAATGAGCCCTTTTTCAAGTTTCTATGACAAAGATTTCAATAAAAACCTTATATGCCCCCAGGGCATAACTTATAATCCTTGCCCTGAGGGTTGTGGGGGAGTGTCCTCCTCAAAAACATTTTCTATCTGGAAATCAACTATGCTGAACAAAATGGCTATCTCAAAATTTAGATTGGATGTGTTTGGTGGAATGATGGATGTGGGGGGGGGGCACTAGTTGCCCTCCGATCACTTTCGACTATTAAAAAGGGTACTAGCCCTTTGAATTTCCCATCAAATGAGCCGTTTTGAAGTTTCTTTGACAAAGCTTTCACTAAAAACTTTATATGCCCCAGGGTATAACTTACAACCCTTACACTGAGGGCTCTGAGAGGGTTATCATCCTAAAAGACAAAATTTCCAGAACTTTCAACTACGTTGAACAAAATGGATATCTCAAAATTTGAATTCAATGTGTTTGGGAAAACGGTGGGCGTGAGAGGGGCGTTAGTCACTATCCAATCACTTTCAACTATTAAAAAAGGCACTAGCCGTTTTGAAGTATCTATGACAATGCTTTCAATAAAAACTTTATATGCCCCCAGGGCATAACTTGCAACCCTTGCCCTGAGGGCTGTGGGGGGAGGGGTTGTCATCCTTAAAGACCTAAGTTCCAAAACTTGATTTTGATTGGATGTGTTTGGGGAAAAGGTGGGCGTGAGAGGGGGTTTAGTTGCCCTCAAATCACTTTGGACTATTAAAAAGGGTACTAGTCCTTTGAATTTCAAATCGAATGAGCCGTTTTTCAAGTTTCTATGGCAAAGATTTCAATAAAAACCTTATATGCCCCCAGGGCATAACTTATAATCCTTGCCCTGAGGGTTGTGGGGAGTGTCCTCCTCAAAAATATGTTTTCTATCTGGAAATCAACTACGCTGAACAAAATGGCTATCTCAAAATTTTGATTGGATGTGTTTGGGGGAATGATGGGTGTGGGGGGGGGGGGCTAGTTGCCCTCCAATCACTTTAGACTATTAAAAAGGGCACTAGCCCTTTGAATTTCCAGTCGAATGAGCTTTCATTGAAGTTTATACGACAACGCCTTCTATAAAAACCTTATATGCCCTCAGGGCATAACTTACAACCCTTGCCCCGAGGGATGTGGGAGAGTGTCCTCCTCAAAAACATATTTTGTATCTGTAATTCAACTATGCTGAACAAAATGGCTATCTCAAAATTTTTTATTGGATGTGTTTGGGGGAATGAAGGGTGTGGGGGGGCTATTTACCCTCCAATCACTTTTGAATATTAAAAAGGGTACTAGCCCTTTGAATTTCCAATCAAATGAGCCTGTTTTGAAGTTTCTACAACAACGCCTTCTATAAAAACCTTATATGCCCCCAGGGCATAACTTAAAACCCTTGCCCTGAGGGTTGTGGGGGAGTGTCCTCCTCAAAAACATATTTTCTATCTGGAAATCAACAATGCTGAACAAAATGGTTATCTCAAAATTTTGATTGGATGTGTTTGGGGGAATTATGGGCGTGGGGAGGGGGGGAGGCTAGTTACCCTCCAATCACTTTCGACTATTAAAAATGGGTACTAGCCCTTTGAATTTCCAATCGAATGAGCCTTTTTTGAAGTTTTTTACAACAACACCTTCTATAAAAACCTTATATGCCCCCAGGACATAACTTAAAACCCTTGCCCTGAGGGTTGTGGGGAAGTGTCCTCCTCAAAAACATATTTTCTATCTGGAAATCAACTATGCTTAACAAAATGGCTATCTAAAAAATTTTATTGGATGTATTTGAGGGAATGATGGGCGTGGGGGAGGGGGGCTAGTTGCCCTCCAATCACTTTTGACTATTAAAAGGGCACTAGCCACTCCAATTTCCAATCGAAGGAGCCCTTTTCGAAGTTTCTACGACGACTCCTTTGATACGAAGTGCCCAGGTATGGAGAACCCCAAAAAAAACAACACATTGTGCCCACATCATTCTTTACATAGGCAGCGCTAGCGCTAGCGCGCTGCCTATGATGATGTAATACCTGAAGTCAGCAAACTACTTAACCATTGACAGCAATGATTCAAAACTATTTGTTGTACCCAACAAATCATCAATACAATCCAACCTTTTTCTCTGGTTTCTCTCTTTTAATATATCAAAAGTGCGTCACTATTCATTTTGGTCTAAATAATCCTCAGCATCTGTATACAATGAATGGTAACCACACATCATCCTCTATTCCTTTCCCAATCTACTCCAGTAGTAAAGACCTGGTAGTCACTATAGATAACCTCCGAAAATTCCACAAACTGTTTCCAGAGCAAATTCAAGCCTTGGTTTTATTAAAAGAACAATTACTAGCTGATCACATGGAGTCTTCCTGAAGCTATATAAGGCAATTGTGAAACCAGTTCTTGACTTCAGAATCTGCCTTGCTGGTTCTTATTACAAAATGATATACAGCAGATTAAGGGTGTGCAAAGGAGGGTTACTTAGTGCATGTCTAGACTTGGCAAGAAACCTTGTAGTGAAAGGGTATCTACCCCAAAACTCCCTTCTTTGACCTTCCAGTGCAGATGCAGTGACATGCTACTTGCATGTAAATACGTTGACCAACCCCTAAATAAGCTCTTTACTCAGTTACCTAAAGAAAGGCTTACATGTGGTCTCTCCAAACAGCTTCATAAGCCCAGAGTTAATTACAGGACCTTTTTAGCCAAAGGGTCATCAATAATTGGAACTGTTTAAGTGAGAAGACCATGTCTTCAACATCAGCCAAAGTTTTGAAAAGGAGACTCAACAAGGAATGTGAAGCCAAATCTTCAAGATACAACTAGAGCAGCCTGTCATAAGTGTCTCATAAATATTGATTAATATTTAAGCATATACATAAAGAATTTAGGCTAGGATGCTGATGCTGATTGTAATATCCAACCAACTTGCATACTCTATCAGAAACCGCTCCAAACCACAGAAAAATGGTCCCCTTGATTATACCAATATGTGATCACCATTACAAACTGAGTTTAAATTGCATATATCCAAGCACTCTCCTAGTCAGAAGGTACTCTATGTCACTGGGCATGTCACAAGTTATAACCTTCTTTTTACATTTTGTTTAAAGTGCTTTAATTGCCATCTCAACAACAGATCCAACATTAGGCATTATTTTGCTGCAAATCGCAAATTACCTTAATTTGAACTTCGGAGTGAAATAAGGTCCAGGCTGGATCTGTTCTGCTCCTTGTCAATGATGCTAATTTGAAATGTCATTGTGTTATGAGCCCAGAGATTTTGCATTAGTTGGCAGCTGAGAGGAATGGACTGTCCCACTTTTATTTCCATGGCTTGTTGTTCCATTCTTTGTCAAGTCTTGACTTAAAGGAGGCACTAGTGGGTGCAGTCATGGTTTCATCTTGAAGGTTGTTCTAGTTGTTGGAAATATGCTCAGTAAAAAATTTTCGGCACATTCTGGTCTTCACTCTTTGCATTGCTAGCTTCTGCAAGTGTCCTCTAGTGTTGTGTTGACCTTTATGTTTTGTGAGGAGGGTGTTGTTTGGTTGACTATTATATTTGTAGGTCAGCATCATATCACATCTGTGATGTCTGAATACCAGCATTGGTAGTTTTAGATGCTTCAGTCTCTTATCACAGTGCATATTTTGCAGACCAATGATGCAGATGGTGACATGTCTTTGAACTCCTTCAGTTATTCTGGTGTAATGCTTATAAGAGGGGGAGGTCAGACAGGCTTCAAAATCCAAGAACAGCCTAACAATAGCCTTGTAAAGTCTCATGAAGACAGTACAGGAGCAGCTAGTGATACTGCATTTTAGCAGGCCTAGACTTGAGTTAGCTTTCAACACTGTTTGTTTCCAATGCCCATGGAACTTCAGTTGCTCATCAACAAGTACTCCCAAGTCTTGTTTTTCCTTACTGTTTGTAGCTTCATATCAGACTGTGACTTCAGGTCATGCATGGTATTCTGGTGGTGAGGATTGTCATTGCCAAAATGGAGGACACTCCATTTATTGATGTTGAACTTGAGCAGCCATTTGCTGGTCCACTTCTGGAATCCCTGGAGGTCTAATTGCAGGCTTTGTTGAATGGCTGGTCCCAAAAGCTTAATGTAAATGAGGAAGAGGGTGGGGCCTAGGACGGTACCCTGAGGAACTCTGCTGACAACATCACATGGTTCAGAGAATACTTTATCATCATTATTGGAGTAAAGTTGGACATGCTGCTCTTGGTCTGCCAGGAAATTCATCACTCATTCTACTATATCAGTGTGGAAGCCAACTGCCAATAATTTGGCCCTAAAGTGTCTGTGGGGCACCTTGCTTTGGTGAGGTCAAGCAAAATAGGGTCAACATGTACTCTCCAGAAGGTCTGTGATGATTTTGTAAGTTTCAAGTAAGATGGTCTCCACTGATTTTCCTGGAAGGAAGCCATGCTGGTCTGGTGCCAGTATACTGTTGGACAGAAGATGTGTCAGAATTTTGGTGTTCACAATGCTCTCCAGGGTTTTTGCTACAACCAAGGTTAAGCTAATTGGCCAATAATTTTCTGCATTTGTCTTGTCACCTTTCTTGAATATTAGTGTAATGTGAGAGCTTTTCCACTCCAAAGGCACAGTGATTGAGTTGAGGGACTTCTGAAATATTTGACATAATGGAGTTGAGATCTCATTAGCCAGTTGTTTTAGGAGCCTTGGGTGGATGTTATCCAGCCCTGCTGACTTGTGAATATCTAGCACTTCAAGTTGCTTTGTGATGGAACCTGGAGAGACCTTGATAGGTGGCATAAGGTTTGATACACTATATGCTGGACTGTTGGGCAGAGGACCATCAGATTCATTGGTAAAGACTGAAGCAAATTGCTTGTTGAGTAATTCCAAAATTTCTGGCCCGTCAGTAACTTCTGTTCCATCAGATTTCTTCTGTTTCTTTATTGAATGTCCACTATGATCTTTACTAGTTGTGTAGTTCCAGAACCTTTTGGGGTTTCTCTTGCTATCATCTGCAAGCTTGGACTCGAAGTTTGAATAGAGTTGTTTAGTGAGATTTTGTAGTTTATTTTGAACCTTTGCAAACTTTTTGTAATGATCATCTTTCCCCATTTTGTGGTACTTGTTCCAGTATCAGCTTTTTTGGTTTTGATCTCTACATACCTGAGGAGTTATGTGTGGGAGTGTCTTGGGCTTTGGCACAAGTTTGGTAGATGTGTACTTTTTCTGGAGCATTGTAAGTTCCTCTTGGAAACTGATCCATTGTTGATCTACCCCCCCCCCCCCTTGAAGCAAAGACCCAGTCCATGCCACTCAATTCTCCTTTGATTGCTGTATAGTTGGTGTAAGTCTTCTTGATGTAGTCGTTTGTTATCTTGTGGAAGGCTAAATTGACTTCAGTGATAAGGTGGTCACTTTTGACTTGGGGGGGGGGGAGGATTGTGGTAACTTATAAGGAATTTTGAGGCCCCAAAGGCATTTCATTTTTGTAACCACATAAAGAAGTTATAACCTAACCTACAAAATGCTTGATTTTCAATTCGAACCGTTTCCTACTGTTTCAAGTTTTTCAAATACCGTCGACAAAATATTGCTGAATTTGGCGATTCAAAACTTTGCCATCAACAATGCAGGGTATATTCCAATTCATGGTATATATGTGTACATTAGGGGGGTTGGGGGTAAAGTTCATGGTAAATTTGCAGTGCGTCAAATAATTTAGCTAGGATGGAAGTGAAAACATCATTTGATGTTTTTTTATGCTCTTTAGTAATTCACATAAAATACCTTTGGGACCCCTTTAAGGGATTAAGATGCAATTTGCAACATAAGTGACTATTGTATTATGAAAGAGCACACAAAAGGGCATCAAATGGTGTTTTCACTTTTGTCCTAGCTGAATTATAGTGCCACCTAGAAATTTACCAAAATCAATTATTTATTTCATGAGTTAGGGAATTCCACTCATATTTCAATGGTTTGTAGTTTCATTCTACATTTAACTTTGATTTGAATGATGCTAGAGTTGGAACAGTTACTTTATCTTCACTGAGTTCATTCCAACCATTGATTACTCATTCAGCAAACAATTTTTGGCATATCCTGGTATTTACAATCTGTTCAGAAAGCTTTTTGAATCTCCTCTTGTTTCCTGGGTTGAAATATCTGGTTTAAAACACTATTACTTGGCTGGCTAATATATTTTTGGGTCAACAGAGTTTCATCAGAGTAGCACCAGAGTGCTAGAGTTGGTAGTTTCAATTTCTCTTGTCTTTTTCTGTATTGTAGTTTTTGGACACCAGTTGTATACCTGGTTGCATAGCTCTGAACTCCTCCAGTCAGTTTTGTATCACAGTTGTATGAGGGAGAGATAAGACAAGCACCAAAGTCCAAGATAGGTCTCACAATTGTTTTTTAGGGCCTTATAAAGGCTTTCTGTGATTGGCTTAAAATAGTATGTTTAAGAAGACAAAGACTAGAATTAGCCCTTGATACATAAAAATAACAGTTCAATAGGGAATAATCCTTTCATTTGACTGTTGAACAACAAAAATCAGCCATTATCAGTCAAATAAACTCTTCTGCTAGAGTTTTTTTTCTCCTGTTGATAGCCACTGTAGACATGATCAAAATATACAGAGATGTTTTTGTTGTTTCAGTGTAAAATAAAAGGATTTTCCCAGTGGAACTGTTATTTGTGCATCATAGAAAGGCAGTGCAGTCTTAAAAAAATACCTGAGCCTTTAATACCACACGCTACCAGTGCTTATGGAATTTTAATTGCTTGACAATGGTAACTCCTAGGTCCCTTTCATCCAAACTGGTTTTCAGCAGTATGTAGGAGTCTGACTTGGAGTGAAACATGTTGTGTGAGTGACAGGGATTACTGTCACAAAAATTAAGGATACTGCACTTAAATATGTTAAATTCCAGAAGCCCATGATATAATTCTGGATGAATCTGATTGCATACTAAATCTGTTTGCTGGTCCAAATTTTTTTTCAATAATCAGCATAAAGAGTTGTGTTGTTTTCTGTTTTTTTTTTTTTTTTTATCATGTCATTTGTGTAAATTAGAAATAAAGTAGAGCCCAGTACTGTAACTCATGGCACACCGCTGATCATCTCACATGGACTTGAGAAGATCTTCTCACCATTAAAGTTGAAGAGTCAAACTTGCTGCATACAGTTTGAGAGGAAATTCATTGTCTGTTTGACAACATCTGTATGAATACCCATTGCTGAAAATTTTGATTTGAGCCATTTATGAAAGATATTGTCAAAGTCCTTAGTCAGATCTAGAAGAATCAAGTCCAATGAGATACTGTTGTCAAGAAGGCTGGCAACAATGTTTTATGTCTCAAGAAGGTTAGTCTCAACCAATTTTCTGGGCAGGAAACCCTGCTGGTCAGGAGATAAAAGATCATTATTAAGAAAATGGGCCAGGAGATAATTTTCAAGATCACCCTAGTTGAAAATGAGTGTTAAATGTGTTTCTTTCCATTCTGAAGGGATTTTCTTGAGTTCAAGAGACTTTTGTAAAAAAATATGACAGAGGGCAAGCAATCTCTTTGGCTAGTTCTTTCAACAACTTTGGGTGAATATTATTAGGACCAGAAGACTTATTGGTATTCATGGCCTCAGGTTGTTTCTTTACTGCTTGCAGTGAAACCAATATAGCTGATATTGAGCTTCCAATTTTATAATACAGGTTTGGTGGCAGAGTTCTGTCAGAGTCAATCGCAAAAATGGATTCAAATTGTTCAATGAGAAGTTCTACTATGCTTTGTGGGTCCCTCACTTTGTCTCTATTTGAGGATTACAAAACATCTACTTGCATTGGTCTTCTTTGATCATCCTGACTGGATACATAGTTTCAAAACTTCATTGGGTTTCTTTTACTGTCAGTAGCAAGCTTGGACTTGAAATTTGTTTAGTAAGATTTTTTAGTTTGTTCTGAGCCTTAGAAAACTTCTCATACTTGTCTTCTTTTCTGTTTTGGAGTTGCTTTTTCAAATAGTGATTCTGCCTGTCTCTTTCTTTGCATATTTGTGGGGCATGTAAGGTAATGTTTTTGCTTAAAAATTATTTTAACTGATGTGTGTTTCTTTTGCTGCTCAATTAACTGATTTTTAAGGTTGTTAGATTGATCATCTATATTCCCCTGAAATAAAGGCTTCCAGTCATCATCACTTATTTCTCTTCTGATTGCCTTGTAATTGGTTAAAAATCTTTTTTGTACTAATTTGTTATCGTAGGCAGAATTATTGCAATAGGCTAGTGCTGTGTAAATAAAGTGCAATATGGGCACAATATATCGTTTTGTATTATTTTTTATTTATTGCTTTTTTTCACCAATGCACTTTGTTTAGAAGGAGCTGTTATAGAAACTTTGGAAGGAGCTCATTTGATTGGAAATTGAAAGTTCTATTACCCTTTTTAAGAGTCAATAGTAACTGGAGGACAACCAGCCCCCTTAGCCTATCAATTCCCCAAACACATCTAATAAAAATTTTGAGATAGCCATTTTGTTCAGCATAGTTGAAAGGTCCAGAAACTATGTCCCTGGGGATGTCAATCCCCCAGAGCCCTTGAGGCAAGGACTGTAAGTTATTCAATTTGCGCAATGCTTACATATAGTATTTGAAATTAGGAAAGAGGCCATGTTTGACCTTTATTGTTCTAAAAGACCAAGGACATTCAGGTGAAGCTTTCAGAGAATATTAAGGGGCATGTCAAACTGAATCAAAACACATTATGTGCATACAGATTGTCAAAACTGTGTAACTCAGGAATGACTAAGGGTATTAAGTTGGAACTTTCAGGGAATGATCAATTTACTAAAAAGGCAATTTTTGCATGCTACTTCTTCTGCTACTGCAACTACTACTTCTGTAGTTAATACTACAAAGGCAGAGGGTATTGAGGTGAAACTTAGGGCAAATGTTTAGGGGAAAGTTGAACTAAAACAGAACATACTATGTGTATACAGATTGTCTAAAGGCTGTATCAGTAATATTTTAAGAACAGTTGTATCTAGCTGAAACTTCCAGGACATAATGAGAGGGATGTTAAACTGACCAAAAGACAATACATTCATACTACTACTGCTACTACAAATACTACTACTAATGTAATACTAGTAGTACTAAGGCTAAGGTTATGAGGGTGAATATTTAAGAAAATATTGAGGGGAAAGTTGAACTCCCCTCGAAACTATGTGCATGCAGGTTGTCAACAGGTTTTTTTTTCAGGAATTGGTTAGAATATTAAGTTGGAACTTTCTGGGAATGATTTGGGGGAAGATCAATTGACGAAAAGTCAATATGTAAATGCTATTACCAATACTACTGCTACTTCTATTGCAAATACTACTTCTATTGTAACTAATACTTCTATTGTAACTATTGCTAAGGCTGAAAAGTATTAAGATGAAAATTAAGAAATCTTGAGGGGGGATTCAATCTAAATTAAAAGACACTATGGGAATACAGGTTATCAAAAGGTCATATCAGCAGTATCATAGCAACGGCTTATAAGGCTTAATGAGGGAGATGTTCAGTTGACCAAAAGGCAACATACTACTACTACTTGTAGTACAACACAGTTTATATAATTATCCAGTATGATCATTCCCTATCTCACCCATTATAAAAACCCGGACCGGGGTGCGAGTGCTCCAGAGAACGTAGAAACATAAGCGGTATCAGATCTTTTCACGGGTAGACAAGTCAGACGCGAAACAATCGGAAACAAGTGGAAACCCGCTATTACGAATAATGCACTTTCTAACCATTTCTCATTGATTGACGCAAACACACTGATCCATAACTGCACGAAGAAGTGGGAGGAGCTTTTTGTTCGCACCGAGAACGAAGACCAGAAATGATCTGCGATAAGCTTACTGGATAATTATATAAACTGTGTAGTACAGTTACTACTGTTATTAATTTACTACCACTAGTAGTAAGATAAGATTTATTGCTGAAAAACGGCTATTACAAGCCCAAATGGGCTGAATTTGCACTTTAGCGTCAATAAAACAAAGAAAACCAAAAACAAATAACAACAAAAAATTCTAAAAGGGTCAATGTCAAATAAGTAAACATGTCAAAAATAATTAAAACTCAAAAATTAAAAGGCCAATGCCAATGCAGCAAAATATCTAAACAAAGAAAACTTGTTTAACATTAATTATTGAATTACTGTTAAATTTTAATTATTTAAACAAAATAATTGAAACAAAAACTATTTAGATATGCGACCAAAAAATAGAAATATCGAAACTTGCAAAATGAACACCAAAAATGTAAGGTTAAAAGGGAGATAGGGGGGGGGGAGGAGATTCACTGATTGAATATGTCAACTATGTCAGGGATGAGAGTATTTCTATATCTTTCAGTCAAAGCTTTTATTGGGGCAAGGAGGGGGATCTTTATTGAAGCAGAACGCGGGAGGTGGGGTTGAAGGGGTGAATATTGACTAGGAAAAAGGGTAGTTGTTCAAGTTTTGTGAAGGGCATTGTTAGCAAAACGTAAGGAAGTTTTTGGTCTCCTTTCCTTAAGGGTAACTAGATTGGCTCTCCAAAGAAGGGAAATATAAGGCACTCTACCCTCATTAAAGATAATTCTTAGGTGCCTTTTTTGGACTGCCTCTATTCTGTCCAACAATTCAATGGAGATGCCAGGATGCCAAACAGGACAGGCATAAATACTCCCACTAGTAATAGTAGTAATACTCCCACTGCTATTTCTGTCACTACTGCTATAACTAAGGGTTATGAAGGTGAAAATATCAGGGAATATTGAGGGGGAAGCTTAACTAAATCAAATCAAGCTGTATGCATGCAGGTTTCTTAATATTGCTACTAAAGCTAAAGGTAATAAGTTGAAAACTCCATTGAATATCTAGGGGGATGCTGAACTAAATCAAAACATACTGTGTGCATGCAGGTTGTCAAAAGGATGTATCAGCAATGGCTCAGGAACTGTTTACAGAAATAAGTTGAATATTTCAGCATGTCTTGAGGGGAAAGTTGAAAAACAAAACAAAAGGTGTTATTTGCATGCTGCTACTAATACTATGACCACTACTACTACAACGATCACTACTACTGAGGCTAAGGGTATTAAGGTGAGGTGTTAAGGGAATGTTGTAGAGGGATGTCGAAATAAATCAAAACACACTAAGAACGTACAGATTGTCCAAAGGGTTTACCAGCAATATCCCAGGAATAGATTATTAAGCTGAAAATTTCAGGGTATGCTGAGGCCGATTTCGAACTAAGTGAAATGTGATATGTGCGTAGTGCTACTACTACTACGATTGCTGCAACTAGTGAGGCTAATGACACTAAGGTGAAACTTGGTATTATGGTAAAACTACCACTTTTGCTGCTACTTTTACTACTACTACTGCTACCATTGAACTAAATCAAAATAGCTTAAGTGTATCCAGGTTGTGAAGATATCCTGGTGGGACTAGGGTATAAAATAGAAACTTTCAAAAAAAGTTTATGCTGCTTTAAAACTAAGTCAAAAGGAACTATGTGTATGCTGGTTGTCAATAAGACGTCTCAGCAATATCCCAAGAATACTGTGGGTATTAAGTTGAAACTTTCAGGCCTACTGTTATTACTACTTCTGCTCTTACAGTTGAACTAAATGAAACAGTTCGTGGTAACGAACTGTAAGTAAGGAGCGACCCGGCTCAATGGTAACCAAAACTCTAGAAAACGGTATTTTGATACAAATAGATACATCAAAAGAATTATATTTTAATGCTGATTTCAAATATATAAGTTTCATCAAGTTTAATCCTACCCATCAAAAGTTACGCGCCTGAGAAAATTTGGCTGATTTTCGAAAAAAGGGGGAAAGATCCCCTAAAAGTTATAGAATCTTAATGAAAATCACACCATCATATTCCACGTATCAGAGAACCCCACTGTAGAGGTTTCAAGCTCCTATCTACAAAAATGTGGAATTTTGCATTTTTTGCCAGAAGAAAGATCACGGGTGCGTGTTTATTTTTTTTTATTTTTATTTTTTTTTTCCCAGGGGTGATCGTATCGACCCAGTGGTCCTAGAATATCGTGAGAGGGCTCATTGGAACGGAAATTAAAAGTTCTAGTGCCCTCTTTAAGTGACCAAAAAAAAATGGAGGGCAACTAGGCCCCCTCCCACGCGCATTTTTTCCCCAAAGTCACCTGATCAAAATTTGGGATAGCCATTTTGTTCAGCATGTTCGAAAAATATTATAAGTATGTCTTTTAGGATGACTTAATCCCCTGAAGTTCCCGGGGGGAGGGCTGAAATTTATGAACTTTACCGAATGTTAACATATAGTATTGGTTATTGGGAAGTATACAGACGTTTTCAGGGGAGATTTTTCCTGGTAGTGGCGGGGGGTCGAGGGTTATGTGGGAGGATCTTTCCATGAAGGAGGTTTTCATGGGGGAAGGGACATTGCTATGAAGGGGACGCCGGACTTCCCAGCATTATTTAAAAAAAGATCAGAAATTAAATATATAAAAAACAAGTTTTTCAACTGCAACAACAGCAACAACAAAACTTTAAACGAACAGAAAATATTACATATATGATTGGGTTCACCCCCTAGTCAATACCTCGCTCTTTAAACCAAAGATTTTTTTAGTACTTTCATAAGAGCTATTTATTCTAATTAACGGCCTTTGTGATTAAGCGGTCATTTTTAAAGAATTGGAACAAAACTCGAACTTTCGCTTAAAGAGCAAGGTATTGACTAGGGGGCGAACCCCCTAATATATGTATTAAAAATATATGAATATAGAAGTTCCTTACGTAAGTTAATTCGTAAGTTACAAATATTTATTACTAATAAAACCGTTCGTAAATAAAATTAAATAAGTTTCGAGAAAGCCATTTAACCAAATAAAAGTAAATTAATATGAAAATTTTGTTTTAATTATTCATGTACGGTGAGCCAAGATCAAAACCTGCATTTATTCAAAAACGTTCAAAAATTAAATAAAAAAACAAGTTTTTTTTTAACTGAAAGTAAGGAGCGACATTAAAACTTAAAACGAACAGAAATTATTCCGTATATGAAAGGGGCTGTCCCCTCCTCAACGCCTCGCTCTTTACGCTAAAGTTTGACTTTCTCACAACTCCATTTTTTTTAAAACAATGAAAAACTTTAGCGTAAAGAGCGAGGCGTTGAGGAGGGGACAGCCCCTTTCATATACGGAATAATTTCTGTTCGTTTTAAGTTTTAATGTCGCTCCTTACTTTCAGTTAAAAAAACTTGTTTTTTATTTAATTTTAAAAAAGGTTTAAGTGCATCCAGGTTGTCAAAATAACATAGATAGATAGGTTGTCAAAATACTGACAACAAAGTACATTCCCTTTTAAATGTTTTCTCTTTTTTAACTTTGATAAATCCAAAGTTATAATTTGGGTCTAATAAAAGCCTTGTAGAGAGTAGTTAGAAGTTAGAACCTTGTAACAATAGTTCATTATTGTTCTTTCGTTTTTCAATGTTTGATTGGCTAAAGAAGCTGAAAGAAGAAGGAAAATTTTAGCTGAGTATGAGCAACAACTCCCAAATTTTATTCTTTACTGACCTCTGTGATGTGGCAGATTGTTCAGACTGTACCCAAATTTTAAGATTTGAAATCCCAAATGGAAAATTTTATGTTGGAATGCACTGAAAAACAGTTACTGGTTAACCCTGTTGCTAAGTTGGTTGATGTCATTTAGAAAGACATCTGCATCAAATTGATCAGCAGTTCTCCCAATAAGTTTGGAATCATCAGCAGATAAAGTTTAAAAGCTGTGCAATGATGAAGGAGCATCATTAATGAAAATGTTTACAAAGGTATGACCCCCTAAAGAGTACCCCTCATTACTAGTGAAGAACTTAAGTATGTGCACGAAGTAGGCCATATGCTCTAATGTGCTAATTTTCACTAGTTAGATAAATGGTCCGAATTAAGAACAGAAAACTCAAAGCTGACACCTACCTTTCTGGAAATCACTGAAAAACCACTTAACTTCTCCTGTTTTGTACCAGCAACAGAGATATTCAGGTCTGATGAAAAATACATCATTAAAAAGGGTTAATTTTGTATTTTGATTGAATGGAGCAGAATTTTCTTTTTAAAGTTCAGGAAAGGGCAGTCCCTATAAATATTCTAGTATACCTGCTTGGAAAACATTAGATATCAGCAGTGCCCTTGAATAATTTGACAGCTTTGAAAGTTTTCTGTTGTGCTAACCAACTATTTTAAAATCTTTGCTGACACAAAATGTATATCATTTAGTAAGGTATTATATCTTTTCTTTGTTTTTACTAGCCCTCTTTAGCTTTTCAAACTGTTGACACATTTGAGACCCTCTGTCAATTCTTCCCAAATTTGCTTCGGAAGCACCCTGTTGTGCTGGGAAAATTTGCTAATGGGCCCTCTTTCTTTGAAACTGTCAGCTGATGCTGAGGCTCGCAAGATAATATTTATGGTATCTTGTTTCCTTATGGTATCCTTAAGAGCCAAGGACATCAAAACCAAAACATTTTTTTGCCTCTTGGGCCCATCTTAGGTCTATTTATACCTAAAAACCGCCATTTTACAAGATTTTTCTTTTGGTTGATTCAAAATTATGAAGTCTTTCGGCCATTATCACATTCTGGTCGTTGTTGCTACATCAAATAGTGAAATAAATCAACGAAACTAATTAGCTAAATTTGACAACGCTTTTCATTTGTAAAAGTTCCAATACTAATAGTCTATTGACCAAGTCTAATTGACGTACAGTCTAAGACAAGTACACCTTCAAAGGAAAGCTACGTCTGCTTCAATTTTGGGTGCAATATATTTGAGCTGAGTTTTGCTGATTTGTTACCAACTTTTTTTGTGTGTGTTTTGGTGCATGCTACTACCAAAACTGCACCTGGAGGATTTTTTTCATTAAAAATTAAAATTATGATTATTCAATATTTAAGATACTGTATATATAGTTTTGCCAGTTTCCGCTTAACGAGTTAGCATTATAGATTTCATTTTCGCTGTCCATTGTACTTTAAAGCAGCTAAAGAACACATACTTTTTTGTTTTTTTTTGCTACAACCCTGTAAGTCATTAGAGTAAGAGTAATATAAAGTGAAAACATGAAAAAATGACATGCTCGTTATTATTAAACCTTATAATTTCTTTCTCGTTGCAATCTGTAGTAGTGAAGCATATGTGAGATTCTTGTGTTCATGTTTCTGTTTAGTACTAGTTGTTTATAGTTCATGGCCTTTGTCCTTAAGACCAAATTCTTTAATATGCAATTTCCTTCCAGGAGCAGGTGTTGCCAGCTATGGAAGAAGATAGGTTCCCCATTGGGGGGACTGAGCCTCGACTAAGGGTCAACAATGGCTCCGTATCATCTGATGATGATATGCTTGAAATAAGACACACTGGTAGTGTTCAGGAGAGAGTGAATCATTCTTCAATTAGAGGAGGTATTCTTTTCTGCTTATTTTATGTATACAATAGATACACCATAATGGGTCTCACAATTTTTTATTAAGAATCATTATAGAGTCTTTACAACACTGCCATTAATCCCCTCCCCCTTCATGACTGTTCACTGGGAAGGGGGGGGGGGGGTGAAAGTAGTTCTTCATTTTTGTTAGACCACTTACGCAATTTTGGTTACTAAAGCTGAAAGTCGGAATTTTGACAAGCTTACAAAACTAGAGCTGTTATCAAAATTGAACCAAATAGATGTTATAGCTGTTGCAGAAGCACAGTCTCGTGACCTGGATCCCTCATTTTGTCAAATTGTTCACTCTTTATTAAGCTCCAAACTCCAGACCACCCACATGGAAAAAAAGTGTTGGCGTCTTTTTCTTTCTAAGAGTTAATCATTATCTGAAAATAATTTCAGTCCTTAGTTTCTCTGGTAATGGTGAAACCCTTTGGCTAAATATGAGGCTGAAGGCACTCCCCTGTCTCTTTCATATTATCACCTTAGCTTTCTTCTATTACTGGCCAAACCTATGTATTGGCCCAATTTTCACTCCTAGATTACTAATTGAGAAGTGATTGAGTTATCAAACGTCTTTAGTCTTCAGCTTTATAGATTATATCTTATAGATTCAGTTTTATAGATATTACTCCCGCCATTAACCCGTGCCGCAGCCATTTAAACATTTGCCTCTCAATTATTTGGACTATCTGTCTTGGCTTGTCTCTTTCTACAATTAGCCATGTCTTGATACAACCTGCTGCAAAATACTTGATAACTTCAATTCAAAATCAACGGACTCGGTCGAGGTCTTCGGCCTCTTCCTCGTGAACCAAATGGGGAAGTAAAACTCTCTTAGACTTAGATTATGCTGATGATTTAAGCATCCTAGATGAAAATTTTTAGCAAAATGAATGAACTTTTAGAGGTTTTGCTAGTTCAGGGTGCAAGAATAGGTTTGAAATTCAACGTTAGGAAGGCCAAGTGGCTAATACTATGAATAATTGAAGTCGAAAAGGTGATGTTGGGTAAGGAGAAGATCGATTAAGCGGATAGCTTCACTTATCTAGGTAGTATTATTAATGAAGACGATGGATGCAGTGAAGATGTTAAACGTAGAATAGCCAAGGCCCAGGGTGTTTTTACACTTTAAAAAAAGTTCGGAAGAAGCCCCCAGGGGCATATAAGGTTTTTATGGAAGGGGTGGGCGTGTGAAATTTAGAAGAGGCTCATCCGATTGGAAATCTATAGTTCTACGTAGTTCTCTTTCAAGAGTCAAAAGTGATGGGGAGCAACTAGCCCCCCTCCCTCTCCTTGACATCCTCTTTGCCCGTAACGCATTCAATTGAAATTCTGAGATAGCCATTTTGTTGTTATAGTCCAAAAATCATGTAATAATGTCTATATGGTGGATATAACCCCCGAGAGCCAAGGGGCAAGGGTTGTAATTTATGCCCTGGGGCATGTAACGTTCTTATGGGACGAATGGTCGTATAAACTTTGGATCGGATGGAGCTCATTTGATTGGAAGTCGGAAGTTTCAGTACCCTTTTTAGGAGTCAAAAGTGAATGGAGGGCATTCGGTCCCCCTCCAATCCTATCATTCCCAAAACACATCCGATCAAAATTTTAAGTCAGCTATATTGTTCGGTATTGTTGCAAGGTCCAGTAATTATGTCTTAGGGGGTGTCAATCTCCCCAGAGTCTTCGGGGCAAGGGATGTAAGTTAGGCAATTCGTTCATTGTTTACATATAGTATATGTTATTGAGAAAGGTATGCTTTCTGAGAATGATTCAAGGGGAAAATTATCTGACCAAAAGGCAATATGTGCACACTACTGTTAGTACTACTGTTAGTGCTACATTTACTACTACTATTACTTCTATTGCAACTACTTGTAAGGCTAAGAGCATTGAGATGAAAATTTCAAGAAGTATATGAAGATACAGGTTACCAAATGGACATATCAGCAATGTCATAGCAATGGTTAATTGTATTAAGTTAAAATTTGCAAGACTTGATGAGAGGGATGTTCTACTGGCCAATAAGCAATATTGTAATATTATTGCTGCTATTAGTACTACCGCTATTACTATTAACACTGCTACTAGTAATATCAATGCTACTACTCTGACTACTATTACAACTATGCCTAAGGGTATGAAGGTGATTTTTTCAAGGAGTTTTGAGGGGGGAGGTGAACTGAATCACAACATGCCGTCTGTATGTAGGTTGTCAAAAGGCTGTAACAGCAATATCTTAGAGACAGTTTTGTGTGTGAAGTTGAAACTAACAGGGATTGTTTAGACAGATGTTGAACTAACCTAAAGAAAATATTTGCATCTTAATGATACTGCTTCTACTAATGCTACTATTACTGTTACTATTATTACTACTTCTATTACTACTAATGCCTTTAAGGCTTAGGCTACTACTATTAATTCCACCATTACTACTATAACTAATGCTATTGAAACAATGGTATTAAGTTATTAAGTTCAACAGATGTTGAACTAACCAAAAGAAAATATTTGCATCTTAATGCTACTGCTTCTACTAATGCTACTACTTCTATTACTACTAATGCCATTAAAGCTTAGGCTATTACTATTAATTCCACCATTACTACTATTACTACTGCTATTAAAACTAAGGGCGAAAACTATAAAGGCGAAAAATGGTTATCTAAAAATTTTGATTGGATGTGTTTGGGGAAAAGGTGGGTGTGAGAGGGGGGCTAGTTGCCCTCAAATCACTTTCGACTATTAAAAAGGGCACTAGCCCTTTGAATTTCTAATCGAATGAGCCCTTTTTTAAGTTTCTGCGACGAAGCTTTCAATAAAAACCTTATATGTCCCCCAGGGCGTAACTTATAACCCTTGCCCGGAAGACTGTGGGGGGAATTTCCTGCCCAAAGATATAATTTCCAGAACTTTGTTGGGTGTGGAAGGGGTGTTAGTTGCCTCCCAATCACTTTTTTTTGGTTTAATGGAGTTCTTTACTTTTCTTTGAAAAATTTATTTTGTGGAAAAAGTTTTTTTAATTACTTTCTGTTCGTTTTAAATTGACATAGTCTTTTCAGGGAAAAAGAAAAAAAAAAACTTTAAATCTTTTCGTTTTTTTAAGACTTTAGAGTTTGGCCTGCTATTTGTATGCTGGAGAAAAATTTTCAGCAATTTTTAACAACATTCACCCTTTAAAAATCTGGACGCAAATAGTAGTGTTTAATTTAGTTTCATACCTCCTCTAGTTGACCTGAAATGGAAAACTTGATACCATTCGCAACAAAATCTGTTTACTTTCTTTGATAGCTTGGATACAATTACGCTATTTTGATTTGGTTAAATTTTAAGAGCAGAAGTAGCCCCGAAAGTTTGAACATAATACCCTCAGTCGTTCTTGGGATACTGCTGAGATGTCTTAACGTGAATTAACATTAACACAGTGCATTTTGATTTAATCTTAAGGCAACATTTAGTTTTTAAACATAATGGGCAAATGGGAGGGTGGGCGTGGAGGGAGATTAATTGCCCTCCAATCACTTTCGACTATTAAAAAGGGCGTCAACCCTTTCTATTTTCAATCGAATGAGCCCTTTTCGAAGTTCCTACGACAACTCCTTCGATACAAAGTGTCTTGGTCGAAACAACAACAACAACAAAAAATAATACATTATACCCAGATCGATCTTTACTATAAAAAAAAATGTCAAGCCTTCCAATCACTTTTGACTATTAAAAAGGGAACTTGGCCTTTCGATTTCCAATCAAATGAGCCATTTTTGAGTTTCTACGACAATGTTTTCTATAAACACCTTATATGCCCCCAGGGCATAAATTACAACTCTTACCTTAAGGGCTGTGAGGATGGTTGTAGACCTAATTTCCGGAACTTTCAACTACGTTAAACAAAATGGCTATCTTCAAATTTTGACTTGATGTGTTTGGGGAAATGGTGGGCGTGAGAGGGGGGTTAGTTGCCCTTCAATCACTTTCGACTATCAAAAAGGGCACTAGCCCTTTCAATTTCCAATTGAATGAGCCCTTTTTGAAGTTTCTACAACATCGCTTTCTACTAAAACCTTATATGCCCCCAAGGTATAACTTTCAACCCTTGCCCTGAGGGCTATGGGAGGGGGGGTTGTCATCCTTAAAGACCTAATTTCCAAAAACTTTAAACTACGTTGAATAAATTGGCTATCTAAAAATTTTGATTGTATCTGTTTGGGGATAAGGTGGGCATAAGAGGTAGTTGCCCTCGAATCACTTTCGACTATTAAAAAGGGCACCAGCCCTTTGAATTTCCAATCGAATGAGCCCTGTTTCAAGTTTCTACGACAAAGATTTCAATAAAAGCCTTATATGCCCTTAGGGCATAAATTATAACCCTTGTCCTGAAGACTGTGGGGGGAGTCTCCTTCTCAAAGGTATAATTTCCAGAACTTTCAACTACGTGGAACAAAATGGCCGTCTCAAATTTTGATTGGATGTGTTTGGGGAAATGGTGGGCGTGAAAGGGGGGTTAGTTGCCTTCCAATCACTTCCAACTATTAAAAAAGGGCACTAGCCATTTCAATTTCCAATCAAATGAGCCTTTTTTGAAGTTTCTACGACAAAACTTTCTATAAAAAACCTTATATGCCCCCAGGGCGTAACTTACAACCTTGCCCTGAGGGCTCTGGGGGGGATTGTCATTCTCAAAGACCTTATTTCCAGAACTTTCAACTACGTTGAACAAAATGGCTATCTCGAAATTTTGATTGGATGTGTTTGGGGAAAAGGTGGGCGTGTGAGGGGGGTTAGTTGCCCTCCAATCACTTTCGACTATTAAAAAGGTCACAAGCTACTCCAATTTCCAATTGAATGAGCCCTTTTTCGAAGTTTCTACGACAACTTCTTCGATATGAAGTGCCCTGGTGTAAAGGAAAAAAAAAAAAGATACATTGTGCCAACATCGTTCTTATATGCCCCCAGGGCGTAACTTAAAACCCTTGCCCTGAAGGTTGTGGGGGAGTGTCCTCAAAAAAAAACATAGTTTCTATCTGGATATCAACTATGCTGAACAAAATGGCTATCTCAAAATTTTGATTGGATGTGTTTGGGGAAATGTTGGGTGTGGAAGGGGTATTAGTTGCCTTCCAATCACTTTTGACTTCTAAAAAGGGCACAAGAAACTCCGATTTCCAATCGAATGAGCCCTTTACGAAGTTTCTACGACAACTCCTTCGATACGAAGTGCTCTGGTCTAAAGGAAAAAAGAAAATAATACATTGTGCCAACATCGTTTTTTACTTAGGCAGCGCGACTGCGCTGCCTGTGATTATTTTATCATTTTTTTGCCCCAGAGGCACTTCATATGGAAGGGATCTTCGCATTAACTTTGAAGGGGGCTCATTCGATTTGAAATCGGAGTTCTAGTGCCCTTTTTAAGAGTCAAAAATTATCTGAGGGAAACTAGCCCCCCCCCCCCAAGCCTTTTTTACCAGAATACATCTGATAAAAATTTTGAGATAGCCATTTTGTTAAAAATAGTTCAAACATCATATAACAAAAAACTCCGGTATCGACACAACCAACTAGGGCCCGGGGGCAGGCGCTGTAACTTATGCCCTGGGGGCAAATATGGTTCTTATAGAAGGGTTGCTTCTATGAACTTCAGAGAGGGCTCATTTGATTGGAAATTAAAATTTCTAGTTCACTTTTTAAGAGTCAAAAGAGATCGGAGGGCAACTACCCCCCCCCCCCCCCCGAACGCCCTTTTTTTTCCCCAAATGCATGAGATAAAAATTTTGAGATCGACATTTAAAAAAAAAAACAGTTTAAAGGACAGATAACAAAACTGATGACGACACAACTGCCCAGGGCTCTTTGGCAGGCGTTGTAAGTTATGCTCTGGGGGCATATAAGGTTCTTATGGAAGGGATGCTCTTATAAACTTCAGAGAGGGCTAATTTGATTGGAAATTGAACGCTCTATTTCACTTTTTAAGAGTCAAATCTGATCAAAGGGTAGCCAGCACTGGATATTAAAAGTTCTAGTGCACTTTTTCTGAGTCAAAAGAGATTGGAGGGCAACTAGCCCAGCCCCCCTACCCTACGCCGCTTTTCCCAAATATATCAAATAAAAATTTTGAGATAGCCATTTTGTTAAAAATAGTTGAAAGATCATATAACAAGAACTGTCGACACAACCAACTAGGGCCCGGGGGCAGGCGTTGTAAGTTATGCCCTGGTCATATAAGGTTCTTATGGAAGGGATGCTCTTATAAACTTCAGAGAGTGCTCATTTGTTTGGGAATTGAAAGTTCTAGTTCACTTTATAAGAGTCAAAAGTGATCGGAAGGCACCCCCCCCACGCCGTCTTTTCCCCAAATGCATCAGATAAAAATTTTGAGATAAACATTTTCTTAAAAAATAGTTCAAAGGTCAGATAACAAAACTCCGATGACGACACAACTACCCAGGGCCCTGGGGCAGGCGTTGTAAGTTACGCCCTCGGGGCATATAAGGCTCTTATGGAATGGATGCTCGTATGAACTTCAGAGAGGGCTCATTTGACTGGAAATTGAAAGTTCTATTTCACTTTTTGTGAGTCCGGGGCCGGCACATCCTCCCAGGACCCGGGGCGGGCGTTGTAAGTTATGCCCTTGGGGCAACTATGGTTCTTATAGAAGGGATGCTCGTATAAACTTTAGACAGGGCTCTTTCGATTGGAAGTTAAAAGTTCTAGTTCACTCTTTCAGATTCAAAAGAGGTCGGAGGGCAACTAATCCCCCCCACGTCCTCTTTTCCCCAAATACATCAGATAAAAATTTTGAGGTAAACTTCAGAGAGCGCTCATTTGATTGGAAATTAAAAGTCTGGTTCACTTTTTTCAGAGTCAAAAGAGATTGGAGGGCAACTAGCCTCCCCCACGCCCTTTTTTTCTCAAAGCATCCAATAAAAATTTTGAGATAGAAATTGTGTTCAAAATAGTTCAAAGATGAGATAACAAAACTGCAATGACGACACAACTACCCAGGGCCCTGGGGTAAGCGTTGTAAGTTATGCCCTTAGGGTATATATAGGTTCTTATGGAAGGGATGCTTGTGTGAACTTCCGAGAGGGCACATTTGATTGCAAATTGAAAGTTCCACTTCTCTTTTTAAGAATCAAAAGTGATCGAAGGGCATCTAGCACCCCCTCCCTCTCCCACGCCATTTTTTCCCCAAATATATCAGATAAAATTTTGAGGTAGCCACTTTGTTAAGAATAGTTCAAAGATCATACAACAAAAACTCCGGGGTCGCCACAACTCTCCAGGGCCTGGGGGGCAGGTGTTGTAAAGTTATGCCCGGGGGGACAACTATGGTTCTTATAGAAGGGATGCTCGTATAAATTTCAGAGAGGGCTGATTTGATTGGAAATTAAAAGTTCTAGTTGACTTTTTCAGACTCAAAAGAGTTCGGATGGCAACTAACCCCCCCCCCAAATGCTTTAGATAAAAATTTTGAGATAGACATTTTGCTAAAAATAGTACAAATATCATATAAGAAAAACGCCAGGATTGACATAACATCCCAGGGCTCGGGGGCAAGCGTTGTAAGTTATGCCCTGGGGGCAAATATAGAGTAAAAAGATGGGAGGGCAACTAACCCCTCCCCCACGCTCTTTTTCCCAAATACATCAAATAAAATTTTGAGATAGACATCTTGGTAAAAAAAATAGTGAAAGTCTGATAACAAAAACTCCAGTTATCGACACAGCCCCCAGGGCCCGGGGGCATTTTGTTAAAAATAGTACAAAGATCATATAAGAAAAACGCCAGGATTGACACAACATCCCAGGGCCCGGGGGCAAGCATTGTAAGTTACGCCCTCGGGGCATATAAGGCTCTTATGGAAGGGATGCTCGTATAAACTTCAGAGAGGGCTCATTTGACTGGAAATTGAAAGTTCTATTTCACTTTTTATGAGTCCGGGGCCGGCACAACCTCCCAGGACCCGGGGCAGTCGTTATAATTTATGCCGTTGGGGCATATATGGTTCTTATGGAAGGGATGCTCGTATAAACTTCAAAGAAGGCCCATTTGATTGGGAATTGGAAGTTTTAATTCCCTTTTTAAGAGTCAAAAGTGATCGGAGGGCAGCTAGCCTACCCTACCCCCTTCCCCTAAAGGCCTTTTTCTCCCCATATGCATCAGATAAAACATTTTAAGATAGCTATTTTGTGAAAAATAGTTCAAGGGTCAGATAACAAAATTTCCTGTGTCGAAACAACCCCCCCAGGGCTCGGGGTAGGCGTTGTAAGTTATGCCCTGGGGGCATATATGGCTCTTATGGAAAGGATGCTCGTATAAGCTTCAAAGAGAGCTCCTTCGATTAGAAATTGAAAGTTTTAGTTGGGTTTTTAAGAGTCTAAAGTGATCGCAGGGCAACTAGCCCCCTCCCATGCCCTTTTTCCCCAAATCCATATGAATAAATTTTGAGATAGCCATTTTTTTTAAAAAAAAATTGTTAAACAATCAGATATCAAAAACTCCGATGTCGACAAAAACCCCAGGGCTCGGGGGTAGGCGTTGTAAAGTTATGCCCTGGGGGCAAATATGGGTCTTATAGATGTGATGCGTGTATAAACTTCAGAGAGGGCTCATTTGTTTGGATATTAAAAGTTCTAGTGCACTTTTCAGAATTAAAGAGATCGGAGGGCAACTAGCCCCCCCCCTCACTACTTTTTTCCCAAACCCATTCGATAAAATTTTTGAAACGACCATTTTGTTAAAAATAGTTCCAAGATCAGATGATAAAACTCCGGGGTCGACACAATCCCCCAGGGCCCGGGGACAGGCATTATAAGTTAAACCCTGGGGACATATATGGCCCTTATAGAAGGGATATTCGTATAAACTTCAGAGAGGGCTCATTTGATTGAAAATTAAAAGTTCTAGCTCACTTTAAAGATTCAACAGAGATCGAAGGGCAATTAGCCCCCCCCCCCCCGTCCTTTTTTCCCCAAACCGACCAGATAAAAATTTTGAGACAACCATTTTTGTTAAAAATAGCTCAAACATCAGATAATAAAAACTCCACGGTTGACACAAACCCCCAGAGTCTGGGGGCAAGTGTTTTAAGTTATGCCCTGGGGCATATAAGGTTTCTATGTAAGGAGAGGTCGTATAATCTTCGGAAGTGGGTCATTTGATTTGAAATTGAAATTTCTAGTTACATTTTTATGAGTCAATAGGCATCGGAGGGTATCTACCCTCCCCCCCTAAACACAAAAACATCTTTTTTTTTCCAAATGCATCCCATCAAAATTTTGAGATTGCTAGTTTGTTTGAAGTAGTATAACGATCAGATAGTAAAATCTTTGGGGTCAACATAACCCCCCATCCCCAGAGCCCAGGGGAAGGGCTGTAACTCATGCTGCGGGGGGCATATAAGGTTTTTTCTGGAAGAGGCGGTCGTATAAACTTTACAGGGGACTCAAATGACACACAACCTAGAATTAAATCCGACTCCCTAATATTCTCTTACTTCCAGCGCAAATGGGAGGATAGCTCTATATAGCCTGCTGCTTGTGAGTGGTTATCTCTTATGTAAAGTTATTTTAGTTTTTTGTAATTAATTTTTTCGGTTACTAAGTTTTAGACAATAGAAAACTAAAGGTCATAAAGGCAATAAGGTTTTGATGTTTTATTGTTTTTTTTTTTTAGTTGTGCATTAAGATCAGTGAAAACAGGGCCATCACGCGAAGGTTGCGCACAGCCAGCCCCGCCCACCCCTTAGTATTAAACCCGACCCCCTAATATCCTCCCATTTGCAGCGCAAATGGAAGGATAGTTCTATATACTGCTTGTGAATGGTTATCTCTTGTGTAAAGTTATTTTAGTTTTTTTTAAATTAATCCTTTTCTGTTACTAAGCTTTTGACAATAGAGAAATAAAGATCAAAAAGGCAATAATGTTGTACGATGTTTTATTGTTTTTTTTTTTTAGTTGTGCATTAAGATTATTGAAAACAGGGCCACCACACGAAGGTTGTGAACAGCCAAACCCACCCACCCCTTAGCATTTACCCCCCCCCCCTTGTTTCTTTTCCCCCAAATGTATCCTATCAAAATTTTGAAATAGCCATCTTGTTCAAAATAGTCCAAAATTCAAATTACTATAACGTAGGGCAGAGAAATCCTCCATAGCCCCCGGGGCAAGGATTGTAACTTACGTAAGTTGCCTATTAATAGAATAATAAGGTTTTTGTGGAAGGGGTGGTCGTATTAATTTGAGAGGGTCTCATTTGATCGGAAATTGAAAATTCTATTTCTTTTTTAAGAGTCAAAAGTGATCAATGAACAACTAGCCCATGCTTCAATTTTTAAAGGGCTTCCGGTCAAAATTTTGAGATTGCCATTTTGTTTAAAAAACTGGAAAAGGCAAATAACCATGCTTCTGGGGTTGAACCCTTGCCCCCAACCCCGGGGAAATGGCTCTGAGTTACGGAACTTGATTATTGTTACTTTGACACTTTGTTTACTTTAGTACTTGGATTTAGTGATTTACGTGGCAACTTCGATTTACAGTGCAAGTGCTGTAAGTTACGCAAGTTGCTTATTGTTACTTTGATGCTATCTTTACTTTGTTATTGTTTTACTTTGATATCATATCTTTGATAGTAGTTTTGATACTTTGATGAACATTTGATGTTGAAAAAAAAAACTTTGATTTTGAAATAAGGAATTTTAAAAACTTGAAATTTTTGCAATAAAAAAACGAACAAAAACTAAATTAAAAAACTGAAAAAGCAGCTGTTCAAAGAAAAGTAATGGTCATGTTAAACTCAAGATCAACAGATACAGATGCCTGTTAAAATTCAAACTCAAAATGACCAGAAATTACTATTAAAGAATAAACTAAACCCAACATGAACAGAAATTAAATAGGAAATAAATCGTTTTGGGTTTCATTTATTCTTTAATATTAATTTCTAGTCATTTTGAGTTTGAATTTTAACAGGTATTTGTATCTGCTGATCTTAAGTTTAAAATGGCCTTTACTTTTCTTCGAAAAACTTCTTTTTCGGAAAGTTTTTTTTTTTTTAAATTAATAACAGTAAATGCGCTAGCGCTCGGGTGTAATTTTTTTTAGAGAAAACTGGAAATAAACCAGATAAAATAATAGTGGTCACACCGAGTCAAGTTTTGCTTTCAGTCAAACTGAAACTTTTCTGGTTTATGATCAAAGTTCGGACGAAGTACGGTATTTAGTTGTAAAATTTTCTACTCAAGTAGGACAGCAGAAGCCAGTCAGAAATATTGACTTTCGCCTGAAACACAAGATATGTTCCTCGATCTTTATCTTTGTTTCTCTATATTTTCTTCTTCTTTGGATTGGCTCAAGTGTACTGATCTTCTTCCCTTCACCATTTATTATTTCGTTAGTTGTGCAATTCAAGCAAAAAGTAAAAAAAAGAATGATGCTCAAAGTACAGATTGGTGTAAAAATCAGGGTGATTAAAATTGGCAAATGTGAACATCTATTCGAAAACAAAGTTATAATTGTGGCTATCGGTTCGCGCATGATTTTGAAGTTTAGAAACGAATGGCTTCTTCTAATTTCTGGTGTCTCATATTTCACGTTCCATTTCCTATCATGATCGGACCTTTGTAAAGACAATTTGTATATTTGTTGGAAAAATCTTTGTTTAGAATGCAAGCTAATGAAAGAACTCGGATTTTACAAAAGAAAAGAGGTAGATAAATGTAGGTTCTTCTTATCAATTCAGATTAGCTACGAAGGACAAACGAGAATTGAACATGTTCTGATGCAAGTGCGTATTTGTTTAGCATGGTAATAGAAATATTTCCAACCGCTTTTCAATAAACTGATTAGTCTTAGCATTTAATTAATATGTATCCCGTACGTATTGTTGAATGTTCGTCAACAGTCAATTAGTTTAATCTAAGTAGTTCGTCAGTTAGTTTAATCTAATTCATACATGCAGGCTATGCAGAGGGAAGGGGGGGGGGGGGGGATAAATCCTCTCTGACAAAATATGTTCGAAGACCCATTCTGTAGGAACCTGAAATCAAAGTAATGCATGTTTCTTATCAACAGTAAAATCCCCAAACTTGGTCCCTAACATCCGCTGAAAACTTTCAACTCAATCCCCCAAGCTATTCCTAAGCTAATGTAGATACGCTATTTTGATATCATGGGTGCATAAACGTTTCTTTTGTTCTGCGTAGCTACTTCAGAGGGAACAGATTCGTTTCGTTCCACATCGTTAAGTTACCAAGGATAGATTCTAGTCGAACCTGGGGCTCAGAGTCACGCAAATTTTAAACCGATTAGGCACCTAATCGATAGACCCTTCCCCTCTACCACCTCCGATAAGTCGAGAATTGAGGTTCATTCCCCCTCCTAAACATTCCATGAAAATCTCAGGAGGATCCCCAAAGCCGTTACCGGGATATTGCAGATACCTAGTTTTGATCACCTGTTAACACATAATGTTTTTGGTCTACCCTGCTTCTTAACCTTGGAATAGATTATAGATCCCATAGAGGACTATAGTACAAAAATGTTTAGGTGGATCATAGATTAGACATTTATAAGCCTCCCCTCTGCTCCTTCCCCCAAATCTAAGCTCTGGGCTACTTGACGCTTCTGACACCCCGTGAAAGTATAATTTTAACACCGCGAGCCATTCCAGACATATTGTAGATACGCTATTTTGATATCTTCGTACCCCATAGTGGATTTACCTCGCTGCATAGACATAAAAAATTCTAAATTCCCACGAGGGCTTCTAGTGCAGAAATGTATAGATTGGTCAGAGTTAAAAGTTTTATTCGCTCCTCCCAACACAAAATTTGAAGTCCTCTTGCTCCCCCTATCCTCTTGCCCAATTTTGAACTACATCCCACTAGTCATCCTGAATATATTACAGATAGGGTATTTTGGTAGCGTGAATACACATAGTGTCGTTTGATTTACCACTGCCCCTCCCCCAAGTCACAATTTGAGGTCTACTTACCCCGTAACATCTTCTAAAAGTCCCAACTCGTTCTCCCACGCCATTCTTGCGATATTTGTATACCTTATTCTTTTAACATCAGTAAATATAGTGTCTCTCGATTTACGTTTATACTTTACTGTGAATAGATTCGAATCTCATAGGGGCTTAGGGTACCAAAACCTTTGGCAGATTTGAGACAAAATGTGTTTAGCCCTTTTCTGCCCCCTCCTCAGAAAAAAAAACATCCTGGAAGTTTCAACTTGATCTCCGGAATCGTTCCGAAGATACGCTATGCAGATGCTTTATTTTGCTTTTACTGTACCAAAACTGCTATATTATTTTGTGTTTTCAGTAAAGCGCTAGTTTTGTATAATCATAAAAATATAGGGAAACATAATTTAGTTGGTTTATTTGTACTAGTTATATTAATATATATTAAATAGGCTGTGAAGTAATGATTTTTGTCCGTTTTAAGTTTCAACTTCGCTCTTTGCTTCCCTCGGAAAAACTTTGTTTTTAAAAAATTAATCTTTGTTGTTTTTGATTAAAATTTAATGCAGAAACAACGCTGCCATGATCTTTTTTATGTATACGGAATAATGTATGCTCGTTCTAAGTTTTAATGTCACTTCTTAGTTTCAGTTGAAAACTTATTTTTAATATAATTTCTACTTGTCACCGATCTAGAGGAGATAAGACAGCTCTAAAAATACTGCAAGCAACTTATGTCTATAACATAAAGTTCATTATCCATACTTCACAAAACAATGCATGTTTTTCAGGAAGGTTTGTTTTTTCGATGAGCAAAAAGCTGTTTTTTACTCGGCCTACTTCGCCTGAAAAAGCCATAATGAAGACAGGGCTTTATAAATCACCTACTGACTAGCAGAAACTAGAAGGCTTCTGTAACAAAAGAAAGTTGTTTAAGGGCTCATTTAAAATCTTATATTTATACTTATTCGCTTTTTATAAATTTGACTTGATACCACATTCCCACAAAGTGCACTTTCGGTTGTTTCCTTAACTTTTTTAAATGAAACAAGTGCCTTTTCCAATGAAATGACCAAAGAAAGGTGATTTCAAAACCTAGGCAAGAGCAAAAACTAAGGGGACAAGGACGTCCCTTCCCCTCAATTACCGCCGTTAGAACTAGCACACAGGCTTCATCACAGAGTGAAGTTTGAAGGTTCAATTCAAAACTGTTGATCAATCAAGCTTAATTTTTGGTAGATGTTTAGTTGAAAAGTTTTTAGTTTTAGCTAATTTGCTTTCGCAATAATCTTTTACCTTTAGTATGACTAGTTGATTTATGAAACTTACTAAGAGGGTCTGGATGGGGAGTATATGTGAGGGGATCTTATAAGCCTCCAGTTAAGGGCTTTGGACCATAATTATTGCAATGGTACAGTTTTATGCTTCCAAACTCTTCCACTTAAGAAGTAGTACCAAAAGTGCCGTTTTTAGTGCTATATGGCACTTTTGGATGGTAAAATTGATAAAAAGCACGTAGATATGAGTAATAGGTTTAAAACCTGCCTTCCGTGGATATGCCTTAAAAATTAGTGCCATTAAACTCACTTTTTAAGGTTCTGCTAGCCCAATAGCCCCACACTATAAAAAAAATCGTTTGAGATTCAACAAAAATTGTTTGTAATGTTTATCAACAACAAAATTAGAATTTCAACAGCTGAAATTGAATATTGGAGACTATTTTGGAATTCCATGGTCATTATTGAATTTCCAGTTTGTTGAGAAACAAAAATGTTGAATTCCCATACCCGAATTGAATTTTCAGTTTCTTTCTGAAGCATCAATAAATACAAAAAAATAATCTCATTTATTTTACAAGAACAGAAAATTACAACAAAAAATTTCTCCCAGATAATATGACACCTCTTAACGGCTGCATTTTTTCATGGTGGAAATCAGTAAATCAATGGCGTAGTAGCAGGCCGACAGAAGACACTTGAGTAAGAAATATCTTCCAATCAGGAAAACAGTGACACTCGGACCTGAAGTGAAGATGAAATCAAATCGAGGCACAAATAAAAGAGACTCCCCCCCCCCCCTTTGTCTACCTCCAGAGGTGAACGGTTGCAATAATAATGCCACGAATCCTGTCTTTTCTGAATACCTTTGACTTACTCATCAGATCTCATCAAATCTCTTGTTCGCCGCCTCATAAAATCTGTGTGTTATAAAATTGAAACCTTGCAAAATAGATCTTCTGCTTAGATGAAGTACAGCAAAATTGTTTTCAGCTTCACAACTTTGCTCAATCCCACTTTATAAGGTTTTAAAGATATGCAAATACATTTCCTAAATTTTGAAAGAAAAAAAACATTGTTACGGCTTAAAAATTTTACTCAAATAACAGGAATTGCATTTTTGGAACTAAACCTTGAGAAAAAGAAACTGATAACTGAAAATTAAGGTAAAATGTTGTTTTGTCAAAATTTCAGTAAGTATAGACCTGTCATGTAGGCAAATTTAAGGACCCTCTAGAGGGAGAAGGAGTGGAGGTAGGTACTTCAAAATACCTTCCCGGGACATACTTTGATACTTATGTACTATCTGGAACACATGTGCTATATTATATAGGGAAGATGCGGGTTTCATTCGAAACGGGTTTCTTTTAGTAGAGAAATGGATTGTAAAGCGTGGTTTGTTATTGGGTTTACAATATTTTAAACTTTTGTTTTATGGGGTTTAGGGGGGAAAAAAGGTACCTAGGTTTGGTTAGGTATTTTATATATGCTATGCTTTACCCCCAATCCCTTCCCTAATGTGTAAATATATAGCCGAAATGTGTTTTACTATTATATTTTTTATCCTATTTAGTTTTACTTCATTAGCATCAACCGAACTTCATTTTTCGCGTGTGTTCCAGATAGTACATAAGTACCCATACTTTAGCCTGTAGACCCATCCCTGAAAGTTTCATTTTCCTAACCTAACCCCTTTCCAAGATAGCCAAAAGTAGCTAAAGTAGAATTGGTACTGTTCTATTAGCTGTAAGCCACGCAAGATAGAGGATAAAAGAAACTAGTCAAACAGGTTTTCTCAACGGAGAATTTGATTGCAAACAGTGGTTTCTAACTGCGTTTACAGTATTTAATGTTTAGTTTTTGGGGTTTAGGGGGAAAAGGTACCTAGGTTAGGTTACGTATTTAGTATATGCTATGCTTTACCCCCCCACCCCCTAATGTGAAAATATATAACTGAATTTTGTTTCTAAACTATTAGATTTTTATCCTATTTTGTTTTATTTCATTAGCATTAACCGGACTTCACTTCTTGCATGGTTTTACAGCTAATAGAACAGTGCCGTAGAATTTTACCAAACTTTTTTTATTTATAAAAATGTACTATCTTAAACGTTTTGGGAAACATAAGACACAAGTTATCGATATTAATAAACTAAACTGAATACTTACCATCGCAATCAGAATGTCTTATCTCTCTGATCTGAATGCCCCCTAGGTAAAATCGTCGCTTCGTCGTTTGAAGGTCTTAAAATCAAATCTACTTCTGTATTATACGTTTGTAGGTAGTTGAAGGATACTATTTTTTTTTTGTTTGTCACCTACAGAAACTCACAAAAAAATGTATTTAAAAAAAGCGATTGTAAAAGTTAAAAGATAATTTTTTTTACATAAATTTTCTGCGTGTTCATTTTGCAGACAAGAAAGCTCAACTTATTTCAAAGTAAAAATATATTTCCTTATTTTTATAAGTATCTTTTTATACTCAAAAATTCAATTAACATTCCCCTTTTTCTGCTATAATTCAAATATTTGAATTGAACTAAAATTGAATTCAAATATTTCAAATATTTGAATCAGAAGGTTTTTTTAAGTACTAAGGATTTTCAGCGTGAAGAGCAGGGTATTGAGGAGGCCCCCCTCATATAAGGAATAATGTTTTGTCATTTTAAATTTTAATATTGCTCCTTATTTTCAGTAGATGAAACTTTTATTTTATTTAATAGATAGACAGATTAACCTTTTAAGCTAATGTCTTTTCTGATTTCAAACAGTTATACCTCAAATATTCACTGCAATTGACAAGGCCGTATCCAGGGGGGGGGGGGTTTTACCCGGTTTACCCGGTTTGATATAGAAAGATTAGAAATTCCCCTGTCTGGCAATCTATCTTGGACTCTATTGGAGAAAATGAGAAAGGAAATAGTAATGTGCGGGTTTAAAGTGATTTTCCTCTTGAAATAAAATGCTTTCTTATACTATGTCAGCAAGCATAATGTACAACAAAAAGGACAACATTGGCTCTTGTTTTACCTCTCTTTTCTAATTTGCTTATTTGTGAAATAAAAGAAAGGTGTAGAAAGTATTGATGATTTTTACGGAATTTTTCGGGTCTTTATAGGGAAGTTGAAAATTTTGAAGGACATTTCGTTTGATTAAGAAGGCTCCAATTTCGGAAAACCTTGAATTGCGATTAAATAAAAAAACAAGTTTTTCCAATGAAAATAAAAAGTTTAAGAAGTGAAAGTAAAAAGAAACATATAGATTTTACATTAGAAATTATTCTTCACATCACCCCTCTTTAAACTTAACTCTTTTTGCTAAAGTGTTATAATACTCTACTGTAATTAATTAAGAATGCAACAAATATAGTAATTGTTTATTTACCAACTGTCTTTCAAAAATTGGAACTAAAAAAATTTCTGTTTAAAGCAAATGCATATAAATAAGCAGTCCCGTTCCCGTTTTTGAGGCGTCGTGGAAAATCCTATCTATCCCCATTCCAATTGCCCTTGTGTTTGAGCAATAACTCTTAAAATATTGAGGGCCAAAAGTTAATCTTTAGTGTTAAGAATGGGGAGTTAGAGAGGGGGCAGCCACTAATACATGGAATAGTTACAGTTAAGTGTGATATTTCTCCTTGCTTTCCTTAAAAAAAAATAAATAATGTGTTTGATCCAAAGTTCGCTTTAACTGAGAATAAAGGAATGTTGGTGATTAAATTCTCCCTTCCTCCAGTCCTCCTTCTATATTTATATGAAGGCTTAATAGAAGCTATAGGATCTGGGTATAAGCTTAGGATATGAACATATTACTTTCAATGGTCCTAAGTCAAATTTAAAATGATATTCAAGAAACTTCAAACTACTGTTGAAGTTCAAACCGTGTTATTTCATATAACCGATTTACGGTGAAAATTACATTTTTTCTACTGAAAAGCACATAAATCTTAATAATTCAATAATTTGTTGGAATTCAATAAGCAAGTCACAATTCCAACAGAAAAATTGGATTTTTTTGTGACTTGTTTGAATTAAATAAGCAAGTCACAATTCCAACAGAAAAATTGGATTTTTTTTGACTTGTTTGAATTCGTGCAAAACATTTTGTTGGAAATCAAATGTTTTTTTTTTTTACAGTGCAGCTTTTCCACTTGAGACACGACACCAAAATTGCCGTTTTTAATGCCATTTGAACTTGATGATGGTGGAATTTATATGAAAGACGTAGATATGTGCAATATCTTTTATATGAGCTATAAAAGATCTACCAACGATGTTATAGTAGCCTGCTAGTGCCACCCTTTGAGAAATAGCACAAAAAGTGTCATTTTAGTGCCATATGGCACTTACAGATGGCAGAATTTATAAAAAGGACGTAGATATGAGAAATAGCTTTTGAATGAGCCATTAAGAATCTCTTTATGATGTTCTGTTAGCCCGCTAGACCTGTTGAAAAAAAAAAAAAAAAAAAAAAAAAAAAAAAAAACGGGAGACAGGTCAGTGCTACCGATGCAAAAAAAGTGATTTTCCTTGTTTTTCAGGGAGGGGGACTGTAACTTCCCTGTGCAAGGCTTTGACCATGTTGGTTCCAATGGTACACTTTTCATTTTGATATGACGCCATTTTCGAGGGGTGTGAGGCTTTTTTTCGAAATCAACATAAATTTCTCTTCGCAATGAACTTTTACTTTTCAGACGAACCGAAATAATAGTTAATGTTCCTGAGTCAGTGTCAGACGGGAATTTTTTTTCACTAGGCAGTTTTTTTTTTCAAAGCGCTGTTTTTAGCTTTTGGTTACTATGGGCTGTGGTTCGCTCTTTACTAGGTTGCAACTGCCGCTGCAACCATGATACCTTGCCGGGACATGCTTTAAAAAAATGAGCCTAGAAAATGGCTGAAAAAAAAAAACAGCAGATACCGATATTCCCGATACGATACATGCGATACCAAATACGCGCGATATTGATACACACGATATCACATATAGTCCTTTCCCAGGGACCATGGAGGGCTATATCATCATCAAAACCATATATATTGGACCTTTGAACTATGTTAAACAAAATGGCTATCTCAAAATTTTTATAGGACTAGTTGTGGGGGAGGGGGCCTATTTTGCCCTCCAATCTTTTTGGTCACTTAAAAAGGGCACTTACAAATTTAATTCCCTTTCGAATGAGCTATTACACACCTCTTTATGATGCTCTGACCACCCCCTAGCCCTTCTAGAAAAAAAAACGAAAAAAAGGGAGACAGATCAGTGCTACCCGTGCATAAAAAGTCATTTTCCTTGGTGTTCAAGGTGGGGGACTGTAATTATCCTGCAAATGGTTTTCGACCATGTTGATTCCAATGGTGCACTTTTTTATTTCGATTTGACGCCATTTTCAGGGGATTTCAGGCTCTTTTTCGAAATCACCATAAATTTCTTTTCGCAATAAACTTTTACTTCTAAGATTAACCGAAACAATAGTTACTATTCCTGATTCAGTGTCAAATGGCAATTTTTTCTCCCTAGACATTTTTTTTGAAAACAAGTTTTTCAACTTTTGATTACTATGGGCTGTGGTTCGCTCTTTACTAGGTTGCAGCTGCCGCTAAGTCTGTGCGTGTGCCTTTAATGCATGCAGCTTTAGTGCGTAAACGTTTAGGCTGACCAGAGTGTTATTTTATTTAACCCCTTCCTCCAACCCAAAATTTAAAGTCTCAAAGCTATGCTAATTCCGTGACCCAAATGCCTATAGTTTCTTTTTTATTGACTTCCACCCTTTTCCCCAACCCATAGTTCGTTGTTTTACTAGGCCCCACCCTCAACATTGCCCTAAATCATATAAATTATTCATTGTCCACATATCCACATATCATAGCAGCAAATCTTTTTGGAATCGCTCACAAGATCAAGCTTCCCAGGGCTTCATTTGAGTATAATCTGGAAATGACACGGATAATTAAATAAATCAAAAGACGCTATGAGGATGTGCACCCGAGTGTTCAAGTTATCTGCAATGTCCCGGGAATGGCTCTGGCGATCAAGTTAAATCTTTCAGGCAGTGTTGGGAGGGGAGGTGAAGTGGATCTTTCACTAGGGCATGGAGAAAAGGTAGATCAAAATACACCGTGTGTATCCAGGTCATCGAAATAGCCTGTGTGAAAAATCTTGGCAGTGGTTTGGGGGATGAAGTTAAAATTTAAAGTACTGTTGAAGAGGAGTGGGGAAAGCCATACACGAGGACTTTGGATCTCATGTTGGGCGATGGTAAAGGGGCTAAATAAGGGCGCTATAATGCTTCCTGATACCCAAGCTACGTAAATCAAGTTTCAGTTCATTTCATATTTTATGACTTACATTATTGCTGCTCGTTTTAGTTTTTGATATTGCTTCTTATGTTCTAGTAAATTCACAAAAGAAATCTATCAATACAATCCCAGACAAAAGAAAACAATCCGTTGGAGTTGTCCTTTTTCTCTTAGCGGTAACTAAGACGTGACTGGATTTATTTAATTTTATGAGCATTCGAATATTACTTCATAAAATAGTTTGTTTTGTAATGTAGGTTTATTATTAGTGAATTGAGAATGTGAGCTCTTCTCCATTTTTGTATTATTTATTGCTAAGATTGTGTATTTTAAATCCCTATGCCTTGTGGTTTGGAAGATGAGATATTTAATTATAGTCCTTATGGTGATGGTAATATTTTTTCTTTTTCTTTCACTTAAAAATCTCTCGTCTCTCTGTTGTTCTTTCTAGCAGTGGGGTTAAGTAACCGAAAGATGTTAAGAAATGGCAACCGTGCGCAAGCATTCTCCCTGAAAAGTTCCTATTCAATATGGTCTTCCCCAAAATAAAAATTTTACACCTACCCTCCCTAATGGGGCCAGTTATAGCCAGAGGGTATATATGGAACTTCGCAAGAAAATGCTATGATGATAAAAATATGTCTTCATAATATGCAGAAAATTCCTACTAATCATGTTTTTCAGTGGCCCTTCCATTTTAATCCAAGCGTTTCCTAGTTTTGTATTTACCATAGGGCTATGTGTTGGCGCGTTAGGGGGGGGGGGGGTAATTGTCACGGCAGGGAAGGTTATACTTCCAAAGAATGGGAAATTGAATCGTATTACTCTTTTGTTATCTTAGTGTTTCATTCATAAGAGCAATATATAGTATAGGAAAATGTACAAAACCTTACTGTTTTAAGGGGAGGGGGACTAAGAAACGGGTGAATTATACAAAAAGCATGAGAAATTGCGTTGGAAATTTAGATGTTTGGGGAGAGGCATGATCAGCTGTTTACCTCCGCGGACTGACATTGCGTTAAATCTTAGTGTTTTTTTTTTTTTTTTTGTCTGTGTTTCAACTAAGCATCGGTACTGTTTCTGATTTTTGGAAAAACAGATTAAAACAGTCAGTATTAAAATGAATAATACTTTTTTGTTTTCTGGCTTTCTAAAAAAAATTCCATTAAACAGGAGTTTTTAAGAAAAAATAGATATTTAAATAACAGTTTTATTTCTTTTTTTTTCAGGATTGAAAAAGTACGATCCTTTAAATCCCTATTGAATTGTACCCATGAAAAAAGAAAAGAAAAGAAGAAGAAAGGACATATTAAGCTAGTGACCTTAATGGTGAAGCAAAATATTACTTTTGCCGGTTATTTGCTGAGAGACTGTTCTCACTGTCTACAATATGTCGTGTACGGTCGTGTGTTATATAGTATTCAAAGCCTCAACTATTCTTTTGTCTTAATTTTGTCTTAATTTCTGAGGAAATCAGAATCTTGAATGCTGATGCTCAAACTATAAATAAATAATCAATCTCGTTGCACATAGAAGTAGATCTATTTGCTTTTCATTGTATTATGTATTTTATTTTACTATTTAACTTACTTGATTTTACGACGTCCTTGAGGAATTTATCCTAAATTACGCACCATTATAGGTACAAAATGACGTCGAAGATATCCCTGGTCTTGGTCAATATGACGATTTCCAAACGATCGACTGGCAGCGAGATTTGGCGCGAGACCGAATGCGACATCGATATCTAGTGAAACGTAGTACGGATTCATTATTTGATCTGATCAAAGGTGGTTTCGATGCGTCTTCGGGTGGCTGTGTGTATTATTCGTTGGTTTAGCCGCTGGTACTGTAGCCAGTGTGGTGGATATTGGTACTACTTGGATGACAGATCTTAAATATGGAATTTGCCCAGAGGCGTTTTGGCTAGATGAGTAAGTTTTAGGATTTTTTAATTCAATTATTTTTAATCCGTACAGAATCCTATTTGGCTAAGTCAATCGAACGAACAATGGAAAAAATTCAAGAAGGCACACTCTGGTTTTGGTTTGAATTGTCTGACTGTAAAGAATATATTTAAATATATTTTGATATGGATTTGATATAATTATTTACTCTTTATAGATAATTTCGTTTTTTTTATTAATCTTTATTTTTTAGAGGTTTTTACTTTATATAAATTAGATTGTCGGTCAGATTCAGCCAGCTGATCTGTAAATTATGAGATGAGATGAGATGACTTTTATTTTCCACTAATAATTACATCATACTTAACTGGCACTTACCACATTTTTTGAATAACAATATCAACAAACGTAGAAATGGTAAGAACGTATGACGTTTTATTAAGCCACTATTGTGGCTTGAGCAGCGTCACACAATCTTTCATCATAAACCAAACTCATTCAATCTTCCTACTCTTTTCATACCATTCAATACAACTTAACTCTCCCGAATAAAAAAAAAAAAAAAAAAAAAATTCCTTTATTCCTTTCTCCAACTTGTCAGATAACGTCTTAAGTAGAACGCCAAGGAAGCGAGATTTTAACTATTTTTCCTCCTTGTCAAAAACTTGGGTAAGGTTCTAACATGAAAGGTTCAATAAGATCAGTAGATCCTGTTAACCATAATATGAATGAATGAATGAATGAATGATTTTTATTACCCATCTTTAACAATACAAAAAAAGTAAAAATGGAGTAGAGAGAAAATGAAAAGAAAACAACAACACATCAAACAAACGAGCAACTTAAATTAATACTTCAAAAACCAATGGCGAAACTATTTACATAAAAAAGACAACCATTACACAGTACTAACTATAGCTTCAAACATATACTATGCGTTGGGTCTAAAGATTTCAGGAACTTTTCCCTCCTGGTCACGATCACGACGAAGGGGTCATCGAGTCCGTAACGTGATGAAATCTGGCGGTTTCTTTTTGCCAGGGGGGAAGGCTAAGCAGATATTTTGCAAACTTATAGAACACTGTAAGGATTGTTTTTTTATCATCAACAGTGAACAAAGAAACAACTAATTGTGTCTCTCTCATAGAATTCAGCTATCTTTAAAAGGAAAACAATGATTTAGCCCATCAACTGATTTTCTTTGCCGCTCTAGATAGATGCTTTAATGCCACTTTCAACTGGTAGGAGATACACATAGCTCTATTATTCCCTGTAGTGCTGCCACTCGTTCTCGGAAGTCTTAAGAATTTGGAATTTTTTAACGTTATAAAAGAAAAAATGTTTCTAATATGTCTTATTTTCGAAAAGTGCAAATGACGCTTTGGTCTTTAGAAGAATTAGAGAGCGTTAGCCCTACTTTTGTTTGTGGTGATTTCCCATTCGTTATAGGTTCGACTTGAATAGTCATTATGGCTTCTGTTCGTTTTGGGTCACGTTTATTCATTGATAGCGATCTCTGTTCGGTTCAAGTTTGAATAATTATGGGACTTTATTTGTTCTCGTATTCCGTTTAATACAGCTCTTTACTTTCCTTTGTAAAAATTCCTTTTTTTGAAAGGGTTTTTTGAATTAATCATATATAAAAAATATTCTTTAGACCACTTTTTATTTTTATTTCTCTTTTATGTTGTACTTAAAAGACATTGTCCTTTGCTTGTTTGCTATCATATTTTGTGTATTATATTAACTGCATTTTCTTTATTTTGATACTAATGTGTTTGTTTGACAAGAGTTCTGGCTACCAAATTTTAGTGTAAATAAATCACAACAAAACAAAACCTGTCTCAAGGAAACCCAGCACAATATTCACTATACCTTTCTCTTTCTCGTTGAACATGTAGGGACTTTCTGTGGCACGCGAATCTGGAGAATCTGAGTCAAGAAACCCTGTTATAGCGAAATTAGAATTGGTACCTATTGTTGTGTCTTATTAAAAATATATGGTTCAATTAAGAGTATTTCTCTTTTCAGGGAGCAGTGCTGTTGGTCTTCAAACGAAACTACCTTTGGTGCTAGTAACTGCTCTCAGTGGCTTACCTGGCCCCAGATGTTAGGTGTGGAAAGTGAAGGAGCTGGATCGTATATACTTTCCTACATGTTCTATGTTGTTTGGTGTTTACTGTTTGCTGGTCTTGCCGGAATGCTCGTTAAGACATTAGCTCCTTACGCCTGTGGTGGTGGCATTCCTGAAATCAAAACTATATTGAGTGGATTTATAATTCGAGGCTTCCTTGGCAAATGGACTCTCATAATAAAATCTATTGGTATGTCTTGTCTCTGTTCTGGGCTGGTGCAACCTTTTGTCGTTGGTCAATTTATTTCCAATCTTCTGTTTCAAAATTAACGATAAAATAAGATGTTTGTAAAAAAAAAAAAAAAAAAAAAAAAAAAAAATTGTGATCCCATGTCCCGAAGGCCGAATTCGTATTTCGGGTCTGAGAAAAAAAAGCATAGAAAAAGTTTCAAACCAACAATGTATTTAAACTGGCTAAAGAATGACAAATTGAATTGACATCAAATCTCGTTAAAATAAATAAAAAAAAAAATTAAGAGGAACTTTAAAAACACAAAAAGGAAGAAAACCAGCCAACATAAACAAAAGATAGGCATTACCTGTACTAGTAATAAGAAGTGAGGAACTAGTGGGGTGTTTTGTTAGTTTTTTTTCCGCAATGTAGGGTACAAATGTTTTTTTTTTCATATCTGGATGTAAAGCAACGAAGGGGGGACAAGGTGGGAACGGGCGGAGAAAGAGCCTGAGGCGGGCGGAATATAGGTGGGTAGTGTCTTTTCGGAAAATGTTTTCCGTGAGAGGTTTTGTCATTGCATTTTTTTTTTTTTTTTTTTTTTTTTTTTCAAAAAAAGTGGCACAACATACTTCTCCTGCACTCAATCGCTTCTAATTCAGGTATTTTTTGAAGAAGAGCGTATGGAACCTTGCCTTCTTTTAAAATTATTCTCTTTTTTGGATGGATTGAATTTTATCTAACTCTTCCCGGGAGATGCCAGTGCGATGAATTGGACAAGCATATTCAAGATGCGGGCGGACAAAGGAGGTGTGAATCCTTCAAGATTGGAAAGGGGGCACCAAAATCATTTAGGAGCTTAAGGAGGGAGATAGAAGCATTAGCTTTATGGATGATGTTTTTAACATGGATATCCCCACTTTTAAATTAGAAAAGAAATGTGACGCCAAGTATTTTAAAGGATGACACAGAATTTTCTGGGGGAGAGTGTTAGGTATAGGTTTGAATAAAAGCCCCCCTCCCGTAAAATTTAGATATTAAAGTTTAGAGCTGTTTTTTCTTTCTTTTTTTTCATTACCCTCACACAGAAATTACAAAAGTCATAGAATTAGTAAAATAGGGGGGGGATAAGGAAACAAATTGGCATTATCATGGATTCAGAAGGGTTCACTCTCGTGACCAAGTCCGAGGTATCATGCTCAATGTCATCGATGATAGGGTTCCTCATTAAATGTCTGTAGCAGATTTTAATGACCGTTAGGTCATTCACAGATTTCTATTTGTCAAGAAATTTCTTAGCGAGGCTGTTAATCATAACTGAGAAAAGGACCTAGGAGATTAACCGGGGTTACTCCAATGTGGATAGGGAGAATATTGAAACAATTATTAAGATATTTAACTACTTAAATTAAATTTAGCCAACTATTAGGCTTTTCAATAAGTTTTCCAATGGAGTTACTGAGATTAACCTGGTGATGGGAAATTGAAGTGGATTTGAAATTTCTGAATTGCCTCGGGTCGGTAAAAGGGAGAATTTTTTTTTTTTTTTCTTTTGCCAATCTGTAAAGAATCCTTATAGTTTAGAGAAAATAGGAGTGAGAAATATAGGATGAATATTTTCAAAATCAGGCTTTCCATCTTTCTTTTTTTAAGGGGGTTAGGAAATTCTGCTTCCGTATTTGTTGAAATCACCCAGACTCAGTAGTCTCGTTGAAAAGGACAGAAAAGGGCTTTGAAAGGAAAACCCTGAAAGCGATAATAAGAGGAAATGGGAAACGGTAGACATAACGCTCAGTTGAGCAGGTTTATAAGACAGTGATGATAATAGTTCATTCATATATTGAAGAAAACACAAGTAAGTCTAGAAGGTTTTTTTTTTTTATCTTGCCTTAAAGTATAACAGCATTTTCCCATCGAAGTGTTTTCCATTCATATATAAGTTAGGAATGGAGATTTCTAGGTAAGGAGGGAAACACCATATTTCTCTTCCCTCCCCCCCCCTTCCCCTATTCTTCAATTTTCAAATCCTTAAGGAAAAGTCACGAATGAGGTCAAGACCTAAAGGCTCGAACTACTACACCTAAGCGAGGCGGGAGCCAAGGTAGCCTCAGAGCGGCCCGAGTGAAGCTGCGACACTTATAACAAGGACCAAAGGTCCGAATTGTCCCCAAGGGAAGTAATCTTCTTGTTTGAGAGTTGAAGGTTCGAATTTCTGAGTGAAGGGAGGCACTTCGGACAATCAAACGAGCCAGGATTGAAATACTTCTTAAACTGGTTTTATGCTATCCAAGGGTCTTTGGCTAGTATTTTTAGATTTAATTTTAATTAAAAGCATTCTGGATGTCTGAACTGTTTTTACTTTTATGCTCTAAGGTTTTTTAATTGGATACACCTGTCCGTGTGGCTTGGTCGTAATCTAAAATTTCCAAGACTAGCAGCCTATCATTAACGACTTGATGGTTTTGGGAATCTTGCTCCCAAAAAGAAACTATTTTGTGCTTTAGTTTTTATATTGTCGTTCCCGAACATTCAGAATGCATTCTGATGAATTCAAGCTATTGTTTGCCTTTTTTTAGGTGATATAGGATGACCAAATTTAAAGATAAAAAAAAATCCAATTAAAAAAAAAAAAGATCAAAAGACAATTAAAAAAAACTCAGCTTTCATTTGAAAAATAGCCTATATTTAAAAAACAATATTTTTATAACATAATTTTCAGGGCAGCAAATCTACGAATAAATGGATTTTTCGACCAATTCTTAAACATAGCTGGACCCTATGCAAATGGTTTTTAGTTTAATGAAATCGAATCTGTAAATTCTACAAAAAGTGAATATCGCTTCAATTCACGAAGTCACACGAAACATATTGTTTGCATGCTGAACAAAGAGCTAGGAAAGGAATACGATACAACAGATATAACTGCTCCTTCAAAATGTCTGAACTGCTGTACAAACAACGCCTTTTCTTGTATGAGTGATGCATGTAAAGACAATAAGATCAATGTCTCTGGAAATTTCTAAATATTATGGAATATAATAAAAAAGATTTGTTGTATCGATGTAAATTAAAATTTTTGTCAAGAACTAGAACAAAAAAAATGAGACATTATGCTTAAAGCAGAAAACGTATATTTATCGCACATTGCAGGAACTTTAGTGCGTAATTTTATACGTTTATCATAGGCAGCGCAATAGCGCTGCCTAAGTAAAAAACGATGTTGGCACAATGTATTATTTTTGGTTTCTTTCTTTCTTTCTTTTAGAATAGGACACTTCGTATCGAAAGAGTTGTCGTAGAAACTTCAAAAAGGCTCATTCGATTGGAAATTGGAAGGGCTTGTGCCCTTGTTAATAGCCGAAAGTGACTGGAAGGCAGCTAACACCCCTTCCACGCCCACTATTTCCCAAAACACATCCAATCAAAATTTTGAAATAATCATTTTGTTTAACGTAGTTGGAAGATTTGGAAATTATGTCTTTGAGGAGGATACTCCCCCACATCTCTCAGGGCAAGGGTTGTAAGTGATGCTCTGGGGGCATATAAGGTTTTTTGTAGAAAGCGTTGTCGTAGAAACTCAAAAAGGGCTCATTCGATTTGAAATTCAAAGGGCTAGTGCCCTTTTTGATATTTGAAAGTGATTGGAGGGCAACTAACCCCCCTTTCACGCCCACCATTTCCCCAAACACATGCAATCAAATTTTGAGATATCTATTTTGTTCAACGTTGTTGCAAGTTCTGGAAATTAGGGGTTTGAGGATGATAACTCCCTCAGAGCCCTCAGGGCAAGGGTTGTAAGTTATGCCCTGGGGGTATATAAGGTTTTTATAGAAAGTGTTGTCGTAGAAACTTCAAAACGGGCTTATTCGATTTGAAGTTCAAAGGGCTAGTGCCCTTTTTAATAGTTGGAAGTGATTGGAGGGTAACTAACCCCCCTCTCACGCCCACCATTTCCCCAAACACATGCAATCAAAATTTTGAGAGATCAGTTTTGTAAACGTTGTTGAAAGTTCTGGAAATTAGGTCTTTGAGGATGATAACTCCCTCAGAGCCCTCGGGGCAGGTGTCGTAAGTTATGCCCTAGGGGCATATAAGGTTTTATAGAAAGCGTTGTCGTAGAAACTTCAAAAAGCATTTGATTGGAAATTGAGAGGGCTAGTACCCTTTTTAATAGTCGAAAGTGATTGGAGAGAAACTGACCCCCTCTCACGCCCACGTTTCCCCAAACACATCCAATCACAATTTTGAGATAGCCATTTTGTTCAACGTAGTTGAAAGTTCTGGAAATTATGTCTTTGAGCATGACCAACCCCCCACACCCCTCAGAGCAAGGGTTGTAAGTTATGCCCTGGGGGCATGTAAGGTTTTTATAGATAGCGTTTGTCGTAGAAACTTCAAAAAGGGCTCATTCAATCGGAAATTGAAAGGGCTAGTGCCCTTTTTAATAGTCAAAAGTGTTTGGAGGGCAACTAACCCGCCTCTCACGCCCACCATTTCCCCAAACACATCCAATCAAATTTTGAGATAGCCATTTTGTTCAACGTCTTTTAAAGTTCTGGAAATTAGGTCTTAAGGTCTACAGCCCCCCCCCCACAGCCCGCCCCCCCCCCCCCCCCCTCCCACACCCCCCCCCCCCCCCCCCAGTCCACCCCCCCCCCCCCGCCCGCCCCCCCCCCCCCCCCCCAGCCCCCCCCCCCCCCCCCCCCCCCCCCCCCCAGCCCCCCCCCCCCCCCCCCCCCCCCCCCCCCCCCAGACCCCCCCCCAGCCCCCCAAGGGTCTGTATCCCCCCCACCCCCCCCCCCCCGCCCCCCCCCCCCCCCCCCCCCCCCCCCCCCCCCCCCCCCAGCCCCCCCACTGCCCCCCCCCCCCCCCCCCCCCCCCCCCCCCCCCCCCCCCCGCGCCCCCCCCCCCCCCCCCCCCCCCTCCCCCCCCACCCTACCCCCCCCCCCCCCCCCCCCCCCCAGCCCCCCCCTCCCCCACCCCCCCTCCCCCCCCCCCCCCCCCCCCCCCCCCCCCCCCCCCCCCCCACCCCCCCCCCCTCAACTTGAAAAAGGCCTCATTCGATTGGAAATTGAAAGGGCTACTGCCCTCTTTAATAGTAGAAATTGATTGGAGGGCAACTAACCCCCTCTCACGCACACCATTTTCCAAAACACATCCAATCAAAATTTTGAGATAGCCATTTTTTTCAACGAAGTTGTAAGTTCTGGAAGTTATGTCTTTCAGAATGACAACCCCCCCCCCCCCCCCCCGACCCTCAGGGTAAGGGTAAGTTATGCTTGGGGCATATAAGGTTTTTATAGAAAGTGCTGTCGTAGGAACTTCAAAAAGGGATCATTCGATTCAAATTGAAAGGACTAGTGCCCTTTTTAATAGTAGAAAGTGATTGAAGGGCAATTAACCCCCTCTCACGCCCACCATTTCCGCAACCATATCCAATCAAAATTTTGAGATAGCCATTTTTTTTTCAACGTAGTTGAAAGTTCTGGATATTAGGTCTTTGAGGATGACACCCCCACGGCCCTCAGAGGAAGGGTTGTAAGTTATGCCCTGGGAGCATATAAGGCTTTTATAGAAAGTGTTTTTTTTTAGAAACTTAAAACAGGCCTCATTCGATTTTAAATTGAAAGGGCTAGTCCCCTTTGTACTAGTCAAAAGTGATTGAAGGGTAACTGACCTCCCCTCGCACGCCCACCATTTCCCCAAACACATCCAATAAAAATTTTGAGATAGCCATTTTGTTCAACGTAGTTTAAAGTTTTGGAAATTTGGTCTTTGAGGATGACACCCCCCCCCCATACACACACACACAACCCCCAAGGCAAGGGTTGTAAGTTGTGGCCTGGGGGCATATAAGGTTTTTATAGAAAGTGTTATCGTAGAAACTTCAAAAAGGCTCATTCGATTGGAAATTGAAAGGGCTAGTGCCGTTTCTAATAGTTGAAAGGGATTGGAGGGCAACCAAACACCCCTCGCATGCCCACCATTTCACCGAACACATTCAATGAACATTTTGAGATTATTATTTTGTTTCTTTTGACCATTTCGTTCAGCTTAGTTGAAAGGTCCGGAAACTATGTCTTTGAGGATGACAAACCCCCACAGCCCCCATGGCAAAGGTTGTAAATTATGCCCTGGTGGCATATAAGGTTTTTTATAGAAAGTGTTTGTCGTAGAAACTTCAAAAAGGGCTCATTCAATTGGGATTTGAGAGGGCTAGTGTCCTTATCAAAAGCGATCGGAGGGTGAATGCCCCCCCCCCCCCCCCCCATGCCCCCCCATTTCCTAAAAACACTTCCGATCAACATTTTGATATAGCTATTTTGTTGAACGTAGTTAAATGGTCTGAAATATGGGTTTGAGTATGGCACCCGCCCCCCCCCCCCCACAGCCCTCAGGGTTAAGATTGTAAGTTATGCCTTGGGGGCATATAATGTTTTTATAGAAAGCATAGTCGTAAAAACTTCAAAAAGGGCTCATTCGATTGGAAATTGAAAAAGATATTGCCCTTTCTAATAGTCGAAAGTGATCGGAGTGAGAATTACCCCCTCCCCCCTCCACGCCCATCATTTCTCCAAATATTACCGATTAACATTTTGATATGGCCATTTTATTCAACGTAGTTGGAAGGTCTGGAAATTATGTCTTTGAGGATGACAACCCTCCCCCCCATAGCCCTTGGGGTATATAAGATTTTTATAGAAATTTTGTCGTAGAAGCTTCAAAAAGGGCTCACTCGGTTGGAAATTGAGATGACTAGTGCCTTTTTAATTAGTCGAAAGTGAAAAGCCTATCATTTCCCCAAACACTTCCAATTAATATTTTGAGATATCCATTTTGTTCAACGTATATGAAAGGTCTGGAAATTATGTCTTTGAGGATAACAAATCCCCTCAGGTCAAGGCTTATAAGATATGCCCTGGGGACATATAAGGGTTTTATAGAAATTATGGTCATGTAAACTTCGGAAGGGGCTCATTCAGAGCTCTAGTGCTCTTTTTAAGAGTCAAAGTGATCGAGGGCAGCTACCCCCCCCCCCCCTCCTCTCTCTCTCTCTCACACTCACACACACGCGTCGCATTGTCCCGAAATGCATCTAATAGAAATTTTGAGACAGCCATTCTGTTCAAAATAGTCTAAATATCCTATAACAGGGCTTTGGGGTTGAAACAAACCCCAAAGATTAGGGACAAGGATTGTAAGTAATGCGCAGGGAAGGGAAGGGATTGGTTGTTTATGGAAGGGATGGTTGTTTAACTTTAGAGAGGCTCAATGTCAATATAAAATGAACAGAAATTAATTTTTAAAAAAACGTTTTCCACAAAATAAGTTTTTCAAAAAAGGTAAAGAACTCCATTAAACCAAAAATGAACGAAAAAGAATCAAATAAGCTACCAAGTATACAACTACCAACAATCAGTATCAATATATAAATGAAACCCAAAAACAAACAGAAATTAAAATAAAAACAGAGTCAAACTCAAAACGAGCAGAAATTAATACGAGTTGGGTTCTAAACCCCTATGCTTTCTAAAAGACAGAAATATAATTTGTACTTTACTGAAAAATTCTTTGAAATGTTTTCACTTTTGTAGCTTTAAGAGATCAAAAATTAATTAAGATTTAATGAATAAGTATCAGCATACGTATATTAAACTGACAACACACATTTTTTCAGTCAATTCATTTGAATTTTTTTCAGTAAATTACAAATTATATTCTGGCTTTAAGAAAGCATAGGGGTTTAGAACCCTCTCATTTTAATTTCTGCTCGTTTTGAGTTTGACTCTGTTATTTATTGTAATTTCTGATTGTTTTGGTTTTTATTTATATATTGATTCTGATTTGTGGTCGTTGTATGCTTGGTAGATTATTTGATTCTTTTTTTCTTCATTTTTGGTTTTATGGAGTTCTTTCCTTTTTTTGAAAAACTTATTTTGTGGAAAAAGTTTTTTTTTTCACATATATATGAGACTAGTTTTAAAGCCAAAGTGACATAGAATTTGAAAAAAAAATTGATGATGACGACTCAGAAAATACAATGTATGGAGGAGTCACTGACAGAGATGCAGATGCTATGGATGATTTTTGGTCACAAGTTGAAAATTTTTGAATTTTGTGATAGAAGATAGGTTAAGAAATGACAACGACTCGCTTAATTTTCATCAAAGAGTGCTGGAAAATCTAGGGTTATCAGCTTCGTGAGGAGACTACGTAATAAGAAATTCAAGAAAGAAGATTGTTCTGTTGTAATTGTTACATCTACTGGTATTGCTCCTCATAGCAGAAATAGTATAACAGTACATCACGGTTTCAGTTTACTTCTTGATCAGGAAACAACAGCAAAATACACACCTCTCTCCATTGAAAAACTTCTTACTTTTATAAAGACACTTAAGAGGTCACGCCTTTTTTTTCGATGAAGTCAGTATGGTTTCGTCTTTTCTTTTAATTAATTTAAAAACTTTTTTCACAGAAAAGTAAAGAGCTACCGGGAAAACCCAAAATGAGCAGAAATAAAGTCAAGTGATTTTCCAAGCGCAAAACTACCACAAATCACCATCAATAAATAAATTAAACCCAAAATGAACAGATATTACAATAAAAAACGAGCCAAACTCAAAACGAGCAGAAATTAAGATGAGTAGGGCCGAAGCCCCCCATGCCTTCTGAAGACCAGAACATAATTTGCACTTCCCGTAAAAACAATCCGTAATTTGAGCTGAATGTTTCTATTTCTCATAATATCAAAAAAAAAAAAACCATCATAACCAAGATTACTGAAAAATCTTGTGTGTGGATTGACAGTTTATTATACATATACTGATATTTATTCCTTAAAAACCTAATAATTTTGTATTTATTAAAGTTTATAAAACTGAAATCATTTAAAATGTATTTTTTTTCTGTAATGTGCAAATTATGTTCTGGTTTCCAAAAGGCATATGGGCTTTAGCCCTACTCATCTTAGTTTCTGCTCGTTTTGAGTTGGAAAGGCCCTTTTTACAATCTGTATGCGCATAGTGTGTTTTGATCTAGTTCGACTTCCCTTCAACATTTCCTTAAATTTTTACTTCAATTTCCTCAGCCTTGGTAGTACTCGCTACAGATGTAGGAGCTGTAGTGGCAGCATTAGTAGTAGTGGTAGCAATAGTAGCAGGCAAATATTGCCTTTTCATCTCTAACCATTTCCTGAAAGTTCCAAATTAATATACTTAGTTATTCCTGAGTTACGCCCTTTCGACAACCTGTATTCAAATAACGTGTTTTGATATAGTTCTACACTCCCCACAACATTCTCTGAAAGTTTCACCTGAATGCACTTCATCTTTTTGGACACTAAAGGTCAAACATGCTCACCTTTCTCAATAACAAATACAATTTATCATACGTTACAGCTCTTGCCCTAAGAGTTGTGGGAGGGGGAGGGGGTGTGATATACCTGAAAAAATGGCTATATCAAAATTTTGATTGGATGTGTTTCGGAAATTGATGGGCTTAGTAGAGGGACTGGTTGCCATCCAATTGGTTTTGAATCTTAGAAAGATTGAGCTCCGAAATTAGCTTAGAAAGAATATAATCGAATGATCTCCTTCCCAAGTTTCTGTGACAACTTCTTCTATGCGAAGTGCCTTGGGGGAAAAAATTAATGCATTGTGTCCATATTACTCTTTACTTAGGCAGCAAAATAGCGCTGCCTATGATCTGCATTCACTTGAGACTAAACAAGATGATGGCAGTTGATTTGCCAATGGGTAATGCAATGCCAACTGTGTTCTTTTTAAAGACTTACTTTAATTAAGACCATCACCTGGTAATCCTCCGTACACAGCTTGACACAACTTCTAACACAGCTTGAAGTAAAAAGTAGAATTGGATCAATGGATGCTTTCTACCCATGACCCGAATTTGAGTACGAGGAACTAAATATAAATGTGAGACAGAAGATGGATATGAGCTTTGCTGATATTCGACAAGGTTTTTGCACTGGTGAAAATATTGGAATATCCTTCACAAGAGAAAGGTCGAAAAACCCTGCAGCGCATCAACTGACGAAATTCTAGATGTGTATACAAAATTGTCTGCAGAGGGGAAAACTTCTGTCGTTCTTATACCTACCGATAGAGACTGCGTGGTTGTTTGAAAGATGCTTCTTCAGAAATAAAAAAACAACTCAGATTACTTTACATTTGTTGCAGCTGATCGACTGTCTTCAGTTGGGAAAGACAAACGAATTGAACAAGCAGCAGCAAAGAATGTTTCAAGTTTTAGCACCAACAAAAAATGAACAGCCGGTGATTTGACGAAGTTGGCACTTCCAGAAGGTGCACGTGCAATACTCCAAAGAAATATTTCTGTTGAAAAAGGGCTTTTAAATTGAACAAAGGATTATGTAATGAGCTTCAATTCACTACCAAACAGTGAAATCGATTGAATTCTCGTCTAATTTGACGGGTAGTAACTTTCGGTTTAAATTGGCCGAGAAACCTTACGCTTTGAAGCATTGAAGCAATTCTGTTATGCGTGGAGACAATTTCTACTCTACTTTCGAAAATGACAATTTAAGGGGTATATTTTTTTTTGTTCCGATGGAACATCCTTGCGATGGGTTTTAGGCTCATATCCGAAAATTTTTTAAACATTTAATTGAAATTTGAAACGTTTATTTGAAAAACGTTTAAAAAAAAATATTTCAAAGAACAGTTGAGAGCTGTACTTAAACTTAAAACAAGCAGAAATAAAGTCATACGATGTCATTGTTCTCTTTTCTTTATCATCGGTTTTTTTTTTTTTTTTTTTTTTTTTTTTTTTTTTTTTTTTTTTTTTTTTTTTTTTTTTTTTTTTGCTAAGCCTAGAAGCCGTGTTAACGAAAGTGAATGTTTATATATTTTTATTTTTTTTATTCTAGGAATAATGTTGGCTGTTTCAGCAGCCTTAAACTTGGGGAAAAGAAGGTCCAATGGTCCATATAGCCGTTTGTATAGGAAACATCCTTTCCTATATGTTCCCTAAGTACGGGAGAAACGAGGCAAAGAAACGTGAAATTCTCTCTGCCGCTGCAGCAGCCGGTGTCTCAGTAGCTTTTGGTGCACCAATAGGTGGTGTCCTGTTTAGCTTAGAAGAGGTATATTTAGACATATACTATTAAGTATAATCCTTCTCTATAGATGGCTGCGATGTTTTCTTTGGACTACTGGATAGATTAAGAATCCAGATGCAAAGTGGCAGTAGTAAACGTGGTGTTGCTTAATCTATTCCTGTCATCTAAAGCAACTGCTCTTAACCTTATTAATACTAATTCTTTAAAATTAAAACCTTATAGGCACGTCAATACTAAGTTTAGGAATAGTTTGATTAAATGTATCCTTGCTTTTGCAGTTTTCAATATAATTATAGAAAAATAAGGCACTTTCCTGTAGATTTAAATTTTCACCTTGTATCATTGCATAAATTTAGCGGTTCAACATTTGTAACTAACATCACTGGAGCTCAAGCGTAATCCAAAATCACAGGCATGTTAGAGCCTAAGCTGACTGGATTTAAAAGAATATTGCTGTGTGCCACTTTTCTCTGCTTCTTTCCCAAAACTACGTCTTATTACGACCTTGCCAAGTAACCTTAAAACCTAAGGAGAAAAGATAATAAGTAGTTGTGTTGTTTACTTTGCAAACTTTACCCCAAACCGAAATGATCAAGCTTAACACTATACCCACGACCAACTTTCCTCTGCCTCTACCTTGTAACAGCTAAATAAATGTAATTTTGGTTTGGAACCTTAGTGCCTATGTACAAAAATAGTAGCAAATAGTTTTTCATTCATTCCAGTCTGGTCGTAATTTTTGGTTTAGTTTTTCTTTCTGTAAAGGATGAATAGAATGATTGATCTTATTGCACTTCGGTACTGTTTCGCTCTTTCCTTCCTATGAACTTCATTGTTGTTTTAAAATCAAATTGTTCACTTTTCAGTAGATTTAGTTGCGTCCTTTCTTCTTTCTTTCTTAAACTAATATTGACTGGTCCCACAGTCGACTAAAACATTTTATTGAAGAAAGTGTAGATTTCATTCCTTATTTCTTCTAGGTGAGCTATTACTTCCCAATGAAAACTTTATGGAGATCATTCTTTTGTGCATTGATAGCTGCTTTTGTTGTAAGATCAATCGATCCTTATGGCAATGAACATTCTGTGTTATTCTACGTTGAATATAACAAACCATGGATGTTTGTTGAGCTGATTCCGTTCCTTTTTCTTGGAGCTGTTGGTGGATTAATTGGTAACTGCTTATTTATTCATTTGATTTCATCCATTTATTAATGCTGGATAAGCTAGAGTTTTAGACAGTCTGTTATCTTCAAAATTAGGAATTGCAAGGGAGCAACTAAGCGAACTAGGAGGCTACAACTAGGCCACAGGAGGAATGATAGATATCCCTTATCGATGGTTTGGAATAATAGTTAATTGAAAAAAACATTTTACTTCTACATGTTTTTTTGTTTGATTTATTCCCCCCTTCCAAATTTGAAACAAAATACTGTGTCATCTCAACTAATTTATCAAGATGCATTGGGTTCTTTGCCCTCAGAGACACTAAATAAGGCCTAGAAGGTATTCAACTGGCATTTGAAAAAAATATCGAGGTGCGGATTAACATTATGGTGATGAAAAGGTCTCGGAGGTCGTCCTTCCTTGTCCCATTAGATTTCTGTTGTGTGATGGCGGCGGGTTTCAAGACAAATTTTAATCCGCATGGTTAAGAAAACCAGCAAATGCTAAAATAAAGGTTATATTTTTTTGTGACGTTAACGAGTGAGATCACAGTAGAAACTGTCCCGTATACAAGATATTATTGTCCCATCAGCCCTCTCTTTAAATGATATAGCTTATACATTCCCAGTTATTGCTGCTTGCCCAGTACCCTAATATGTTTCAACGGACCTATAAAATGTTTTGAGCAAGCTAGTAATTGAGGTTGGATGAGAGTGCTTAATGAAACGCCGAGGTTGTCAGCCTAAAAGTAGGCGTTGATATTACTTGCAGCAGGACTATGCGTTTTCCGCATCACCAAACTTCATCAAATTTCCACATAAAACAACTTCATTTTTCTAGTCGCTGAAATTATCTCCCTTATTTTTTTGTCTCTTCGCTATTTAGTCTCTTTCTTTCCGAGTTTTGCATAACCAAGTTTTACTACTGATTCTTTTTTCTGCTAAAAAAAAGAGTAAATAAAGCCGACTGTAATGGAAGCTAAAAGAGTAAAAAAAAAAAAAAAAAAAAAAAAAAAAAAAAAAAAAAAAAAAAAAAAAAAAAAAAAAAAAAAAAAAAAAACTGAAATGAAACCAGATATAACACAACATATTTGAACGGTCATGTATATTCCACCAGCTCTAAATACTACCTGATGCAAACCACATCTACCTATAGCCGGAAATACAGACGTCTTCCTTCAAAGCCCTGCTAGGGCCTATCGAAAAGCGACAGCTAGCAAAAAGGGACATAGCCAGGGAATTTAAGTTGCAAACTCAACTAGCTAATTAGCTAAGGCTAGTCACTCTATCAGACATAGGGTCTAGGCAGAATATAATTTCTAGGCTTATTTACGGCAATCCAATTTGACTTTATTTAAAGTTAGCAACGGTTAGTGACAGAAAACAGGTTAATGAAAAATGAGTGTCGACTAGGGCCGTATTTTTGGGGGGGGGGGGGGGGGGTACAAAAACTTTAAAAAACGAATAAAAAAATATATTCATTTTTGTTACGTTTTTACGAGTCGGACAAACATTTTTTTTTTGGGGGGGGGGGGGGGGGGGGGGGGGGGGAGGGGGGGGGGTGTCGAACCCCCTAACCCCTTCCCCCTGGATACAGCCTTGGGGTTGACAAAAATCGTTTTTTTTTTTTTTTCAGCCATACCAGGTAGTAAAAAAATACGTATTTATAATCTTATCAAGGTTTGCGCAAAAAGTTTAAAACTTTTTGTGCAGGGATAATCATAAATTGAAAATAAACCAAGCTAATAAAAAAATTAAATGTATTTTGCCTAGTGCTTGAAACGATTTCCCAATTAAATTTTATTAAAACAGATTGAGGTTGGATAAAATGACATTAAGAACATTCGAGAATAGTTCTCGTTACTAAGGTAATGAACCATGTACGCTTGCTCCCAGTTTGAGAACAAGCGCTGTCACTTGGCGGGGGAGTCTAGGTCAGAGGAACTGATATAGGGGTGGATATTTTGTGAACACCGTGGTTCAAAAAGGGTAAGGGAATTCACAGTTTCGGCAAAGTTTTTGGTGACGGTCAGATAGGGTTTCAAGTTTAAAGTCCCTAAGCAGCCTCAAAACCTTTTCGCCGCTAGAGTTTAGAATGTCTGTTCGAATGAGTCATAGATCCTGTTATATTCCAAGACCACTGGTTCAGTTTTCCTAGGAAAAAAAACAAAACAGTAAAAAAAAAAAATGAACACCAGACTGTGGTGATGGTCAGATAGGGGTCCCTAGATAGGGGTCAGATAGGTGATGGTCAGATAGTTTAAATTCCCTAAGAACCCTAAATGTCCCTTAAGTCCCTAAACCCCTTAATGTCCCTAGTCCCTAAATGAACACCAGACTGTGGTCATCCTTCACTAGAAAATGCACAATTTTATCCGAGTCCTCGTTTCTTTGGACAAGTTTATTACGATGGAAGCCTTGGTTGTAATCATTTCTAATTTTGAAAAATTCTGCTCATTGATAAGTTTGGCTTTTCTCCTGGTCAGTAGAGATAAGTATTTGATGTTTTGAAATCAGACCATCTGTAGATCTTACAAAAGTCATATAAAGTTATAGTCATACAAAGTCGAAGGACGTCCTGATTTTTGAATAATTAGTGGGGTTCTTTTAGTTCCAGCGACGACCATACGTCCCAGATTTAGCAGTCCTAGAAAGTTATGGAAGCGTCACTACTTTCTATGGTCTAAAGAAAAATACGTTTAACTGTTAGAACTTTTAAAACTTTGTAGTTAAAAGAGAGGACTCTGCTTCCATTTTTCATTTTTCCTCTAAAGGGCTATTTGACAAGAATCGTCTTTATTTAACCAAGATAAACAAATATTCATTTTCTGCATTCCGATCATAGAGCCTTGCGGAATGTAATGAATGTTGTATGCGTTCTCATTGTTTACTGTTTATCAGTGTTTGTTGATTATATTTGAATAAATATCTATCTATCTATTTATTATCTGTATTTTAATAATAGTTTTGACTGAAGCACTTTTCTTCGTTTTTTGTGATAACAATAACTTCCTACTTGAAAATTATTAATCTGTCAGTCAATAATTTTTTTTTCTGACTTACTACTCAGTTTAACCACTTGCCAAGAAGATATGTTTTGCAAAAATAGGTTGATATATTATACCAATCTATTTTATTAGTTCCTTTTTGAGATTTGTTTTGAAATCGTCTGATCAACTGGTTAAGTTTTAAAATTTGTAAAATTAAATATATTCCCTTTTGCGAGTTTGTTTATTTTTGAAAGGGAGGCAGTCATCGGAAGCAATTTCAGTGGGATGGACCCCCCCCCCCTCCCTCTTGTGCAGGTAACCTTTCAGATTTTTTTTTATCTAGTATTGTATTATTGTTAGTATACTCAATTATAAGACCAAACGCTGAAATTAAATGATGAGCAGTGCCTCCTAAGATAAATCCGCTTGGCAGCTCCCCGGAGATAAAGTTTCAGCGGGTTGTATTGTCCAGGTCCGTGAGAGGATGTTTTTATTAATTTTTACTGTTTTTTTGGCAAGATTTTTTTTTTTATTCTTATTTCAGCGTAGCCATTTGAAAATCTCTTTTGCTTTTGCGCACTGTTTCTTAGTGTCTACATCCATAAAAAGGATCCATAGGTTCAGAGTCTCACTAAGAGTGGAGATAAAAAAAAAAAAACAGTGTCCAACTGGAGAAAAAAAAAATGTGTACCTATGAAAATATTCATTAAAGTGAGCTAGTGGAAATAGGAAAGACCGTCCCCTTCTGCCAATTCGAGCTCTATAAAGCCTTAAAGAAAGGTATTAGTATCTTGAACGTTCTATTGCGATCCGCTTGCCGATTAAACCAAGGGTTTAATGCCCTAAACTGCCGAAAATTCCTTGCACCTTTTAAAAGTAAGTATTGCAGCACTAGACCCTCAAGTTCCAAACCGGTGGTGCTGTTCTCCGTTTCGTGGGCCCTTCAGCCAGGAGTACAATGGGGGTCGGGGCCAGCCATTATGCGATTCCGCAGAATTGCCCCTGATTTCTCCAGGTGCCCATTTTTAGCTGGGTCCAACTCTGGCTGAGCCTACAGAGTCACGCCACTGACCCCTGTCCCGCCACTGACCCCTGTCCCCAACCAATAACCGGCCTCGCCAGGAATCGAACCCGTGCCCCTCGGACAAGGGATTCCCAACCCAGCGCGTAGCTCTTGGAATTAAATTTAAGTTGAAATTCGAATATATAGACCAAGTAAAACTTTGTATTGGGAATTAAAAATGTATAAACGTGTCTTGACTACTCTCCTGGGTGGTAAAATTATATTTTGGAGTCTTTTTTTTTTTTGCAATTAAAAATCGCAGTTAATAACTGTCTAGATTAAGAAAATTATTGACTATAGAAATTCTGAATTATATTTTTGAAATGAACGTAGAAAGCTGCGTTAGGAAATTATTAACATCCAAGCTTCAAAATCTTACAGAAAAGCTGTACTGAATGAAGCTGAAATGTAACTTTGAACATCTATATCTAACCATAAAAAAAAGGAGAAAATTTGTTTTAGGGTTGTAACAAACGTTTTTTTTTTAAGATACAAGAAGAATAGTTCAACTGTGCTGATCTGGCTGTTAGTTTGTAAAGTGGGTTGTTTGTTTTTTCATAATTAGAAAATATATATTTTATTTTTTTTTATCTTACACATATGTGTTGAAGTAAAAGCAGATCGCTTCATGCATGTCTATGCATATCAATCTAGCTTATGTTGTACAGATTATTCGGGTGGGGGGAAGAAAGATATGACCCTGAGTTCAATGCCGGATTTTGGTTAGTGCATAAATAGCAAAAACTGTCTCTGTGATAAATGTTTTTTTTATAGGTTTTTTTGCCAAATAGTTAATTTTTTCTATCTCTCACCTGTCTTGGCTCTGTCATTTCTGTTTCGAAATTTCGTCTTTTTGTATTCGTCTTGTTTATAGGTACATTATTTATAAGAGCCAATATCTGGTGGACAAGGTTCAAGAAAAACTCTATGCTTGGTCAGTATCCAATAACAGAAGTGTTGCTTGTCACTTTGGCTACTGCTATTGTTGGATATCCTAACCCTTATACAAGAATGAGCTCGACAAGGCTCATTTATCTTATGTTTAGGTATGTTTTCGTTCTGTCAGTTTCTTTTTAACAGTGTGTTCAAAAAGCTCCGGAACTAATATATATATATATATATATATATAAACTCCCGAACCAGGTCAAAGCTGAAGTTAAACCCCGCAAAATTCATAACAAATCGGTATCGAAAATCGTTCGTCCCCTATTTTGTGGAAGTGCATAACAAGTCGTAGTGATTTAGTATAAACATAAGCTTTTTATTTTTGTAAAGGCACACAAAATAGACTTTTGCTAGAGTTTATGTCTAAATAAACCTAAGTTTAAGTCTATATATATATATATATCATATATATATATATATATATATATATATAATATATATATATATATATATATATATATATATATATATATATATAAGGTATATATATATATATATATATATATATATATATATATATATATGATATATATATATATATATACAATATATATATATATATATATATATATATATATATATATATATATATATATATATATATATATATATATATATATATATATATATATATATATATATATATATATATATATATATATATATATATATATATATATATATATATATATATATATGCTGCTAATACTGTAGCCCGCCTGATGTTTTTGTTGTTTTGTTTTTTGTTTCAGTGACTAGCTAAAGCTTTGCTAAGGGAGTCTGAATCCTAATGAATAAAATAAATAAACAACACGGTAATTCTAAATATATATTTTGCAAAACAACTATGCTCCATCAAGTTCTCTACCAATGGTTAAGCATGGTGTTACTATAAATTCCGAGATCACAGTCATCCTAATAACAAGTTACTCATATCATGATGCAACTATGTTTAATGGGAAAACGAAAAAAAAATACATCCTTGAAAGCGGTTGTTTCCAGATAAAACCTTTTAGAAGAAACCATCCCTTCCTCTTGATGTTTTTTTTTTTTTACTATTAAGTGTATTTTTACACCTTCTATATTATCTGCTTCCTGTCAGTTATTTACTGACAAGACAAATTAGTGAAGAAAGTGAGGATAGCTGATGGTGTTTAATTACTTATTATATAGCTTTTGAGCTCATTATTACCAAATACAAAGAATTTATGCTTTGAATAAGTCCTGTACTCTACTTTTTTCATGACCTTTACTAGTAGTCAAGCCAGTTTCGTACTTATTATCCGTCCCTCTCCTTTGATGTTTATCTAATACCTCATTATTTATTGCAATTTGTGTACTATTTGCTGTTTTTCTCTTTGCTTTTAACCGCTTAAAGGAATTTTCCCTCCCCCCCCCCCCCCAAAAAAAGGAAATTAATCTATTTAATTTTTGTTTGAATCAAACGTTAACTGTTGAGTATTTTTCCAGGGAGGCTGGTTTTTTCTTTTTTTTATGTTTACACCAGATATTTCTTTCAGTCAATGTGGCATAGCCAATGATGATCTTTTGTGTGACTACAATCGTAATTTCACTGATGTGAATTCAGCTGTAGAGCTTGCCGAAGCTGGTCCTGGTGTATTTCAAGCTGTGTGGTTGCTATCATTGGCTTTAATCCTGAAGGTATTCAGAACTTAAATTGGCCTCCCTTTCTTATTAAATGCGAGTTACTAACCTGGTATTCGACTTACGGCCTTCAACTAATAAGACTTTATTTCTCGGTTAAAATGCAGAACTCGTCGGTTTTCTTCTCTTTTTGTCTCTGCCCTGGCCCATTAGTTCTTGAGCCATGGATGCAGAGACGTCTATAATCAGCTTTAGTCTTGGCATCAAGGAACACGTAAAAGAAATTAGGGTATCAAATTCTTTTGTCTATTGGAGGGGAGGGTGAGGAGGACTTTAATTACAATATAATGATATTTTTCCAAGCTCCTTACTTTTTCCATGCCTAAGTGGGACCAAGTTTAGGAAAGTTAGAAACACCTTAAGACTAATGCTTTAGTTCTCCAATCTGCTAAAATCTTAATTTTTCTTCTGTTTATGTTGTTTTTTTTTACCGTATACGACAAAAACTAAGAGGTGGAAAACATCTTGACCTATTTCAGATATGTTGAATTAAACAACGTATGGTTTAGAATTAGAAAAATCTTTAATATTTTATCTATCTACGTAAAAAGATGACTAAGAGCTTGAAATGTGGTATTTTTTTTAATATAGTTTCTCTAGATTGACGAACTTCCCTAATTTTTCTGAATTGAGGGAGAGAAATTGGTACTTTGTCTGAAATATAAAACACACACGCGAGAACTTGTTTTGCGAATACCCGGTTTTTTTCGCGCTGTCTATACCTTTGGCTTGTTGAGAAACCACATTATAGCTTTTTCTAATTAAATATTTAGTTGGTATTTTGGTTAGGTTATTTTAGGTTTCGCGCTCTGGGTGGTCCTCCTTCTATAATTCTTTATGGTAATTTTCATAATTTTCTTACTAAAGCATTGTATTTTCATCATATTTTGTTTTATTTCATTAGCATTCACCAAACTTCAATTCTTGAGTGTGTTGTATATAATAGACAAGTACTGAGAAATTCATTATAACAAACAAACAACGACTGCAGTTTAACGGCACCCCAAGAAGTAAAAAACTTGTCCAAGGGGAGAATTGGATTTAATATATTTGAAAAGGTTCTTAGCTTCTCTGTCCGTCCTTGCCACCTTCACCTCCACTTCCTCTTTTTTCCTCCTTGATATCCTTGAACTTGTTATGATTCAAAGCAAGAAGTCTGGGGGATCCGGGTGAGTCGTGCCCAAAAGTTCAACCACCGAGTTGGGTGCCTGATTTTCAGAAATCCGTAGCTTCAAATATATCAACCTAGGGATTTGTTCAATTCCTACCGCTCGATGATTCTTACATTCCCTTTCAGTTTTCATCCCATCGTAGTCTATTGGTTAATAGTATACTGGGGTGTAGACACGCCAACCAATGAACTCCATTCCTGTTGGAAGAACTAAGGCAAGACATTATTAAAGCTAATTGCAGCAGAAAAAATGTTTGCTTTCCGACGGGATTTGTAATTGAAGGTGAGAGGTTATTTCATAGAAGTATCCTACGATTGGAAACTATGAAGATTGGGAGATGAAGGCTTGCTTGTGTTTGCCAAACAATACTACTGATGCAGTTATTTCCATATTTGTTCAATGTTAGACGGTAGTATCATGGTTGCAGCAGTAGCTGACGCCTAGTAAAGAGTGAACCATAGTAGTAGGCAAAATCTTTAAAGGACATTTTCTACGAAAGTGTCCAATGAGAAACATTTTGCAATGGCGCTGATGCACAAATAATACCTTATCTGAGATAAGATAGAATGGTAATTCCTAATTGCTGAAACGAGTTTTTCAGTATTTCCAAAATAGCATGAAAAGCCTCAGTAATGGCGCCAAATTGAAATAAAAAACACACCCTTGAAATTAGCATTGTCGGAAACCCTAATCTGTAGACTTACAGTCCTCCACCTAGAACAGCAAGGAAAATTGCATTTTTGCGTCGGTTGCGCTGCTGCGTCTCTTTTTCTGTATTATTTTCCCTAAGAATAATCGTATCGAATCAGTGGTTGTAGAATATTAGGAAGAAGGTCATTCGAAAAGAAAAATGCTTGAATGCAGAAAAGGGCTGTCTTCTGCCTTTTTGTGCCGCAAAACATTTTTTTTTTGCCTAAGAGTTCCAAAATGCCATATAATGCTCTACTTTCTTCCGTTTTGCAAAATACCTACTGAGATATCCAGTTTGGACACGCAATTCAAAGCTCATTAATAGTCTTCACAAAGCAGATCCTACTATAGCCGCTGCTAAAACTTATGAAGAAACAATTTCAGACATGCTTGCAGCCTACTTCTTCAACTTCAGCCGACTTCAGTTACGTTGTCTTAGTTGTATAGTGATATTTTGCTTCTTTTTTGTTTTTTTTTTTGTTTTTTTCTCTTTGTAGTGCTCCGTCATTTTCTTTTTGTTTGAAGACGGATTTTCAATAAATAATAATCATAATCAGTACTGTACAGTACTGAGGTTTACAGTTCAACATCTTCAAAATCCCAGGAAATTGCATTTTAGCATGGATATTATAACTGTTGTCTCCTCTTTTCCTTTTTTCTTCAAAAGATGGTTACACTAAATCAAGGGTCTTAGATAATCATGAAGGAACCATTTGCACGGAAATTAATATTTCTAGCGCATTTTCTAAGTCATTAAACAGATTCGCCACAGCAAAGTCAAATTTTCTGCCTAAAAGTAACAATTTTGGCCGAATACGGCAAATGTGCCAGTGAGTAAAAATTCTGAGACAGCCACTCGACTGAAAACTATTTAAATGCTGTAAATCCGCTCTTCCTCTAAAACCCCCACCCCGAAATCTCAAGCATCTTTTATGGTTTTTCCTATAATTTGGCATCCTGTGTGCGCTCCAGGCAAAGCTCTTAATCTGCCCTTCAATTTTCTGAAGTATCTACCTCCACCCATTTCCCTTACAAAGGACACTGAAATTAGGTAAACTTGGACAAATATCGTGTTTTCTTATGTTTTCGAGTATGTATATGTACCACCCAATTTCACCCCCTTTATTGAAGTTTTCTGACAATAAACTAAAAGCGAAGCACCCTCTAAGAGTTCTATGTTTTCTGTTTTTATTTTTAAGAAGTTTCTTTTTTCTCTTTTTAGATTAAAGTAATGTTACAATCTTGACCTTATGATCATCTAAATTCTTTCTTCTTCTTCTTTTCGTAAATTATGACTAAAGCGGTGGATAGTTTTTTTTTTTTTCGATCGTTTGTAATGATATTCAAGACTACTTAGGAGACCCTACTTTTCAAAAATATCTTAAATGTTTTCGCAATATTAAAAAAAAAAAAAAAAAAAAAAATCAACAAATGTAATATTTAATACTAAAGAACCGACTCTTCGCTATTGAAAGATTTCCTTATCTTTATCTTATGGCGAAATACAAAATAACTAAGCATCTAGAAATTTTAAATGCGGAATTGATACAGGGACGAAATGCCTTCAGTAGCCTGTGATGTGAGCCGGCGCGTTATTTCTGATGTAGAAATACATTCTACACGATTCCCAAATAATGGAATACTAGCGATAATTTAACTTAAAATATTATGACGGTAACGGGCTGAAGCTACCCATGAATCAATTCGGTGCAGCTGTAATATACACAGATCCTTTTTTTTTCAGTCAAATATTTGATTGCATATAAAAGTAGATATTTACTGGAGTGTCCTCGAGTATTTTAAATTACAGGATAGTTATGGTGTATCGTGAAGTCTTCTGAACATTTTTTTTTTTTTTTTTTTTTTTTTTTTTTTTTAATATATATTTACCTATCATAATTACGTAGAAACATTTGTGGATGCCATGCAAAAACTCATTTCACGAATGACGAAAGTGGGACTATCTAGGGTGTATAAAATGGCCTGGTCTGATGCGATATCGTGTTAAAGCATCGTTTCTGAAAAGCTTTTCTGTCATTTTGAAGATAAGTAAAGACATGCCGCTTGCTCATCTTCCAAATGGCAGTCCTTGTGGGTTCACTTATAACTTTAACCTGTCTATAGGCGAAGTAGGAAGGTCTGATTCGAAAGTCAGACATAATTTAAGTATTGTTAGTGAGGATTGTGGTATGGTTGAAATCAATTCAAACAAATAAGCTAACCTAATTATGCACGTATAGGATCCTAAGCAAATCTATTGAAGGGAGTAGCAGATGACCAAACCACATAACTGGTAATGTTTTTTTTTTATAGTTTTCTATAGGAGTGAGTATATCTTTTGATGTTAATAATGGAAAAAGATCTCGATTTAATCAGGATTTATCCATGTTGTAGTTGCAGCAAAGACAACCAATCGGCAAAATCACTGTCGAGCTATAGATTTTCGTCGTCTGTGTGATCCTACAATAAAGAAAAAATCAATATCATAGCTCCGCAAACTTTTTCAACTCTTTCTTTGATGTATTTTCGTAGTTGATATGAAAGCTCAGTAACTGTTTATATTATCAACTTTGATAAAGCAATGACAAATATTAGCAGTAGTTGGCATTACCCACTTTAATAAAATCAAATCTATGTATATTTGTCTCTTTCGGCAATTACTTTTCCTTTTCAGATTTCCCTGACAATCTTTACGATCGGAATCAAAGTTCCAGCCGGCATTTACATCCCTAGTCTTTGCATGGGTGCTATTGTTGGTCGTCTTGTTGGAATTGCTATGGAACAGCTGGCATACAATTATCCTACCTTTGGGGCTTTTCTGGAGAATGTTCTGCAAGTATGTAGTCTTTATATTAATATACAAAAATCTTCGCAGAATCATGTTGTCTGAATCCGAAGTACTGGCGAACACTCTTTCTCTACTTAGCTGCTCCCTGTGCCACTTCCCGAGAAATGCTCAAAGATATTTAGGTCGTTTTTTAGTATATCATTCCATCCAAAATCTAGAACCTCCCGTCTTTCTCCTACTCGTTTAAGGATTATTTCCTAAAATCATTCTAGGGTAACGGTATTTGTATATTCCTGAGGACATCAGAGTCTATGTCACCGTACTATACTGCTCATATTCAGTGAAATTGAACCGCTTCGCTCGTAAAACTAGCTTTTAGGACCTTATTACTAAGTTGTATGGTTACAATTTTTCTAAAAAGGCCCACCTTACCATTCCTCACTAAGAGAATGGGGGGGGGACGGGGTAGTGTTTGAAAAAAACTTCGTCCTTTTTTAAGAGGATCATTCGACATCTGGTTCACACCTTTTTTGGAAAATTTTCTGCTTTTTTCTTGAAATTAAGTGAATCAGAAAATTTTCTTTCAAATAACAGTAAACAGTGACGATTAAAACTTAAATGGGACAGGCGCTATAATGTATATGAGGGGTCCTTCAGGCCTACTGTTTATATTCAATTTGACTTTTTTTTCACCAATGCTTCCGGAAAAAATATTCTAATACAAGAGTAACGTTACAGCTCCTTTAAAAATTTAAAACTCTTTGGGATTTAAAACCCAGTTAGCAGAATTTTCTTGAATTTGAATGATGCTAGATTTGGACCTAACCTTGCTAATCAATAATCAAAAAATCTCAATTTCTCGAGATTTGGGAGTTTTCCTTTGAATTTTTAATTTGGTCTTTGCCAAATTGCTGTCAGTAATAATTTGGGTTGCAGCCCTTCAATTATAAGATCAGGCTAAACATATATACACTCATGCTATTAATTATTCGAGTCGTTGGCAGGAATGTGGCTAATTTAGCTGTGAACATTGAATAGGGAATTTGTCTTTCAGATTCCGATTGTATTACACCAGGACTCTACGCTATGGTCGGAGCTGCCGCGGTGCTCGGTGGAATCACAAGAATGACGGTGGCTCTGGTTGTCATAATGTTTGAACTAACTGGTGGTGTCAGGTATATTGTGCCCCTAATGGCAGCTGCAATGGCATCCAAGTGGATTGGTGATGCATTTGGAAAAGATGGCATTTATGATGCGCACATTGCTTTCAATGATTATCCATTCCTTGATAATAAGGTTTGTGAACATGAATATTATCGTTTGTTGGTCACAGCACTTAATATGTCGTGAAATCACAAAATAACTGCAAACAAAGTGCTGACAGTGGCAACGCTTTTGCGCTACCAAGATGCATCATAAAAAAAATCATATGATTATAATATGAAACAATAATAGTTCACAAAATATTAAACAATGAATAATCAGAACCCTGTAAAATTTTAGGAGGTTTAAATTCACAAATCTTGCTTGATATGAAAAAAAAATCGAAATATGTCTTGACTATATACTTTTCTCCTGAAAGCTCGGGAACTAAAAATATTAAGCTATTTCAAAATCGAATTATATGAAATTTAATGGCTGGAATTTGGTATCCCCCACCTTTGTATTTTTTTTACTAAGACCCTGGCTTTGATACTACTACTAGTAACAACTCATCGCAGCACCAAGCCGCCTGAGAGCCAACACAGCTACGCACGCTCCTCCATCCCAATCTATTCAAAGCCTCCCTTTTTACACACTCTCAGAAAATTCCCATTTCCTTTCAATAATTCTCTATGACGTCCTCCCACCCAGACGAGGACGACCTGCTTTCCGTTTATCCCTAGACGGCTAAGTGTGCTTTGAGTCCCCCCAAAAAAGGTTCTCATACAATTTTCCTACTTTAACTGTCCAATGTCTAATAAATGGGTGCTATCTTTTTAAAATATATGGTTTTTGATATATTATTTTAATAACCAATGGTTTCAACTGGGTGGGGGCAAGGGGGAATGTCGCCCAGGTCCCCCCTAAAAAAATAATGGGGGGGGGGGGGGGTATTTTCATAATAATGCCTTTTTTTTGGCATGTCGTTGAACAAATTGAAAAAAAAACGACATTCCCCCTCCCTATATTTTGGAAATACATTTTTTAATCCCCCCCGCTAAATTTTTATGAATTGACGCCACAGAAAGTATTTGGTCAGAACTTAGGAGTTTTTTTTACGTTTGTGAGCTAAATTCAAGAAATCATTTGTGGAATTATCCTATATAAAAATTTGCAAAAATTTAAAAACAAAGGAACATGAAATAGAAAAGGAATCGCTAGTTTTTTTTCTTTTTTTTTCTTTTTTTTGTAAATAAGATGAAAAAGAATATAAAAAGAGACAGAATATTCTGATTTCACGTCATATTCTTTTTCAATGGGGAAAAAATATATAGAGACAGAGAAAAAAAGACCTTTTAAGCAAATCCAAAGGTAGAAAAATAAAGTATAAAAATCAAAAACTCAATAGTATCATGTGCCAAAAAGCTGTTTCTGTTTCTTTTTTTCCTTTTTTTATAAGTAGAAATAAAAATTAGTGTAAAAGTTTGCATTTTATGAAGACTTTTTCGCTACCTCATACTTTTGATGATTATAGGAAGAATTTGGACACACAACTCTAGCTGCAGATGTAATGGAGCCAAAAGGAGCCAAGACTCTATCAGTTCTCACTCAAGATTCAATGACTTTAGAAGCAGTGGAAACCATATTGCGAGAAACTACTCATAATGGATTTCCGGTTGTTATATCTCGAGAGTCTCAGTTTCTTGTGGGCTTTGTACTTAGAAGAGATCTATTACTAGCCATTGGTAAGATTTGTTCTATTTTTTCTTGTCTTTTGACTTTTATTGTGATTTTTAAGTTGACATACTTAGCAATTGTCAAAAATACAATTGAAATCTTTAAATTTCTTCGTTTCTGTGCTAGTGTTGTAAGCTATGGTCTTCATCATCGTGGTTATAGTTGGTCGTTATAGTCGTGGTCGTATTCGTCGTCGTCGTCGTCGTCGTCGTCGTCGTCGTCGTCGTCGGTCGTCGTCGTCGTCGTCGTCGTCGTCGTCGTCTCTCTCTCTCTCTCTCTCTCTCTCATCTCTCTCTCTCTCTCTCTCTCTCTCTCTCTCTCTCTCTCTCTCTCTCTCTCTCTCTCTCTCTCTCTCTTCTCTCTCTCTCTCTCTCTCTCTCTCTCTCTCTCTCTCTCTCTCTCTCTCTCTCTCTCTCTCTCTCTCTCCTCTCTCTCTCTCTCTCTCTCCTCTCTCTCTCTCTCTCTCTCTCTCTCTCTCTCCTCTCTCTCTCTCTCTCTCTCTCTCTCTCTCTCTCTCTCTCTCTCTCTCTCTCTCTCTCTCTCTCTCTCTCTCTCTCCTCTCTCCTCTCTCTCTCTCTCTCTCTCTCTCTCTCTCTCTCTCTCTCTCCCCTCTCTCTCTCTCTCTCTCCCTCTCTTCCCTCTCTCTCCTCTCTTGCTCTCTCCCTCTCTCGCTCTCCTCCTCTAAATATAGTTTTTTTTGTACCGCATAATGTATAAAAATGTCTGGATGGATATAGCGTTTTATCCACGATCTGTAGCGTTTATATAGCGTTTCGATATAGCGTATATAGCGTTTCCTCCCTCTAAATGTAGGTTTTTTTTTTTTGTAACGCATAAAGTATAAAAATGTCTAGATATAGCGTTTCATCCACGATCTTTAGCGTTTATTGTGTTTTGATGTAGCGTATATAGTGTTTCATCCCTCTAAAGATAGGTTTTTTTTTTTGTAACGCATTATATATAAAAATGTCTAGATATAGCGTTTCATTCACGATCTTTTCGTGGGTATTTATATTATTTTTGTTTTTTTTTTTTGTCATAACCACCCAGCAGATTTTTCAAAAGGCTTATATTATTTAAATTTTTTTTATTGAATTTGAAAAAAGATTTCAAAGGGAAGGGCCAATTTCATTAAAACATAGTTTCACAATTGACACAATTTCATTGTGTCGTTTTGCAATTAAGCACACAGACAAACTTTTGGCAATTGGAGTTTTTGATGTATTGTGAATTACCAAGTCTACGATGCATACTTGAAGAACATACAAATTGAGCTTCAAAAATAGGCCGTTTGAACTTTACACAAGAAAATCTATTCTTGGACACTCAAACTCTTGTCAAGGCAAACCCCTTGTGGTTTAAATGCTTCATACATTACAGAATGTTTCTACATAAGATGGGTGAGAATAAAGTTTATTTACCTTCTTTTTGAATCTTCTTTTGAAGGAGTCAACAGAGGGATTTGCAGGAATATCCCCAGGAAGATCTTTCCAGATAGAAATGCAATGCCGGATGAAGCTCTTCCTCAACTTCTCGGTTCTTGGCGTGTGCTCCTTTAGATAATTGGACCGAGCTGTGTGCCTATGTGTCTGCCTTGTCAGTTGGACAAAGGGGGAACAATGCAAGAGAGCTCTTTTGAGAGAGGTGAATTCATGTACTTGTAGAAAACATCCATCGATGCTACATCATACCTTTCATTTAGAGGCTGGAGCGAGTCATGTGTAGAGGCACAGACCTCCCTGCTAGCCCTATTCTGGATCTTTCGGAGTGGTTTTAACAGCGTTTTCGGGGCGCCAGAATATAGTGGGCATCCATATTCAGCTGTGGATCTTATACAGGACTTGTAAAGTGGTATAATCAAGTTGGATGGAAGAAGGCTTTTACAGTGAAGAGTGACTTTGAGCTTGCTTGTGCAGGAGGTTCTCATCCCGACATGGTTACCCGACAAGACCTATGCATCCATCTCAATGCATCATTAGACAGGGAACGGTGCCAGAGTGAACCTCATTACCGCATCTTCAACACGGAAATGGTCCCTGTGTTTTAATTCAAACGCTGTTTTAATTTCGCATTTTACTGTGCCCCATGCCCCACCCAAGCCTTGGAAAGTTGGACCCCTTTCCCCCTCCCCTTTTGATGGCTTCGCTCTCCCATATTTCCTGCAACAAAGTACTGTAAAGTTCATCTTATTTGAATCATGTCATGGATGTGTCTTTTGGCGCCCCAATTATCAATATTGCATTACTAAGTAAAAAAAAAAAAATGGGATGGATTTTCAGTTATATGACAGCCATGAGAAAACTAAAATTTTTCTGTGTTTTAATAATTTTCAAAATTGATTCCAACGTTGTGGCTGCTTTATTCTCAAGGCCCAGTTTAGCCTTTTCGTCCTTGTAGTTCCGTTTTACTTTGTTCTTCGTACCTAATATGGTTGATGATGGGCAGGCTGTAATACTTTTCAAGCTAAATTTATATTTTATCCTTGGCTGATGACAGCCATTGAATATATGAGCAAAACGTTCAGCTTTTAGTTTGGTTTACTTTATTGTACCATCTTTGAATTACAGTTTCTTTCAATTAATTAAAAAAGAAAAAAAATCCAAAAAGACATTTTTCAAAGAAAAGTTAATCCTATAATAGAGAGAAATTTCCACTGAAATAGGGTTTTCACCCTCTAAGCCTTAACAGTCCTGAGCGTCATTTGTGCTTCATTGAAGACCGTTTGTGTTTCGAGTAGTATGTTTTTATCTGTTATAATATCAATAACAACGCAACAGCAACAGGAATAATATCTGAAGGCTTATCAGATATTAAAGATAAGACTGGCGCTACCGATCCCCCCGTCTCCCTCTCAAACGTTCTAAACTGTTTGAGTGTCATTTGCATTTTATTGAAGAAAATATCTATTTTAAGCAGGGTTAAGCATACGATAATTTGTTTACATAGCTCTTATCCTCATTAAGGCCTTTTTATCTATGTCTACACATCCTGTAAGTCTAAGCCGATCTTAGAAAACAAAATTTTTTGGCCCAGTTTCCTATGTCACACTTAGATGCAGCTAATCTTCACATTGTTTTATTTTTATTAAGGTCCAGGTTTATGTGCCTGGCCCAGGCTTATGTGCCTTACAGTTTACAGAACTATCAGAGACAAAAGAAAATTGGGTCCATTTTCGGGAATCCTGTGCTTATGCAGCCAAAATTAGTTTCAAATTTGTCCTCTGCAAATGAAGCAGAGAACAAATTTTCGTTTTCTCTGCTAATTTGCTTTGGTATCTGCAGATTGAGAAACTTATGAATGTCATTTTTTGAAGCGGATTATAAGGTGAATTATAAGGTTGGTCGCCAACAAACATTTTTGACATCATCCCCTCCTTATAAATATAAAATATGTTGCCCCCCCCCCCCCCTCAACGATCCTCAATGATCGTTTCCGAGATGTGGCAGATGTTTTTTCATAATCTGGATCAGTAGTTTCTTTCGGTTAACCTCTACCCCTCCCCAAGTCAAAATTTGGGGTCATTTGGCCCCCTAATACTATCTGAAGATGTAAAATTGATCACCGAAGCTGTTCTTGAGGTAATGTAGATACGCTATTTTGATAATCTGAGTACACATAGTTTCTTTCGATCCACATCGCTTCTTCACCAGGAATAGATTCTGGTCTAACAGGGGCTCCTGATGCCAAAAAAATTTCCAACAGACTGGAGACCAAATCTATAGACCCTCCCCCTTTGCTCTTACCCCACCACAAACTTCAAGGTCCTGTTCTACCCCCTCCCCCTCCCAACCTTTCAAAATAGCCCCTAAAGCCGTTCCCAGGATATTCTATACACGCTGTTTTGATCGCCTGACTACACATAATGTCGTGTGATCCACCTCGCCACTTTACCTGGAACGGATTGCGGGTCTCCATAGAGGCTTATAGTGCAAAAAAAATTCAGGTGGATTGGAGAAAAGTTTAGGCACCCCCTCCCCCCCTCTACTTCGTTCCCCAAGTTGAAACTTGAGGCCCACTTGGTGCCCTAACAGTTCCTGAAAGCTTTAGCTTGACTCCTCAAGCCATTCCATAGATATTGCAGATACGTTGTTTTGATAACCCCTTTCCACACTACAAAGACTTATTGTGCAAAAACATCCAGGTGGATCGGACGCATAGAATTTTTAGGCGCTCTCCCAGCACAAAATTTGAGCCCCCTTATTCCTCCCACTTAAGTCCTGGAGTCCTCCTACACTACATGAAAGTTTCCACTTCTCCCCCCAGCTGTTTACGATATATTGTAAATATGGTATTTTGATAACCTGGATGCACATAATGTCTTTCGTTTAAGCTCCACCCTCTGCCTCAAGACATATTTCAATTTTCCCTTCCACCTTCCCTCTCAATACTCTGAAAGTTTCAACATTATAACCTGCAATTTCCAATCGAATGAGCCCCCACAACTCCTGAAGCTTCCACGACCACCCCTTTCATACGAAGTGACGAGGGGGGGGGGGGTAATAAAATATATAACATATTGAATACATATGGCTCTTTCTTATTATATTGGCAGCGCTAAAATTTATTACTTTTTATTCTTTGATATGGAACCAATAGTCATAAATCGTATAGCCAATAGGGGTTGTGGCAAGGCCGTATCCAGGGGGGGGGGGGGGTTTTTACCCGGTTTGGGCCCCCCCCCCCGAAATTTTTGACCGATTCGAAAATAAGTCGAAAATTAGTAAAAATCAGTAAAATTAGTCGAAAACTGAGTCAAAAATTAGTAACCCCCCCCCCCCCCCAAAAAAAAAGTCAAAATTAGTAAAAAAAAAAACCTGAACAAAAATCCTGGATACGGCCCTGGGTTGTGGGGTCCTTCGCTGGAAATTTAACATTTAGTATGTGAAAACTTTACTTTTGTGCTATGCAAGTTCAAGGGTATAAAACGGTTCTTTTTCTAGTTAAACTTTTGTGAAATGAGCGGGTCCCTTCCCCTATTGAAATTCTAGCAACGTTCTGATATTTATTTTGAACACTCGAAAATTAACACATTTTCAAAAAAAAATTGCCTTCACAATCAATTCATTCAAAATCACAAATTCATTCACAATCAATCTGAAAAATAAGGTATATTTACCAACAAAAACATTACAACAGACATAAGGCACGGATCTCAACAAAGGATTCATGGCCGTTAAAGAAGGTGGAAGACATATATACTATTTAAACATTAAACCATGAAAAAAAAGAGTAAAAGAGTGGGACAGATTTAAGCGATTTACAAGAATTTATTCTGTTCACTCGGCTAAAGTGAGACCGGCTCCAATGGAAGCCTGACATATATAATAATAAAGGAGATATTTTTTTTTTTTTAGCATAATTAACAGAAATCATAGAGAAACAAAAGCGAAATTTATAGGTCTTTTGAATGCGTCAAACGATTGGCATTCATGAGCCCAACAAGGAAGGGTGTTCCATAATTCAAAAATATGCTAAAGATTCAAAATCAGATCTTAACTGTGAGAGACGGATTTGAATATTTAGGGACGGATCTAGAGCAAAATCTTTGGGGGGGGGGCAATGTGACAAGGGTGCCAATGAGCAAAATCTTGGGGGGGGGGGGGGGTGGCAGTATGAAAAAGGTGCCAATAATTGACCAAATTGACAAATTTATTCTTCAAAAAGAGTGAAAAAAGAAAAAAAAAAAAAAACAGGGAAAGAGGGCGCCAGAAAAAATCTTGGTGAGGGGGAGGGGTCGCCCCTGTCCTCCCCTAGTTCCAATAGCGTGAATATTCTCAAAGCTATGGTGTTGATACATCGACCGATAAGATACCAAAGGAGAATTGAATCTCAGAAATAGCCCAGGAAAAATATGCTTGAGATATCTTAGAATACCAAGGTTTCTCTTGACCTTTATTTTGATCAATTCTATGTGGTGCTTATAAGATAAATTCTTGTCGATAACGATGTCTAAGAATCGAGCATTGCTATCCTTTTCTGTACTAATAGAGCATTTGGGTAGAGGTATTTCAGATACTTGAAGACGACACATGTGAAAGTATCAGAAAATGAGGCTTAGAAACACTTAGGGCAATGCAAACATTTAAAAAAATTGTTCTTAATATCAAACGCAATTTTGTACCGTCCTTTCTTTTCGTTATTTTATTAATAAAAAAACAATAAAATATGAATCAAATTAGTGTATTGACAGATGTACCTGCTTGGTCGAGCACCGCTCGTGTTCACTAAACCGACGTCTTAAATAATTAATACTTGGCGTAGTCATGAATTTTTCAGATTAGTAATTAGTGTCCTCAAGCGTCGTCTATTAAATTAATTTTATTGTAACCTTTTAGTTGTGGTTCAGAAACTACTATAGAATTGTGGCAAACGGAAATGATGCATTTAATACTTCTTAAGCGCCTGCTTGAAAATTGTTGCGGTTTTTATCGGTTAAACAACTCTACCTTTTTTCAGGCATGAATTAGTCCTGTTTTGGCATCAGTATGGTGGGTAGTTTCAGTACTGAAATCTTAAAAAGAATGGGATGTTCAAGAGCCAAATGGATTCACTCCACTTCTTTTTTCCTTTTTTCTCTTGTATCAAAACTTGACTGATTCTCTACTGCGTACATTTATCGTTGCTGTCACGTCTGAAGGTTCTGTCTGATATTTTGACTTTGCCAAAACCTGTTTGTTAAGCTGTTCTCAAAGAAAGAATCGGTAGGGCAATAGATCAGGAGAATGAATGTGTAATGGAACATTCATTGCCCTGCGGATCTTCGCTTTGAGAACAGATTAGCAATTTATCATTTATCTTAGAAGTGTGAAAATTTCAAATACCATTTTCAGGCGTAACAGCGACGTTGTAAGGAAATTCTAGAAGAATGAGAATTAATTCTACAAAATAGCAGAAGGCTTCTTTGCAATTGAGAGCTAACTAAGTTTTTTTTGCCAATTTAGCTGACTCTATAGTAAGATTGCTTAAACATATTCTTCATGATCAAACCCACAAATGATGAACATTTTTCAATAGATGATTGTTGCATAATCCAAACCAGCAATTTATTTTTTCTTTCAATTTGTTTTCTTGTTTCTTTGCAGTTAATATATTTGGCAATTACCACTCATTTTGTAGCTCTTGCAATTTTCAATCATGCTCATGTTGTGGGCAATACTATTGCTTTCGTTTCGTCATGTATTTTTTTTTTAACTTGATAGTTAAATCTCTCTTTTTTGAGGGGGGGGGGGCAGTTATCTGCTGCTCAGAAACAGTCAGATATAATAATTCTAAGCCTTTTCTGATATAGGGATCGGAAAACGGAGAAGGAAAGTGCTTTTGAAGTTTGCGAAATTTCCACTTTTCGTTTTGAACTTAATAGCACCAAAATAAAGAAAAAGAACGTTTTAGCTCCGATACCATACATCTTAGGAGCCATATAGAACATAGAGAATCCCCTAGAAAAGCTGACTTCCAATATATGGTTTTGGAAAATTCGATTGGTAAATTCTCAAATTACACTTCTTTACTTTTTTTTGCGAAATTTTAGATTTTGATTTCTTTTACATTTTATTGAGTTATATGAAAAGTACGTAAGGACGCTTGAACTTTGATAGATCTCAGTTTTTTCATAGAGCTGGAATTAATTTCCAATTGCCGTCCCCCATCAGTTTTCTTTTTGTACGCTCTGTGTTTAAAACCCTGTCAGTCACCAGTTCATCGTAAGCTCTGTCTCTTAACCCTCTTTGTGAAGAGTATGTAAGCTCCTTCCCTAACTGTCTTGGATCAGCAGTGCATAGGCTCCATCTCAGCTCCCTGTGGTCAACATTGCGTACGCTCCTTCTCCAGCTCCCTTTGATAAGCAGCTGCCACGGTCCGTGTCTGACCCACTTTGATCTAAGTCTTAACCTCTCCATTCCCTTTTGACACAAATAGCTCTTACTATATGTTTCCAAACATCTTTTAGTAAAACAGTGTGGCGACCACCCTTGGTAAAAAGTTCGTGTCTCCGACCCCTTTTGAGATTGTTGATTGCAAATCTGAAGTTAGTAATGCAGAAAATAGCTCCATAACCAACATACGAAAACGTCATAAACAGCACTAGGTTTTCACCAGAGTTTGTATTTAAGTTTCTTGGAATTTTCAATTACAAATCTTGGTTAATACTGAAATATAGAACTGGACCAGTCAAGAGACAATTAGTACAATAGTGTGTGATTTCCATCAGAGCTTGTATTTAAAGAATTTTTAAGCTATCGATTACAACCGTGAGGCTAACAGGGGCGAATCTCCAGCATTTTTATTGGGGGGGGGGGGGGGGCAAAAGGGGTCCATATCCGGATAGTCAAAGGGCATGGGATGTTAAATATTTTCCCCCACATTATTGGGGGGAGGCAACTGCCCCCCTTGCCACCCCCAAACGACTCCCCTGAGGCTAATATGGCAATATAGAAGCCCAAAACTAAACACATCAAGTAAATGATTAATTAATACTCTTTGGTTTTCTCCAGTTTCCAGTCCAGTTGTTCTGAACCCATGAAACCTCAACATGTAATACTTTCTTCTGGCCAGCTTTATTTTCTGGCTCGGTTATTTTATTGATAATTATTTTTTTCTATGTATAATTTATAAAATGATCTTATCTGTTAATTTATTATTTTAAACTATTTTTATCTAGAACACCTAGATTTCGTGAATGGGTTATTTAATAGATTATTGGACAAAAACAATCAATTCTTGGAAATTCTGATTGCATGCTCAAATTTCTTGTAAAATTTCAACTACATTCCAATATTTTAGTTCTTGAAGAAAAGAGGAAAAAAAAATCATAAAAACATTACAAATAGTTTTACAGTTAGCATATAGCAGAAGTGTCTCAATAAAAAAAAGGAACAAAAAAAAATTTAAAGAAAAGTAAAGAGTTATTTTAATAATTGAATTTTATTATTATTATTAAAATTAGGATTAAAATCATAAAAATATATTTTTTCAGTAAATCGTTAATGAAACTTTTGCCTTTAGGGGGTTTAATGGGTCGGCAGCACAAGACTTATTTGTGGTAGCTCCTGTTCATTTTAAGTTGCATTTATAGATTTTGTTTTATTATTGTTAGTTCTTTTGGAATAACCTCAGCTAGGAGGCCACTCCACAAAGCCCTCTTTGAGGTATTCCGGGCAATAAATTGCCAATAGTCCTAGAGCAGCAAGATGACGAGTAATTTGTTTGGTTAAGCTGTTTTAGGCGTGTGTTTCTAATTTCTATAGCTACTCTGATTAAGGATAATACATATATTTTTGAAGTTGGAGCATAAACGCCACGCCATGGCGATCCTTTGACAGTTGAAGGGTATTTGTAATATATTTCCCAGATTCTGTCGCTCTAATTTCTCGATTTCGGATTCCCTGAAGAGGATTTTATGTTTATCAAAGCGCGACAGGTATATTCAATAACAGGCCTAATGCAAGATGCGAACAGTAGAAGGATGAATTTATTGGGGAAAAGCTTCTTGCATGGGAGGATAGCTCCTTGCTTCTGTGAGTAGAATTATGTTCCTTCAGTAAGGTTCTCAGTCCCCGTGAGGTCTGAGACACACCAGGTAAATTTCTATTTTCCTTACCATTTCAGACCCCTTTGACTGTCAATACTAACCGAAATTCTGAAAACTGGGCTGGTAAAAACAATGTGTAAATAAACAAAGTATCTTCATATTATATTGAATCAAAACATGCAAAACTTATTAAGATTAAAGTTGCAATCAAAAATTACTTCCGTTAAATAATAATTTACATGGTCGGACGAAATCAAACAGTTTGTAGTAACGAACTGTAAGAAAGGAGCGACTCGCGCCAATAGTAGCCAAAAACTACCTAACCTAAAAAAGGAATTTTGATAATCGTTGATACATTAAAAGAATTGGCTTTTATGTCGAATCCAAATATGTAAAGTTTAGGAAGTTTAATGTTATACATCGGGCCTGGGAAAATTTGCCTGATTTTCAAAAAAGGAGGAAAAACACCCCTATAAAGGAAATCGATATTAATGAAAATTACTCAATTTGATTTAGCACATCGGATAACCCTACTGTAGACCTTTCAAGCTTCTACCTGAAAAAGGTGGAGTTTTGCTTTTGTTTTTTTTCCCCTGAAGAAAGATCATGGATGCGTGTTTATTTCGTTATTTTGTTGCTTTTGTTCCCGGGGTAAGCGTGACGAAGTGATGGTCATATTAGATCGGGAGAGGTGTCGTTCGAATGTAAATTTAAAGTTTAATTCCCTTTTTAAGAAGTGTGTATCAGCTGCTGTTAAGGAGAGACGGTAGGGGGCAGATGTCTAAAGGGTGCATTTAATGTCTGCATATCCTGACTCTCATTGAGCCTTCAGATAAATATAGAATAATTTATGGGCAACGGGGGGGGGGGGTAGAAATCGATGTATCAGCCCTCTTGGTCTCTGGAAATATTTTTGGTCTACGCCGTTGTTATTCGGGCTGGGGAGAGCAATAGTGCCCCTCCCACTGCGACAATCTTTTTCTATGCAGTATAAAATTTGCAATCACCTGCCTATGGGTATAGAGATGGAAATGGGAGGCGGATTATCATGAGTCTCGCCAAAACAATTCTCAGGGGAGTTCGCAAATGATGCAAGGAGCTTTGGGTTCACCTCTGTGGTACGCAGAGAAATGGTAATATTTCTCTTTTTCTATTTATATTCAAAGCTTCAATTTATTCAAACATGTGTACGCGCAATGTATACAAACGTCAGAGAACCCTGTTGTAGAGGTTGCGACGGGTTCAGTCACATAGAAGATCAAAAGTCACACAGAATTTCCAACTACGTGATCAACAATAGCCCTCTCTGTTCACCCCGAACTCCGAAGTAATTCTATAAGAACTTATTCAACGAAACTGCTGTTCATCGAAAGTTTTGACTCAATTTTCAAATTTTGTCCAAAATTTTATATAATATTCCAACCTTGTATTTCTTAAGCAGAAAAAAACGAAAAAGCGGGATGCTACTAATCAATTAACGTTAATCAATTAACGTATTATTGATATATATATATATATATATATATATATATATATATATATATATATATATATATATATATATATATATATATATATATATATATATATATATATATATATATATATATATATATATATATATATATATATATATATATATATATATATATATATATATATATATATATATATATATATATATATATATATATATATATATATATATATGTATATGTATGTATGTAGACTATGTATGTATTTTCCAAAAAATACAATTTAACATATAAAATTTATATGTACAGTTATATGCAATTTAACAGCAAGAAGTCCGGGAGTTTATAAGGCCGGTAGCTTACATCATATCTTGTTTAGGCCTAGACGTGATTTTGAAAAACGATCAGAAGTTAAATAGAAATAACAAGTTTGGTCAGCTGAAAGTAAGGAACAACCTTAAAACTTGAGATGAGCAGAAATTGTTCCGTATATGAGGGTGACTACCCCCTCCTCAACCCCTTGCTCTTAACGCTGAAGTTTGACTTTTTGTCCCAATTCTTTAAGAACGACTCCTGGAACATAGGGCCGTTGAATTAAGTAATAAGCTTTTTTAAAGCACTAAAACACTAGAGTTACAAGCGAGAGGTTGAGGAGGGGGCAGCCCCCCTCATATACTGAATGATTTCTGTGCATTTTAAGTTATAATGTTGCTCCTTACTTTCAGCTAAAAAAAAAATTGTTTTTTTGTATTACTGGGAATAAAAAGTGACTTGTTCATAGCAACCGAAACTTTGTAATTATATATTCTATTACAATACCTGCACAAAAGAATCTGCTTCATTATTCAGATTCTAAATGTGCAATTTTAGGTAATTTTAAATTACCCAACTAGGTACTTAGTACACTCACCCAGTTGTATTTTGTAAGGCTTTTGATCCTGGTGACATCCTTTCCTTCAAAAACTGTCTTCAAAAGATATGCCGCTAAACTTGCTGGCTCTCTTAACGTGCTTGCAGTTGCATATTTTCCAAAAGCTTGGAATATCACTCTTGCTATCCTAGTCTCTAAGGTAAATGCAGCCCAAAATACCGTTCCTACTTATTAGTACTGACCAATTAAGCCTGCTGTCCTGGGTAGGAAAAGCATAAGAGAATGTCATTAATAACTCGTGCTTTATTATCTAAGAGCAGCAGGGTTCGAACCCCGCTGCAGCAAGGTTGGGTGACAGGCTGCTACTTGTCGCTGTAAAAACACCCAGCAACTGAAACGTCAACTTGACGCCCTATGCACCAGCAATGGCTCAGGAGGATCTGTGTCCTTTTATCCTATCCTTAGTATCTTAAATATAATGGGTTGTTAGTTGATACACATTACCGTTTAAGAAGAAAAAGAATCTACGTTTTTTCATCTGGTTGTACAGACCTAGGATTGGACTGAGTTTCTTTCTTAGAAGCATGCCGTTTCCCTTATCTCCTTTGTCATTGTAAAGGCTTTCAATTATGTTCAACATGCTGTTCTCTTTTACAAACTTCAGGGCTATTGAGTTAATAGTCAACTGTTTCAGGTCTCTCCAGATTTTCTTCTCCAACGATCATCGTCCTTGACCGTTTTATTTCGAAGAAAAGTCCAGTGCTATCTGAAGCTCCCAAAAGAAGCATTCAACGTATAACCTCTCTTTTTGGTGTTTGCCAATAACCAGGGGGATAAGCTTATTAATAGATCTCACCATTTTGTTGATAATGCGATAATTCAAGTTTCAATCCAAGTCAAAAGTTAAGAGATTTGGTGAATTATCTCTTTAGGGACGACCACGTCACCGCGCAGAAGTGCTTCCTCTGTAACAAACGGGCTGTAAAGATAATTTTTTGATAGTTATAAGTCGACTAGATATCTCATGATTGTTGCTCAATAGCACTTTGGCCTTATTAGAGTCAAAATCGTTGCTTTAACGAACAAAAATAATTTTTGTAATGAGGGGGGGGGGGTTAAAGTGTTTTCTTGCCTGGACTGTAAGGCCAATTTACGGGTCGGAGTATTTTATTTTTTAAGGAAAAATAGCCTTTTAAATATATATTTGCACATTAGGGGGGGGGGGGGGGGGGGGTAAAGTAAACATACTTCTCGATGCAATTTTTTTATTTTTTTATGCTCTTTCCAAATATAACAATCATTTTTGTCGGAAATGAATTTTACCCCACCTCTATATATACCAATTCAGGGTATATATTTGCACATTAGGGGGGTGGCGTAAAGTTACTTCTGATGCAAATGAGAGGTAAGTTTAAACTTTACCCACACCCTCATAATGTGCAAATATATACCCTGAACTGGTATGTACAGGGGTGGGGGTAAAATTCATTTCCGACAAAAATGATTATCATATTCGTAAAGAGCAAAAGGCATCGAGTATATGTTCACTTTATTCGTAAGTCAATAATATGAACTGCCGAACATTTACCTCTGTCTGAGCTTGTCGATGAGTCAACTCAACGTCTTGTCGATTTTTTTTTTTTTTTTTTTTTTTTTTTTTTTTTTTTTTTTTTTTTTTTTTTTGCTTTCTAAATTAATTAGTTTTTCCATTCGAAACGCACAAATTATCACGGAAAAAAATGGTAAAAGATAACCACGCTTAAATTAACTTCTGAAAGAACAAAAGGTCATTTAGATGATGATTAGCACCAGGGGCCCAACAATCGGGAATTCAATTTTCAATGAGAGATGGCAACTACACCTTTAAAAGTGTTGTTGTCCTTGGGAATCAACAGACTATTAGTATTTGAATTTCTACAGAAGAAGAACGTTGTCAAATTCAACAAATTAGTTTTAAACGTGGCAGCACTGACAAAAACTTGAAACTGCATTTAAAAACTTCATAATTTTGAAACAATCAGAAGTCTTAGAAAATTGTGATTTTAGAGCATCAATAAACTTAAGATGGATCAAGGGAGCAAAAAATGTTTTTATTTTTATCTCCTTTGTACTTTCAGATATTTTTGCTGATATTGAGTTGTGGAGTGGAGCATTCAACCATTGCAATACCCTACTCCCATCCCTTTTTTACCCTGAAGTTATACTGCTCTGTACAGGGTTGCTTTGTGTAGGGAACTGGTGAACTGATCTTCATAAGTTTTTTAGTGTACCGTATATTCTTTGAACACACCGAATAAGGCGCGTACATTATGATTGTTTTCTATTTGCCGCTTTTTATTGAAATATAATTGCAATTGGATTGGAAATTTTAGTAATCGATTTGTTATTGATTAAAAAGATTAAGCTTACCAATAATTGAATTTTATCTAGTCGAATATTACCCTTTTAATAACCATTGAAGTAATTCCTCAATTGTGCATACCAGCTTCAATGTGTCCGTTTTTTTTTGCTCAAATTCGTTGCTTCGTCCACGTAGAACTTAATTTCTTTCATCTTTGTTGTCCAAATTCAAGGCAAAAGTGAGACAGAATATCTCCTGTGTCATATAGTTGCAAATGTGGCTCTGCAACTGTGCCTCAATGGTCACAGTTCCTGCAATACTTGTTAAAACCTTGGAACCGGAAACCAGCTTTTATTTCTCTGTTTTTTTCATCGTTATATCATACAGTAAACAGTTCAAAGGATTATTATAGTGAAAGTTTCGGAATGAGACTATCAAGTTGTTTATCAGTTCATTTACTTTGATTTACTAAATCCATTTAAATTTAGAAAATTGTTGATGTATGCGCTTCGACACATAATCTTGTGATCATAATTTTTTTATTGCCTGGTTGAACTCATCTTCTACCCCTCCTTATATGGGTTGGAAGATTCTCCTTGGAGATGCGATGCCACAAGAATTTGTTGACATATTCGAAGCTTATTACGAAGGATGTGTATCCCGAGTTAGAGTCCATGGGGAAGAGTCGTCATTGTTCGATGTGGAGTGGGGGGTTAAAAAAGGCTGTATGCTCTCACCGGTTCTCTGTAACTATTATATCGGTTGGATCCTCAACCATGCCCTACATTGATTTGAAGGAATAGTAGATGGTAGAAATGTCGTCGTGGCCTGCTGAAGAAACTCCATGCGTACGGTCTTCGTGGATGTCTATTAAAACTGATTTGGAGCGTACTTTCTGATTGATCACTGCGAGTTGTCCTCGACGGATTTATTTTCCGTATATATTCAGTAAAAGCAGGGGCTCCCCAGGGCGGTGTCTTGGAACCTACGCTTTTCCTCATATACATAAACCTCATTTTCAAAAACGAAACTGTAAAGAGAATCGACGGGCTTCGTCTACTGGAGATTCATTTCTCCAACGATCTCTCTTGGAATAACCACCTTGATTAGGTGAGAACCTCCTGTGCAATAAAGCTGGGATTTACTTTTCGTTGCGAAACCTTCTTCCATCCAGCTAGATTATTCCGCTATACAACTCCTGCATTATGCCCACGGCTGAACATGAATGCCCGTTATATGCTTGTCCTCCGAAAAACGCTGTAGACACCACTCCAGAAGATCCAGAATATTTCAAGTAGGGCGGGCTGCGCCTCCAAACATGACCCAATCCCGCCTTTAAATGAAAGGTTCGATGTAGCGTCGACAGCTGTTTTCTTCATGTACATGAATTCACCTCCACCTCAGACGAGCTCTCTTACATTTTGCCTCTTTTTTTCCAGCCTTCAAGGCAGACACAGAGGCACAAGGCAAGGAAGACACATCTCGGTCCAATTATCTAAAGGAGGACACGCAAGAACCGAGTGCTTGAGGAACAGCTTCATCCTGCATTGCACTTCTATCTGGAACATCTTCCTGGGGATATTATTCCTGCAAATCCCTCAGTTGACTCCTTCAAAAGAAGGTTCAACAGACATTTAAAACCTCGAGGTTTCGGAACGAGGTAAAGGAATAGCCGCATATCAGTTACCCTTAAATACCTGGCCCTGTGTATATAGGAATAAAAAAAATGTCAAAGTGACGGACTTGAATACGCAGACGACGTAATCCTTTTTCCTTTCCCGTCAACGCAGGCGACGGGAAAAGTAGTCCGGGTTCCAGTCTGGTAGAGGATGCTCGGATCAGATTTTTGTCTTTCGACTGGTCATGCAACAATGCAAAAAATGTCAACGTGACGGACTTGAATACTCAGACGATGTAATCTTTTTTCTTTCCCGTCAACGCAGACGACGGGAAAACTAGTCCAGATTCCAGTCCGGTAGAGGATACTCGGATCAGATTTGTGTTCCTCTGCTTGATCATGCAACAATGCAAAAGGTCCAACCTCCCCTTATCAACATATTTATTCAGTTGAGCGAAATTCCTCGTGGAAGATTCTCCTTGAAGATGGCATGCCACCAGAAAATGTTAACATATTGGAAGATTATTACGAAGGATAATTCCGAGTTAGAGTTCATGGGAAGAGTCGTTATTGTTCGATGTGGAGTGGGGAGTGAAACAAGGCTTTATAGTCTCATCGGTTCTCTTTATTTATTTTATCGATTGGATCCTCAACCATGTCTTGCGCGTGTTTGGAGGGATAGTAGTTGGTACAAATGTCAACGTAACGGACATTGAATACGCAGACCACGTCTTGCGCTGGACCCAAACTCAGCCAGCAAATGCTTGACGAAGTGGCACATTTCTCAGCCTACCTCGGCTTGCGAATAAACGCGAAGAAAACAAAAGTTCTTGATTTGAACATCACTACAGACTATTAACTAACTCTTAATTGTCTCCCACTTGAAAAGGTTGACAATTTTGTTTATCTGGGATCCAGGTGGATTCGAAGGGAGGATGTGATCAAGATGTCAACAGAAGAATATCTACACCCCTAGCAGTTTTCGTCCTGCTTTGCAAACATATCTGGGTCCGTTGAAAAATTAGCTTGCGAACAAAGATAAGCATATATAAGTTGACAGTGAGGTCAATTCTACTCTATGATGTGGAATTGGGGCCCGTCAAAGCAGCTCACAAACGTGCTCTAAACGGTTTTGACTGCCGTTGCTCACGTTGAATTTTTACGCTTTCGGACGCCAGATCAAACTTCGAACGACGATCTTCGCTGACACTGTTTCAGCGAATATCGCTGATCAGGCTTCGCTGTCTTGGACACGTTTTGCGTCGCCCCAAACAAACGCCTCATTAAACAGATACTTAGTGTTGCCCTTATCAACATGGCATAGAAGAAAAGGAGTGCAATTTAAAAATTGGTGGTCGACCGTTAGGCAAGACTAGGAACCGGCTGGGGGTTTTCATATATTTGGCCACAGATGGGACAAGCAATGCCTAAAATTTGCCGAAAGAATTGGCAAAAGACCCGCCATCATGAGAGACCATCATTCAGAAGCTTTGTTTGGATTCTGGGCGAGGTGGAACCCCTCATTTTCTGTAAGTACAGGTACTACGAGCATTTTCTAAAACCGCTGATTGTTCCTTGTTGCAACAATTCTTTTTTTTTCTTGAAAACTACTGATTATAGGTATCGTTACATCTTTGGTAGCTTCAGGCTGGAATTCTTAAAAGCAAAGACATGTCTAGCCTGAACTTACAACAATCTTACAAAAACAATGCGCGGAAAACGTAAAGTAGAAATTTGAAATTTATTCCAAGTTGGTGTACAAAAAGAGTGTGAAAAGCTCTGAACACCAACTCCCATAAATACTTTCTTTTATCATTTAGAAAATAATCTAATTGTTATTTGGATCCTCGCAATAGCTCCATTGCTAAATTCTTCTTCTTCGGGATCTCAACGTCTAAGTTATAGGCTGGATGCTGCTTCTGTGTTTTGGGACGGAGAACAGTTAATTATGATTTCAAAAGATAAAGGAATTCACTAGTACGGGTGACAAAGGATAATCAGTCGTCTGAATCTTTGCCCAGCTCCCTTGCATTCAAAATATATGGCTCTAAGTTGTATTGATTTGTCTGTATTCTCGACAGCAGGCGAGTGATATATGGACCCTATTTAATAAATTACAAATAAGTAAGATTGCTCTTGCTTTTAGTCGGTAAAGAGCATTCTAAATACCTATATTCGAATGTAATATTTACAAGTCTATGAAATTCAATTTTGAATTTTACTAGTCTTATTGGGCAGGGAGTCAATTATAATTAAGATAATTATGGTATTTTGCTCAATCTCGTCATGCTTTTGCGTAATTTTGAAAAACTCTTCGAGATTACAAGTTCGAATTTTACCAACTAAGTCAGAACTTGATCACCACTAATGCGAGCATTTTTTTTTTTTTTTTTTTTAGGAAACGCGAAGCGTACTCAAGATGGTATTACTGGAGAGAGTTTAGTTATATTTAGTCCTACTTTACCAACTCAATGGGTTGGCCCCCCTCCATTGAAATTAAGAAGAATTCTTGACTTGGCTCCTATAACTATAACGGATCAGACTCCAATGGAAACAGTCATAGATATGTTTAGAAAATTGGGACTCCGACAAACTTTAGTCACACACACAACGGGTGAGTTTTTATTTATTTTTTTTTTTTTAATATGTATATGCAAGCTTGTACTTCTATGACATCCTCCAACCACAATCGTGGACGACCTGCTTTTCATTTAGCCCCAGGGGATTGGGCAAAAAAGGAAAATCTTTGGCAATCTGTCATCCTTCATCCGCAGAACGTGCCCAAGCCGTCTCAACTTTTCTCTCATTATAACCCAAGAAAGCGGGATTGAACCACACTTTCCGTATAGCCTACTGTTTGAAATACGGTCAGTCAGCCGGGTACCCAGAACAATGCGTAGGCAATTTCTCTGAAAAATATCTAGCAAATCTTTATCCGCTTTTCGGAGCGCCCATGCTTCATAACCATATTTGACCGCTATCTTCGCTGTAGCTTCTAATATTCTAATCTTGGTTAGCAGACTTATCTTCCTATTCTTTCAAACTTTTTTCAACTGTGAAGAAACACCCTGAGCCTTGGATATTCTATTTTTAACATCTTCACTGCTGCCACCGTCTTTTCTAATAATACTACCAAGGTAAGTGAATGGGTCCACCTGATCAATCTTTTCGTTACCCAAACGTCACATTTTTCATCTTCGCTTATTCCTAGCCTTAGCGACTTAGTCTTCTTAACATTAATTTTCAAACCAATTCTAGCACCCTGAACTTGCTAAACCTCTATAAGTTCATTCATTTTGCTCACGCTTTCATCTAGGATGCTTAAATCATCAGCATAATCTAAGTCCAGGAAAGTTTTTTCTCCCCATTTGATTCCGTGTTCTTCCATTGCCTTTCCTGTGCTCCTTAAGACAAAGTCCATCAAAATGATCTATATAAAGGGGGATAGAACTCAACCCTGCTTAACTCCTAATTTGATATGAAACCAGCTGTTATCTCATTTCCTACCTAATCGCAGCAGTGTCACTCTCGCACATAGCACTAATTACTCTAATGTATTTGTCGTGTATACCATATAAGTATAAGACCTTCGCTAAAGCTCTTCTATCAACAGAATTGAACGCTTGCTCATAATCTATAAAACTGAGGACCAAAGATGTTTGATAACTCAGGCACTTCTCAATTATTAGTCTAAGAGTGAAAATTTGGTCGACACATCCTCTACCCTTTCTAAAACCGCACTTTTCTTCTCTTATAATTTTTTCTACGGCATCTCTCAGTCTAAAAAGTATCATTACCGAATAATTTACTACATATAGAAACCAAGCTAAAGCCTCGAAAATTACCACATTCACTCTTATCACATTTCTTATGCAGTGGTTTAATTAGGGTTTTCCTAAATCACTAGGTGCTTCCCCTTTTTCAAAAACCATATTCATAACCATCAGTAACTTATTTCTAATCTCAGAGCCAGCATAATTAAGAAACTCATTTACCACAGTATCAGCAAATGGGGCCTTATTATTTTTTAATCCTTTTGGTATTGTCGCTAATTCCTCCTCACAAAACAAATCTCCCTTCGCATCTAAGGTTATCACAAACTTTGTCATTTTCCTCTATATCTTTTCCTGCAACCCTGTCTTGTTTTAGCACATTTTCAAAATGTTCTGCCCTTCTCTCTTTATCTCTTTCCTTATCACTAATTGTGCCCCGTTTCCTATCTTTAACTGAGACAAGTCCGGGTTGACTTCTCCCTCTCAATTTATTAACATGCCAGCGCAATATTTTTCTATTATGCCGTCTAGCGGCATCTTCCAGATCCTCGGCAATTTTACATATGGCCTCAACTTCACACCTCCGTAGTTCATATTTTAATGCTTTCTCCACTTTCTTTACGTTCCTTTTGTTTTCGTATTACCTATCACTCAGATGATTTTGTGCAAGTCCCTTCTCCTCTTCATTAAACATAAAAACTTTTTCACCTTTATTCCCTAGCTGCGTTCCTAACTTTCTTCTCTAAGACGCAATCAGCATTTTCACAGATTATTTTCCTAATGGAAAATAATGATGGATGGAATGTTATTCCATCTATCTTCCACAAACTCCCCAGTTTACTATTCAACTGTTCTTGAAAGGTTTCTCTCAAATTCTCATCCTGGAGTCTACCAACATCATAACTTCCAGGGTGGTAGTTACCCTTCCGAAATTGCAGGTCTGAATTAACCTAGGCATTGCTAGATGGTGATCTTTACTTTTAACAGGAATAATAGCACTCCTGTACACCCTAGTTTCTTGTATTGATCCTGCCAATCTTCGGTTTAATATAACTCAATCAATAAGGTTTGCAATGTTACCATCACTTGAATACTTATGGGCCATTTTACGACCAAACACTGTATTGGTTTTAACTAGATTTTTATACCTACAAAATTGCAGCAGTCTGTAGCCATTACAGACTGTTTTCGTTTCCTAAACCAAATTTACATAGACTAGGATACCATCTATCCCTATTTCTACCTACCTGGGTGTTAAAATCTCTTAATAATAACGCCATATTTCTACCTGGGACCTTGTCTATTTGCTCCTGTAACTGTAAGTAAAATTACTGAGTCACTAGTATCTCCGTCAGTTGGTTTACGGGGGCATATACCACTATAACTGATACCCTGAAGTTTTAGTCATAAAATGAGTGATTAGTGTTGTATTGTTAATACCTTCCGAGCCTATACAAGACTTATCAGCTTCCTTATTCATCATGAGCCCTACTCCCTGCCTTTGTACCCTATCCTTCCTGCCTGTGTAAATTAATTCTATATCACCTAATTTCATGCTTCCTACCCCTGAGATATGAGTTTCTGAAACTCCTAATAAGTCCAGTTCAAATTGTCTGAATTTATCAGTCAAAATAGCGGTATGATGGTTATTTTTAACGTCGTAACATTTCCAAGTTCCAGTTTACACATTCTTTAAATGATTGAAACTATTTTGGCCTCAGGAAAAGCAATGTCCCGGTTACAAGTGCAGGACGGGGGACCTACACATCTTCTCAAGTCTACACCGAAAAGTCTTAAGCCGGCTTAAAACTCGACAGCAAGAAGTCCTAGGGACCTCCAGTATGAATGGACGCTTTGTGCAGTCCTGAGCCTATCTTGGTCGCAACATGGTTTTCAGTACTTGACGATGCACTTCTATCAACAAGAATCGAAATCCAGCACAGACAATCTCAAGCGTATTACCTCCGACTAATTGTATATTCATGCTCTCAAATATTATGCTACAACGGGGAGGCAACCCATAGTAGATAAATTAGCTAGGAAAAGGTTTTTTCAGCCCGAAAACGCCCTCTAAAATCAGACCAAACCCAGAAGAATTATCCATTAATCAGAATTATGTGTGACTGCTGTATCGTTTACTAGGTTATAATTTCCTCGAGGGTCGCCACTCTTCAAGTAGGAATAGAGCTGACCGCAAGGTCCCCAGTCTTGCAGGTATCCGGAAAGGGATGAGGCAGCTCTTTGCATAGTCTATTGCCCATAGTCTGGATCTTACGCCTGGTAGCAGTTGTCTCCCTATAGAGGATCCTCCCCGATGGTGTTCTGCGTCACCACGCAATTAATCCATTGTGAGAACATTTGGAACTCACTGGACGTGTACACACATCGATGGGCCCTGCTGAGTGTACATTTGGCTACTTAACAAAAAAAACAGAATTAAAAATTTTGTCCCAACTTGGGACAAAATTGTCGTTTTGCTGCACACAATGGGCCGAAAACAGTACATTGCTCTGGCACGATCCATTTAGTTACTTAGCAAAAATCCAGAAATAAAATTTCTGCCCTAACTTGGAAAAAATTTGTCGTTTCGTAGCAAAAAATGACCGATAACATAGCTTTTCTTGGCACGATCTATTTATTTACTTAAAAGAAATAAAACGAAAACACCCTATCGAGATTAAAAATTGACAACAAGTTTGATTATGTTCCTTTTGTGTGCATAAAAATACGGAAACAGCAGCATTTTTGACAGTAATGTAAAAAAAAAACACTTAATTTCAAATGAAAGTAAAGGAGGAAGTAAAGGTAGACTAAATATATATATATATATATATATATATATATCTATATAATATATATATATATATATATATATATATATAATATATATATATATATATATATATATTATATATTACTATAGATACATATTATATATAAAAACATATAGATATATATATATATATATATATATATAGCTTATATATAATATATTATATATATATAATATATCTATATCTATAATATATCGCCGCGCCATATAGACCCCGGCGCCGCGCCGATGAGGGAAGACGGCGGCGGCGGTGCACGCCGCGCGCCGCCACCGGTAAGGACGCGACCGGCGCGATCAATGTGACCACAAACATTAATGTTTTCATCAGTCTTTCTCAAATCACATCTTCAATTTACAACACATTCGAGCCTATTCATGAGTTCAAAAATTCACAAGTCGCTGGCTGGAAAACTGGTTTTCCTTCGTTATCATCAAGAGAAGTAGAAATCTAGTAGAAACGAAATGGCTGTGGCGTTTCAGAACCCTTGCATAATACGAGTAGTTGAAGTATCTATTAGCTATGTATTCTTAACATAAATAATTATAAAAATTAGTAGTTTTTTCATCGAGCATTACTGCATATAAAACTTCAAATACCGTATCACAAAATTCGTCAGTTATCTGGGTAAAAACTTTGAATATAACTTTGAACTTAGAAGCTTAATTTTTTCATAATGCCCTTTGCCTATATCTGTTTTGTCTCATTTAAAACAGTTGAAATGGGCGACTTTGATATTGATTGTTTTTTTTTTGCTCTTTTGGATTCCTAAGAAGCCTTCTTGTATTAAAAACTGGTTTTTAATTACAATTAAAAAAAAAAATGCATTTTAAAGTTTTTTTTTGGCTTCTTTATAGAATATATGTCATGTAGGCTAAGGCTGAACTGCTGCTTTTTTTATCGCTTTTGGCTGCTCTTTTGGATATTATTCATTTTTTCTTTGGGGATTCATTCCAAACTATAAACTGATAAATACCTAATATCAGTCAAATTATAAACTGTATCTAAAAGGAAGAAAATTTATCAAATTGAAAAATACATGATGAACACTTCACATGAGAACACTTCAATTACTATGGCACAAAAAACACTTAATAGTTTATTGGCTATGAAGAAAAATGAAGTGCCAGCTATTTTCTTAGGTAAAAAATGAAAAGCTCATCCGTTTTAAGTGTAATTAAATGAAATAATATGCAGACTGAAGTAGCTCCAGGAAGATGTTGAAATGTTCATCCTAGTTCGTCACTTTTAATCCAAGCAAAATGTTAGGACACTTAGTATCAGTTATTGAGTTTAAGCTTTGATTTCCAAATGCTCACAAGAATTACCAAATTTAAGAAAGTCGCAACAATAAGTCACTTGTGGTCAAAATACTTAGACTCCTCTTTGATCCCCACCCAGGCTCAAAGTTTCTGCTATGGTCATTTCCATGGAAATCTCCAAAGAGTTTCTTTTTAAAATAGCTTTCAAGCGTAGTTAGGGGTATTTAGACTTTTTTGCTTTCTTTAAAGCTTTGAAAAAAGTGTTATAATATTCCAAATGTTACATTTGTGCATATTTTTGGTAATCATTTGTGGGGTGATCGAATTTTCTAAACCACTGTAGATACGTAATAACGTTGCAACATCTAGTACCCTGTGGTCATAAGACTGTCAAAGACTCCTCCTTGAACCTCCCAAATTGAAAGCTTTTATTATGACCTGGCCTTTTAATGTAACTTGGCACTGGACCACGGGCGCCATTGTTACTTGAGCGCAACGTTAGGTGGGGATGTCGATATCGCTTTCGTCACACCAATTCGTTTTAGTGTGAATCTGCCTGGTACATATGAATGAATGTTTTCAAAGTAAAACCCGTTTCATCAATAGGAAAAAAAAAACCGGATTGGACGCATATGTCCCTTTCCCTTTGGACGATAAAACCATGCAAGTGCTGTATCAAGTATAACTCACGAAAATCTTGTTAATTTTGTCAACTTTTCAACTTTTTGGCATCCCTGCTTTCAATAAAAAAAATCAAGGTACTATCACTTAAATATAGTAACTCCCTATGCCCCCCTTCTGGATACCATCTTGATAGGATACCGTCTCTGCTTTAAATAAAAAAAAAATAATTAACTTATTGGCACCCCTGCTTTAAAAAAAAAAATCGAGGTATTATCATTTAAACATGATAGCTCAATACCCCCCCCCCCCTCTGGATACCACCTTGATAGGATGCCGTCTCTGCTTTAAATAAAAAAAATGAACTTTTTGAGATCCCTGCTTTCAATAAATAAAATTTTCGAGCTATATCATTTAAATATAATACCTCCCTAACTACCCCCCCCCCCCTCTGGATACCACCTTGATAGGATACCGTCTCAGCTTTCATTAGAAAAATAATTTACTGAATAATTAACAAGGTCACTATATGGTTCAAACAAACACGCAAAATAACGTTAAACAGCTTAGTGTTCCTTGAAAAAAAATTGAGGGTATGAGTAAAGGGGTACAAAGACAACAACAAAAATGTCGAAATTATTCAGATATACCTCAAATTATTGGAAAACTGAGTGATAGATTCGCCATGGCATTCCATGATATCCAAAGAATCGAATTAAAAGGGAGCACACACAAAAAAGCCAAATAAGGCCAGTAGCCTATGAGAAATCGCAAAATACCCAAGACAATGAACAAGTCCTAATGGGGGGCCCTGGGTCTATTAAAATATTTCAAATGGTTTCCCAGGGAATTTGATATCATTTTCTTCTGTCTCCACTTAAATGAAAAAAAATAATTATCTTTTTGGCATCCCTGCTTTCAATAAAAAAAAAATGATTGGTATTATCATTTAAAAATGATTGTCCCCCTATCCCCCCCTCCCCTATAGGCAATAATTTACAATTTATTTATGAATCATATTTTTTGGGTAACTTCCGGTTCAATCTTTAATTCCCCAACCTTGTGCATAGCTTAGTCTATAGCTAAATTTTGTCTCAACCGAAGGCTGTTTTTTTTTTTTTTTTTTGGGGGGGGGGTAAAAATGTTCCAGAAAGAAGATTGTATTTTCTATCAGGTGTTCAATAATTGAGTATTAAACATTAAGAAAATCTTATCTAAAAACAGCAAAAAAAAAAATCTGCAAACTTACAATTCAGCTGTAGAAACAATCTGTCGGCTGTCAATTTCAAAATCCAACAAAAGGCTGAAGCTGTATAGTAGTGAATGCGTTTCTATAATTCTATTCAACTTGAAAATAAAATTCTTGACTACGAAATGATGTAAGAAATAGCGATTGGGGAAACTGCATTCGAAATGATTTAAACTCATTTCATAAAGACGATACTTTTTTTTGTCAACATATGAAGAACTGTGTATATTGCAATATTTGCAATAGCATATTGCATGTGTCTGGTTTTTATGCAAAGTAACAAAAGAGACGAAAATTAATGAACAAGAGAGCAGTGAAGAATTATGGTATACAAAGTAATATTTGGCAGGGAAGGTCACTGGTGATAAATCACTAGGGGTGGCACCGTGATTGCGTGATTTTCGGGTCGGGTATTCGGGGAACCCAAATTTTTTTGGGGGGTGACGCATAGATTTTTGGGGAAATACCCGAAAATTCGGGGATAGTGCATGCTCTGCTTGATTTCTAATCAGAAAATCGAAATGCTAAACCACACGAGAAGGAAAAGCTCCGACTTTGCGGTGAACGCAATAAAGAATTGCCGTAAAAAATAATTTAAAGTCGACCGAACGCCGCCGCCTCTGCCGGCGGCGGCGTGCCTGGCGGCGCGCCGGTGGCGTACGACATTTCGGCGGCGTTCGACCGGGCCTCTCGTCGGCGGCGTTCGGTCGATCCGCCGGCGGGGCGCCGGGATCTACTTCTAAGCCAATTGGGTACTTTATAATGTTTGATCTAAAGCGGCTTAGTTCTATTGGGGCAAATCCTTTGGCGGCACAAGATGGTAGAAAACAGCAATTTGTTATAATACGAAACAAATGAGAGTTTCCAAATAGGGATAGGTCCCTTCATTAGACAGTGAAATAAGCATATACTACTATGTATTTAGGCCTACAATGTAAAAGCAAAAAACTGAAAATGGGGAAGTTTTTACGACTATGAAAAATCAGAATATCTTCTCTGGATTTAGTTTACAGTCTTTGAAAATTTCACTTTTTTTTATCATAGTCAATGTAATAGTGTTGACTGAGCAAAGAGGGATATTTCTCTCAATGGTTTCTCTTTTTCGGCCGCTTTGTTGTGAAAGGATGATTGTGGGAACTTTAGAGGGGGCTCGTTCAGTCAAAAATTGAAACCTTTAGCGTCCTTTTCAAGAGCAGAAAATGATTGGAGAGCTGCCATCCGACTCCTGTGTTCCTTTTTGCCCCTAATTACCCCCGTGACTCCGGATCAAAATTTAGAGATGGCCATTCGAGTCAGAATAATGGAAAGGTTCAAAAAACGGGCCTCAATAGAAGAGCCCCGATTTATGCAAATAGCTCAATCTTTGCATGCGCATCTTAGTAGAAAAGATGGGCATGTCAGCCCTTGTTAAAACCGCAATCAAGCTGTAAATATAAATATTTATTACTCGAGGGACAAATCCGGCCGTCCCAGGAGTCGTTTACTAGTTTACTAGAGGGGAATCCAGTTTTTTTTTTTTTTTTTTTTTTTTTTTTTTATAGCTAGAATAATCACCAGCTGAAATTCAGCCTTGTATAACAGACATAGGGAAATTCTTTATACGAAATGTCCTTCCTGGAAATAAGCGGCAGTCAAGATTTTTTTCTTATCCTCAGTATTGATGGTGGTGAGCCACAATGGGTAGGGCCTGGCTCCTCACGGAATCTACTACACTCAACTTCTGCAAGCTGCAGGGGTGCAACTCTCTGAGTTGTTAGCCGGAGCCTACCACTGGTTACCAAAACTTGAACCATGCTATTGTTCATGTTATGATCTTTTACTCCTTCGTGGGTGTCCTCCTATTGAACTCAACGTTTAACCCATAGATTGCTATACTGGGCACACGATTTTCGCTGCTAGAGTCACTACTGTGACACCAGCTGCCACTTGTTGGAGGTAGGGGCCAATAATTTGGAGAAACTGAGGTGCGCTAAACCTCAATGGGAATGCTGCCTCTTTCATCATTAAATGGTATATTTAATAATTTGAAAACAAAACATCATACTGTTTAGGTAAATATTTGCTTTTTCAAGCTAGCTTTTTCTTTCAATGTATTAACCCCGTTTCCTCTGAATTAAATTTTGGAAGAAAAAGAGAGTCGATGATTATTCAGTCAAATCAATAATTGAAGTAAAAAGAAGATGGCCTTCCCATCCAAGGGGTCAATCCAGGGTAATGCATCATCTAGCCAGGGTTACCCATAGAGTAAAGGAGCAAACATACAGGGAGGATTTCCACACTAATGTTCTATTGAAGTCTCCAACCTTTAGGGGGTGCACATCCACATCTGGGGAGGGGGAGGGGGGCAGAGATAACTTCGAAATTTTTAAATGGCATCCTCTATAAATTACACCATGTTGGATTTTATGAGAAAAGAAGTCGATTATGTGTGAGAACTGTTTGGGAAGCTTTTGAATTTTGTCGCAAGTATTAAAAGCTTCATTTTAATGCTTGGTTACTTTTTCAGGACAGTAGTTCAGAACGAAGAATTTTCTTGTTTATCTATAGATGCCAAAATAGAAATTTTTACAGGGTTGCCGTCGGAAATAAAAAGTTATTCCTTGTCTTTCCCCTTACTGGGGGGATGTTTGCTCCCGAAATGCTGAAGAATTATGGAGAGCTTTTAATGATATGAAATTTGGTTTGAACTTAATTCCTGATTTAAGTCCTACTTTTTTGGTTTTGGGGTTGTAAAACTTGCTTTTGGTGAAATTCAGTGTTAATTTAATTCAGGGTTTGCATGTTCTGTAGCTTTGCTGGGAGTAACTTCCAAAAAACGTACCGCTTATCCTTACAGGCAGGTACTCATGTTTAAGGGATGAACTGGCAAATATTTACACAATAGTCAGAAAATGGAAACAGTAAAAAGTGTGAAATTTAAAGAAGAATTAAATTCAGCAATAAATATACATATATTTGGGACCATAGGAAGGAGTATTCTTAAAGGTAGTATAATTGTAATTATAATTTAGGATAAAAAAGAATGGCATCAGTGCAACCTGATGAAATGACAAATTCTCTTGGTTATCATCATAAAATAGGTTACTTAGTTTATGTTTTACTGCTACTACTACTAACAACTAACCGCAGCACCAAGCCGCCTGAGGCCAACACAGCTACGCACCGCTCCTTCTCCATCTCAATCTATTCAAAGCCTCCCTTTTTACACCCTCCCACGAAGTTCCCATTTCCCTTTAAATCTCTTCTTTATGACGTCCTCCCACCCCATACAAGGACGACCTGATTTCCGTTTAGCCCTAGACGGTTGGTCGAAAAGAACAATCTTCGGCAATCTGTCATCCTTCATCCGCACAACGTGACCGAGCCATCTCAATCTTTCTTTCATTATAGCCCTAGAGAGCGGTATTGAACCACATTTTTCGTACAGCCTTGTTTGAAATAAGGTCAGTCATCCAGGTACCCAGAACAATCCTTTAAGCAATTTCTCTGGAATATATCTAGCAAATCTTCATCCGCTTTACGAAGCTCCCATGCTTCAGACTACTGTCGTCACTGTAGCTTCTAATATTCTAATCTTGGTTGGCAGAGACTTTATGTTTTGTAAGGAAGCTATTATTCTTCCTGCATTCTTTAGTGCTTATTAAATACTTTCTAGAAATGCCAGTCCCGACTAAAATAACATTCACTTTTTTATTTTTTATAGCGTTTGCTGGGTGGCATTACGAAGAAAGATGTTGTGCGGTCATATTAAACCACATGGAGGATTCTCGTGATTTCTATAATCTACCCTTGGCAGACTTTCATGTTTTAGTATCCTAGTGTAATGGAAGCCGGGTATTGATCTTCCTTGCATTCTTTAGTGCTTATTTTTTTTATTTTATTGTTTTTCTTTTCATAGAAAGGATGTTAGTCCGATATAAATAATTTCATACTTTTTTCTTTTTAATAGGCGTTTGCTGGGTGTGTCATTACGAAGAAAGATGTTGTGGCGTCATATTAAAACAAATGGAGGATTCTCGTGAGTTCTATAATCTATTTTTACCCTTACCTTATTTTCTTTTTTGTTTATGTTTTTAAATATCTGTTCATATTGAATCTTGTTAGAATGCCTATGAAATGAAGTTTAAGTATATTTTTAGCTCCTTAACTTTGTATATTTTCCGAGGACGCTTCTAATCCTATAGTTTGAGTGAATATTGTCACAATTACCTAGCTTGGTTAGTATATCAGGTTTATTGTTTAATTATCTATTCATCCTGTTCAAATCCATCCATACTGATTCTTTTTTTCTTCTTTTTTTCTTCTGTTTTTTTTTTCTCCTTTTTTCTTAAATAAACCTATTTCGTGAAAATTAGCTGTTTTTACTCCCTGGTCGCTGCAGGGATTCCTTCTTGTATTTGGTTTGAGACATATTCAATGACGGAGAAAATCTATCAACTTACAAGATGTAGTTTAATATAAATTTCTGTAATTCTTCGCGTTTTGGGAACAAGAGTCAAAATCGGTTGGTACTTACCACTGGCGTTTTGGCTCATGATTTATCTTTTAATCTTCTGGCTCCATCGACTAAAGTGTTCTTGGTTATGCGAGCTTCTTTTCATCCATAGTTTTGAATTTATTAACAATGGGATCTGTTTTTCTTTCTTTTTCCCAACAGGATCTGTAGATAAGACCGTCCTGAAATAACACTATTAGAAGAATTGAAGTTTTTCAGACAATTTTCGATAAAAAATAGATTTCTTCAAATTAATATCTTTAGATAATCTGGTTATCTTACTCATAGCATGGTGTCTTGTCTTGCAGCTTTGTGTCTTCCCTTTTTACAATATTTCTATCAAATAACGCTGCCCGTGAAATACGAGGGCTTCTTTCCATCCGTTGTTAATTTATTACGGTTATTATCACTACGGGTGGACTCACAAAGCTGAGTTGAGGCTCAGATGACAAAGGCCCATTGCCTCCGTACCCAAAAAAATAAATAGTCGCTGGGCTATTGGTGCTCCTTGAGTGAGGGTATTTTGAGATTTGGCTTGCCTATCTCTTTTTTCACTATAGTAAAAGAGAGCCTTCCTTTGATAGTGTCAAGGTTTCCACTATTGTTTTTCGCCATCTTAGAGAATGCCACTCGCCATCTTCGACTAATTCTGGCAGGCAACACACGTCCCTACCTGTCAGTAGCCAGCGGTTACTGAATCCTAAGGAACAGGTACAAACAAGGAAAACTCCGTTCTTTCACTTCGGATTCCTCTTCAAGAAATCTTTTGCTTTGCTGCTACTGTCGGTACAGTAGTATTACCCCCCCCCCCCCCCCTCCTGAACATGATATTGGCATCCATTACTGGCTTCAGTCCGTCCAATATTCGTAGTGATTCACAAAATAGCCTTCCTCATGTGTCAGATATTAGGCAGGACGGCCAGTGGCTGGACGATGGCTGAAACAAGCAGCAGTAGGTCTCTATTTGTGCCTATTACTCTTGGGGCACCACGAGAAGTTCGCCACCATTAACCCCGCTTCTAACATATCTAACGTCTTTTTCCTTTTGCAATTAAAAGGATAATATGATCAGTTAATACGATCATACTGAAGCTTTTAACCATCTTTCCTAGGCATTCAATTTCTAAAAGTTACAGCAATAGTTTCTTTTATTATCATAAACTCAACCAACTAAATACGGAAATGGTTTGTTTGCACTTCAATTTGATTTGTCGTCGTTAATATGTTTCCTTAATTTTTTGCTATGTTTTGTCAAATTGCAAGACATTTTGCGCATTACTGTATGATTTTTTTTGAGTGATAATGTAATTTAGAGTCTATGTCATTCTGAAAAAAATCATTTTGTCTTACTTGTATTTGGTTAAGTTAAAATGGTGAACAGCTTGTTGTGATATCCAAGCTTTCTGGGCACGTCTTTGTCATGAGAACTGTCAGCTACTAAAGGATCAATTATCGGCATCCATTGTATGTCCTTGCGCTATCAAAATATTTTTAAAGCCATCAGTTGGCTCTTAATTTGCTTGATTTTGCCTTCTTTTTTTTTTAATATTAGATTTTTCTTTAAAAGAAAACGAATAAATATTAGTTTTGTTGTTCGTGATTTTGAATGAAATAGCACCAATTAGCCCTGATGTATCAATTGAGAAAGTCTGAAAAACTGCTAAACATCACTTATTCTTTTTCTTCTTTCATTGTTTTTGTTTAAGTTTCCTCATAAATTCAGGCTAAGACTGATTCAAAAACTGTTGTGTAATTGAGAGTTTTGTTTTTGACAGATTGAAATCTTTTTATTGTACTTCTTACTAGAAAAAAGAAGCTGTGTCAGTTAAATTTAATTGTATGTTTTTCCAGCAATATGTTGGGGAGTTTGTTGCATTGCTTTTTAAAGCTCAATGCCTAAAATTCAAGTTCAATTTTAAGAAGTTTTGGCTATGATAGTTTCAATTTGAAATGGAGTTAGTTCCTTGGATAAGTTAGCCTGTGCTATATCTACGATTTTGACTATGAAGTCGACCAAGTATTCAAACAAGACGTAAGTGCTGTTTTGTGCTTGTTAAAACTCTTATATTCTTATTCTTTTTGTACAACTATAGAAGCGCTATCAACACAAGGGTTTTTTGTCATCTTTCAGATTGATTAAATGTGTTCTGTGTTTTTTATTTGAGAGAGTAAATTATTGAATTCAAACCGGTTTTCTTTGGGTATTTTAAGTTTTCATGTAGGCTTCTATACTATAAAGTGACCTAAAAAACGGGCCCTGCGTTCGTTTTTAGCGATATTTTCTTTTTCAGTTACCAATCACCTTTATTTCCGAGGATATGAAAGAAGTAATTTCGGTGTAATGTAAATCAGTTCAATCAAGTGAAAAAAAGAAGTATGTAAAATACTATCACAAGACCTGCATGTTCGAGGTCGCGAATAATTTAATGCGGTGGCATGAAAAGTGTCCAAGATATTCTTCACACAAAGGGCTGCAATGCCGCCCTTGCATCCTGTGAGTGTGTTGGAAACTTTGCTTAAAAAGCAATGCTCGTTTAAAATAAAATTCTGGTTTTAGTAAAAACACCAATCTGGCAGCTTAATCCTTTTCTGTAACAGTTTAAAAGTGATCTTCTGAGATCATTTGATCAGTCTGGAGGTTTATTTGAGTGGGCACCTAACATCCCAGATTATGCTATAGGGCCACCTCAAGAACAGAATTTTTACACCAAAATCTCATTCTACTTTGATTAAATGCTAAGAAATGAGGATTGAAGGATAAGGGCCGATTTACCTGGTATCTGGTCTCTTTACAATAGTCTTTTCCAGTAAGCATAATTTACAAGTGCTCTAGTTCATATTCTATTAAGGCTTCCTGTGTTAATATGAAATGACTATCTTTAATTTTCAAACATTAGTGAAAAACTTTTACAAAGAAAATTAAACCTATAAATACTAATTGCTTTATGGTAGATCTAGATTCTATACAGATCATAAATCTCTTGTACAAAAAATTAATTAAATTGAAACGCTGACCTATTAATGGAAAACTGCTGCTACTACTAGTATTATTATTATCAATATCATTATGTATGGCTTCACCAAAGTAAGTCGATGCTGAGGCTACAAAAGTCCACTGCCTCTACACCCAAAAAAAGCTCATTAGTGAGGGGGGACTAATGTTTGCGATACGATACGAATTTAATATATTAACCGATACGAATTTAAAAATATATAATTATATTCTAACCGTGTATTTTAGTTTTCCCATTCTAACCGTGTGTTTTTTTTTTGCCAACTTATATCTAATTCCAGCCGGACACTATGCTATTAGATACCCCCTTGTTTCCAGGGCCATCTCACATTTTGGGAAATTGGGGAATCAGTTTACCCTATTCGGGTGAAAGGATTTCAAATTAATTCCCAGAGCCTTTAATGACTTCGATAACCAATCTATTCAATCCTATAACATTATTTTTTAAAAATGTTCAGTAAGCCTCAATGTGTTGAGTCAATTTTTTGTTTCTTTGCAATCCCATCTGTTTTATGCCAATTTTGCACCCCCCCCCCTCTCATAGTCTGTCTTCTTACTGCCGCTTTCCAGCAACTTTGAAAGTTAGGAATGCAAGATTCTGGTCCATAGCATGTCAATGTTGCCTCAGTCAACTGCTTTGTCTATCATCTTATAGCCTGTGATCCCAAAGCCTCGTGGAGCCCACATCTGCGTAACTTGGTTTCATTGGATTCTAGTCTTTTTAAAAGTTTCCCAGCATTCCAGCTCAAGTTTTGCCTGCCCTCGGCATTCTCAAGAGCCTTTTGGCATGCTTGGTAATGAGTTAAGATACTTACATCCCCACCTGTACGTTATGTTTGCATCAGTCTTTTAGCTGTATGTTATATTCCAAACATTTCAGCCTGAAAGACGGTAACAAACTCCTAAGTGACAACTGGTTATCTCATCATTCGAACTATGGTCATTCTGGTTGTCAATTTTATTTGAGTTCGTGGACCATTTGTATAATAGTCTATTCATTGTTTTAGTGAAGCAGTTGTATCTTGTGCTTTACTTGATTTCTATCCTTTATGTTAGTTTGAAATTGTCTTTCAGGTTCTATCAATGGGACTATATTATCCTTGGGGATTTTCAGCTCCCCATACCTACGAAGTAACTGGAGGTTGTTCACGTGGCTTTCAATTTTCCCATTTTGCATATATTGTCTCTTAGTCCATTGATCAGTGAGCTGCATGCTGGCATTACCTTTTATTGCATCTTCCTCTAAAAAATGTCGTGTATGCTGGAGTTCTGTACTACTAACTAGCTACTAATAACTCATTGTAACACCAAGCCGCCTGAGGACAAAACAGCTGGGTCCGCAAAAAGCTTGATTTTTAGTAATGAATCATTCTTAATCCGTAAAACGTGACTTAGTCATCTTAACCGTCCTCTCATTATTGCCCTGAAATTGTGATCGGGTCATATGTTTGTACAGCTTGCTGTTTGATACTCGGTTTGGCAAACAAGCACCTAGAATTGTCCTTAGACAACATCTTGACAAAATTCTGGAACACGTCTGGATATCAAGGAGGCACACTTGTGCCTCTATAAAGAGGCGACCCACCACAATGTTAAGCGATTTCCGGTCCTAGTGGTCGCAGAGAGACAGCGGTAAACGCATTTTGTAGCCCAAGCTCAAACTAAGAAACGTGCAAAAATTTCACCCCCCTCCGACTTTATCTTCATGGTAAAAGTGGGCCGGAAGATTCGACCTTTCGACCACAGCCCCCCTTTAACGTTGTCCGATTGGTGTTGAAATTTAGAGGTTAAGCTTTCCTAGGGCCCGGGAGCTTATCCTCGAAATTTCAGCTCAATCCGATCAATCCTTCCCTGTTTTTCCAAAACCAAAAAACCACCTTAAAGTTTCAAATTTTATAGCCACGCCTACAGGCCACAGTTGGCAAACTGATCCGGGTGAATGAGGACTCATTCGAAGCAGAATTCGACCTGTTAGGGCCTTTTGATATTTTCAGACCGAAAAAAATTATCCCCCGAATTTACATTTACGAAGAACCTCGTTTTCCTATAAGAGCCCATGTTAATTTTTCCCACCACAGCCCCCCCTTTAACGTTGTCTGATCGGGCTGAAATTTAGAGGATAAGCTTTTCTGGGGCCTGGGAGCTTATCCTCGAAATTTCAGCTCAATCTGATCACTCCTTCCCTGTTTTCCAAAAACCAAATATCAAGTTTTGTGGGATTTGCTTGCGTCAAAAAATAGATTCCACTTACTAAAAAACAATTACAATTGTGTCTCTTTAGTACAGCGGTCGATACTCCAGACTGTCAGGCGGAAGACCCGGGTTCGATTCCCCGACAGAGGAAATTTTTTTATATACTGAATTTAAAGTTTAAAAAAAAGAAACTCAGTTTCTTTTCTAAATTCTTTTGAAAAAAATTACGTTTTCTAAAGAGTTAAAGAGGCTGAGTTACAAGGTCGGCCCTTAAAGCGTACAGAGATTAGGAGGCACAGTTGGGGGGCTGTTAAAGAGGCTGAGTCACAAGTTCGAACCTTAAAACGTACAGGGATTAGGAGGTGCAGTTGGGGGGCTGCCGCCCCCCAAACCCCCGCGAAAACGCGGGCTCGTTTTCCTATAAGAGCCCGCAAGCTGTCAAATCAGCTAACAGTTAGTCAAGCATAATAAGTAATAAACTGTACAAAAACGTGCAGAAATTATTTGAAAAAAAAACTACGTTTTCTAAAGAGTTAAAGAGAGGCTGAGTTACAAGGTCGAACCTTAAAACGTACAGGGATTAGGAGGCACAGTTGGGGGCTGCCGCCCCCCAAAACCCCCGCTTTTAAACGCAGCCTTAAAATAAAAAAAAAAGTTTTGAAAGGGTTTGCTTTCTCACAACTCTTTCTCTTTTTTAAAAACAATAAAAACTTTAGCGTAAAGAGCGAGGCGTTGAGGAGGGCACAGCCCCTTTCATATACGGAATAATTTCTGTTCGTTTTTAAGATTTAATGTCGCTCCTTACTTTCAGTTTAAAAAACTTTTTTTTTTTTTAAAGGCTGCGAAAGCGGGGGGTTTGGGGGGCGGCAGCCCCCCAACTGTGCCTCCTAATCCCTGTACGTTTTAAGGTTCGACCTTGTAACTCAGCCTGTTTAACTCTTTAGAAAACGTAGTTTTTTTCAAATAATCTTTCAAAGCACCCATCTTCCAGGGTGATACTTGATTACTGTCATTACCATTGCTTCTATTATCCTTGTTTTAGTTTGAAGACTTATCTTCCTATTCTTTTAATAATTTCAACTGCCAAAATGCACACTGTACCTTGGCTATTCTATTTCCTACATCTTCCCTGTATCTGCCATTTTTACAAATAATGCTTTTCAGGTAAGTGAAGCCAACAACTTTATCAACTCTTTGGTTACCTAAGATTAGAACTTCATCCTCATTTATTCCTTGTCCAAGTGACTCAGTCTTGCCGAAAATAATTTTCAAACCTATCCTCGCAACCTGAACTCTCAAAACCTCCAAAAGTGCAATCATTTCGCTGAAAATTATATCCAGGAGACTCGAATAATCTGCATAAGTCAAGAAGGGATTTATTTTATCAATTGATACCATGTTCTACCTTAGCCTTTGCCGCGTTTTCAAATAGTAAAGTCCATCATCAAAATAATCTGTTATAATCACGCGTAGGACACGTCCATGCGGAACGCCTAATTCCACACTCAACCAACTATTGACATTGCTACCTACCTCAGCCCCAGTAATTTTATTCTCGTTACATAACACTAGTCATTTAATGTACTTTTCTAGTGTATAGTACAAGAATAGGACCTTTACTAAAGGGTTTCTGTCAGCTGAATTAAAATGCCTGTTCATAACCTATAGAACTGAGGATTACAGGGGTATGGTTTTTCAAACATCTGTCAATGATATATCTACGTGTGAAAATTCGGTTCACGCATCCTAAACCATGCTAAAAACCTGCTGTTTTTCACTAAAGATTTTATCTACAGTATCTCTTAGTCTAAAAAATTGCAAGCACTCTATTTCTATCTTTATATTTATTTCTAAAGACTGTGTCAGTAAAACATGAAACTTTTAAACAAGGTCCTGGTAGGTAAAGGGAGTTTTTCGCCCTTGCCTTCTCCCTACACCTCCTACACCATTAATTGCTCTTTTAATTTGACCCCCTTTTTCCAGCTCCCAAAATAGATTTTTGAGTACGTGCAAGGTAACATATGGATCTGTAGCGAAGCTTTAAATTGCTCATGCATAACAAGATATTAATTTTGGGTGGTATACTTCATCCCTTACCTAAATAACGATTTGTCGAGGGGAGGAGCGCTGGATTTTGAAGAAAAAATGTATTTTTTTGGTGATATTTTTTTTGAAAAAAAAAAATCCCTCGCCCTCCCTCCTAAATCTTCATGGATTGACGCCACTGTAAATGAGTCTGGAAAATAGGTTGTTCACAGTTTATTAGTGGAAATAATCCTTTGGTTTAACCTCATTTGTAATCCTGGGATAGCGCAATTAATGTTCTCTTTGACTGTCCGTGCTTCAAAAATAGAAAAACAACTGCAAAAGACTTGTTAAAAAGGACCTGTAAAAAAATGCTGGAACAGGAGGGGAGCTAGACAACCCCTTTCAATAAAGTCTTCATGGTTTTCTTCATAATTTAGTGCAATTTTCATATAAATCTCATTTTCTTCACCATTTGACTAATTCGACTCTCTCGGAGTTTATTTTTAGGTGACATACAGATTTACTGTGAAAGATATTATCCCCCCCCCCTCAGCATATCCAATCCCAAGAAAAGATCTTCAGACGCTGTAGATTTAGCTGGAGTATGTTACCCCCTCTTGTTCTTAGCCAATTACCTTTATTTATTTAAGCTATACAATAACTTTTTTTTTTTTTTTTTAACTCTAATTGCTCAAATGCTCTTTCTTGTTACAAAAAAAAAAAATATTCTAATGTTTAGAGCTCTCAATGCGTTAGACATAAATTTTAGAACTAAAACTATAGTTAGGTGAAACAAATGCAGTTAGACCACATTGGTCCCGTCCAACCCGAAAAAACAGCCAAAATCGGACTGTAGGCAAAATGGCTCACTCTTGACCGCTTTTTCTTTCTTTTTTGCTTTCAATTTGATTCCATGATTTTAAAGGGTTTTAAGTGTCATAACCTATCTATACAGTAAACGTTTTTTGTATTGAAACACCATTCATATACCCTTTTTGAACTGAATGATTAGAAACATTTTTGGAGAAAATTATTAATGGATTTGAACACGAAATTAACAAAAAAAATGAAGAATGAAAAAAAAAAGCGCAAAAATTTTCCTTGAAACAGCAACTACGGATGATTTTTGCTTTTACATTTTCGTATAGCCTTTTTTATACTAGTTTTGACGTCTAAAATGCTCTTTTAAATCTAAATATATATTTGAAGGTCCCATTTTCAAATTTCTGCTTAATTACTGCGTTTTTTTTTTTTTTCATTAGCTAACATTTCGACCAGCTAAAAGAAAACATTAAGTAACAATTTGGACGGTGGAACACGCTATATGTTGCAGGAAAAGTCGGCTGGGGTGATACAAAAGACTTCATGAGATACATTGCCAACATATACTTCATAACCCACCCTATAAAAACTGAGCATGCTCGATTGATTGGCCCGACCCTTTTTTCAGATGTGATTTAGTTCTCAAGATATTTAGAATTTTTTCTTAAAAAAAAAAAAAAAAATATGTTGTAGCTCATTTTTTCACTTCCTAAAATGTTTGAGGAGTGAATGCATTTTTTTTTTCGTTGCTGTATCTTGAAACCTGACAGAGGCTAGTCTTGTTCATAGGACTTTTCTCTATATAAGTATATTCAAAAGACAGAGTCATCATTTCGTCAGTTTTTTACTGTGCTCTCTTTTAAATTTTGCTTCCTGTAGCTTTCGACTACAGCAACCGAGGTACAACTCAATTCTAACAAGGAATGACATATTTACTTTGATACAATCTTATATCCGTTTGAGTGTTAATACGTTGGTATAGGCTTAACTTGTTGACAGAACCTGAACATGGCACTTTTGGGATAGGAAGTCTTTTTTTATTCGTATCTTGAAGGCTGTTATCGAGATAAGACTTTTTCGGTCCTGGAAAATCAAAGGACGTTCCTGTAAAATATCCCTACTCTCCTTTTATTCGTCATGGTTCCAACTATAATATTTGCCATTATTTCAATGCAACACAGTAACTTTAAACCGCAATTACTCAACGTGTTTTCTGGAAAAGAATTTGCTTTGATCATAAGACTTCCGTTCTTTTTCTATAATACATAGCAAAAATAAAAACAGTCAGCACAGTCAATTGGCTTTTTTTTTCAAAACTGATACCAACTATCCAAAGTTAAAGTGTCACCAAAACACGGCGTTCCAATGCTGCGTTCTGTTAGATCTCCTAAAGAGGATGAAGTTCAAAGTACAGAGCCGAAAAAATTTCACTGAGGGAATTCGATTATGGGGCGTAATTTTTATAAGCGAAGACAGTACTCGCATAAACTAGCAGGCTAGAATATGACTATCCCAGATTGCCTAAGAGGACCGGCCAAAAATTACGAGACAGCGGTCTACCAAGACTACTAGTTATTATACAGACGACCAATGACGTTATTAAGGCAGATGTATTACCTGTTGGTAATACTGCTTATACTACGATTGCTTGTCTTTGGTGGGAAATCAACCGCGTTTTCTCTTCATGCTACAATCAATTTACGGAGCAAAGAATGGATCAATTAGATACTCACTGATCTTTTAGCTAAAGAAGGATACCAGTCATTGATTTCGCTAGTGACGGTGCTTGAGCCCGCACTCAAATGTCCTTCTTAAGGCAGAGTGTCCAATGACGATGATGGTCAAATTGTCGGCTGGGGTAAAATTCTTTGCAAATATGAAGCGTGCCTTCTTTGCCCCGTTGTTATACGGCTAGTGGGGTTGCATTTGCATACTGTGACGATGTCGTATGTTTCGAAAAGCTATCGGCAGGGAACAGACTCCCATTTCATCTCCACGGTGTGTCAAGTGACAACGAAATCAATTATGATGCTAAAAAATTACCTCACTTTGATAGCTGCAGATCCAGAAAAGAGTTAATGTGATTCCAGTTTGTATCTTGTACGCTTAGTGGACTCGGTCCCAATGTATGTTGACACTGTTTAAAAAATGAGCTTGACTTTCCAGGTAACTGCTACTTAAAGTGTGTAAGAGTGCTGTTTCCAAGAGTTAGTGAGCGCTCCTTTTTATCAGCAGTGATGTAGACCTTCAATTCGTCTGCATGTAGAACATGCACTTTTACCTACATTCTATCCTTGTCTTAAAACAGAGAAAGCGGTCACTATAACTTGGTCCAGATGTCATGGTCCCTCTTTGTGTTTTAAATGCCAACGAATTTTTAGACGTTTCATTTATTGTCATCTATGATAGTTTCAATTGACAACTTAAAATGTATGGCAACTTAAATTAAGGAAAGTGTATCGTTATTCAGAGGTGAATATGCACTAAGTGTTTCCTATTCTTAGGCTCAAGAGGGAATCTTGATTCGCTTTTCAAGTTGTCTGAGACTGATAGCCACCTTTGAGCTTGTTGTAATCAAAGGTTTCAGTAAGGCACCATGCGTTTTGCTTTACCTTACATGCATAAACATACGATAAAATGGCCCTTAGTAACACTCAAAATACCCCACACATTTTTTATTTAAGATTTGTGTCGTTTCAAGTTACCACAATCGTCAAGACCCAGTGCTGATGGTAATCTCCTTATGAATACGACGAGTTCAAACACAGCTGTGGCAACGTGGGCCTACATAACCCTATCATCCAATCAAAGTTACCACAGCTGAACTATCCTTCACAACTGATGTCTGCTATAAAATTAACTTTAATTTCTTCTGCGTTACATAAAAAAAATGTTTTACTTCTTCGCTCGTCAAATAAATCGAAAAATGGCCAAACAGGTGATGCGTTCTGCCTCAATTAGAGGCGAGTAAAGAATGGGTCAAAACAAGTTAACTAAAATGGTATTTTTTGAACGACCTTGAACCATTCACTGAATAAGAAACGAATAATAATACCGTTTTCACCATTTAAAAGTGTTGCCAAATGCCTTGCAAAGGAATGAAGATAAAAAATAATTGCTTTTGCCTTTCCCTAATTTAATATCCGCTATTTTTTACTTACAAAAATATTTTTATTATATCGCATTTATTGCACAATAATCCCGTAAGAAACAAACGATGGTCAATGTCTCGAAAAAATAGGGATTCATTTTTCTAACACATATAATAATCACTATAAATAATTTGATCTGTACGCAAAAATTTATAGACAAGCCATGCCAGAGCTAATAAAAAAAATATACCAGGCAACATTGCCAAACAAAATCCGGCAAAAAATGAGCGAAAGCCAGAAATAAAACACCGCGATCGAATTTACGCACAAGAATTAGAGTTTTTAGTTTTTGGTCTTCAAGGAAAATGATGAGAAAAACACGGGTTGGCAAGGTAGGATACCACTTGAGCCCATCCCATTTGAAGCTCTTAACACGATCAATAAACATGTAAAAGCCACAAAAACACTTGTAGCTATTTATTTGCTTCAGCCAAAAAAACCTTTATTTTAAAAGCAAATCAACTTCAGATAGTTTGTTTTAGGCAAAAAATTCTAGAAGTATAATTTCATATTTAATTTGTACTGAAGTAATTAAATCGATGAGCTAATCTAAGGGTACTAGTCTGACCCTGGATTATTTAAATTAAACACACTTCCGTAATCGTGGCCGGTAACATAAGTTCCCTGGGGCCGTTTGTTTGGTTAACCAGCAAAAATCCAAATTTTAATAAAAACAAATTAATTTCACTTCTAAAAGGTAACATCTTAGTCCGTCCAAGACAACCAATTCTAAATATATACTTCACAACCTGAATCTTAATCAAAATAGTTGAATCGATTAAGTGTTATGGATTTTAGTTTGACCTTGCAAATTCTTTAGTGATCGTGTAACAGGAGCATAAACAGTTCAAAAGCAGAAAACGTGCATACAAAAATCGTCATAAAGGAATTTGTTTAAAATAAGCGGATAGCGTGCATCACAGAAAATTGTCCACAACCCCCATTGCTGGCCAGGGAATCAAATAACTAAAAATTTCCGAACCTCTTGCTATTAAAAAATGAACAAAAGCTTCAATTTTTAGCAACAATTAGGAAATTTTTACAAAATTACAAAACAATATATACCATGAAACGGAACTAGTGAAGTTATATGCACATTTCATGAATTTAATTCATTTCGTGAAATATACACATTCATAAAACACAACTAGTGAAAATATCCGTAGTTAGCGAGAAATATAGTAACATTCTACTTATTGGGGAGAGAGATGTCTTTGTAGGAAGTCTAAGAATTATGTGTTTGAGAATGCGTTTGGCTACAGATTTTAAATGGTTAAGTTATAATTTTGTAGTGAGTTCCATTGGCAGAGATTAGCCTAATCTGAAGCCCACCGATAGGAGCATTTGTTTTGTGTTGGATTCTTTCTGCATAACCACGGGAATTAAATCACTATGATTTCATAAATACTACTCGAAGTTATTCAGTTTCCTGGCCATAATTTCTTCCACAAACCGCAATATAAAATCAGGTATCCGTTTAAAAATATAAACAAATATATATCAACAATTAACATCGTAGAAAGCATCTCCTGTGCAGCAACAAGTAGACTATGTTCGCACTTGGAGTAAACATATTGGTGAAGTTCGTGTTCTGAAATTTGAAATGTCGCTTATCGTAGAACTTCATCAGTGCTGGACTATAGGGATGGTTCTCTTTTAAGTGAACATAGTGCACCTCAGGCTCACCTGTAGTATGCCCACATTCTTCACAAACGTATACCTGCAACAAGTTGGCAACTGTTAAACACTGTCCTTCACTCTTAAATCTTATCGACCACAACAAGAAACAAATAAACACAACTTTACTGTGTGTGCTGAATAATGGGAAATGGAATTATATCAGGTCATCTTTGTGAATTTTTTTATGCCCAATCACTGCCCTCAATTTCCTTATGACTCTTTTCTCTGTTTAAAGAGGAAATACTCCTTAATAAACATGACCAGTGGATAAACATAAAGACAAAGATCAACTAGAATGCTCTGTTTCACACTAGAGGCACCCATGGGGGGGGGGGGGGCATTTTCCTTTAAATAAAAAAAAAACTTTTGATATTTTCGTTAAAATAATCAAAAAATTAAAACAAAGAAAAATTACCCCCCTATATTAGGAAGGGAAGGCGTCATAACACCGTCAGAACCACTAACCGTCATAACATCTAAAAATTTTAAACGTTAGTTTTTTGGGGTTTAGGGGGGAAAGTTACCTAGGTTAGGTTACGTATTTATTATATGCTATGCTTTACCCCCACCCCCCTGATGTGCAAATACATAGCCGAAATTTGTTTCTAAACTATTATATACTTATTACTATTATATACTTATAAATTTGTTGTTGATGTTATGATGGTTAGTGGTTCTGACGGATTTTCCTTTTAGATGTCATGATGTTTAGTGCTTGTGACGGTTAGTCGAAATGGTAGCACCCCTATTAGGAATATACCCTTTTCTGTATCTTAATTGAAAACCGAAGAAAAAATCCTTGCCCCTCCCCCATATTTTTTGTGAATTGGCGCCCCTGGTTGGCTCAGGGGGATCATTCCACGTTCATGGCAATTTACTTGCCTTGCCAAGCTATTTTAGAACGCACCTAAAATTGATGCAATCCGCGAATATTGCCTGTAGCAAATATTTGTTTCCATTTCAGTCTAGGCCTAGGAACCGTAATAACTTTTTTTCAGGGAAAAAAAAAAAATCGGATCCGAGTTCTTATAATCTGGGCCCGATTTTTTTGAAACTGTGAATTTACCTCCTTTTTAGCATAACAACGAACTTTGAGCAATGCTATTATTTTTGCTATTATATCCATTTCCCACCAAACATGTTAATGCTGACTCGGATAACAGAAATACCACCCAAATTTATCTCACGATAATGAGTACTATTTGAAAAAGGTATTCATAAGTAAATAACCTTAAAGGTATGAAGTATAAGAAACGAGAGACAGAGAAGCACAAATAAATATTTTAATATGCTTAATTAAATCACTAGCCGTTTAAAAGGGAAGACGCACGAAAATTCAACTTTAACAGAAGGAACTGCCCGTGGTTTTGTGTGGAAAGTGAAATTCGAATATAACATACCTTAACATTTTAGGACAAAGATATTTTCAGTAATTTCATAAGTCAGGCATGTACCCAAGAATTTATTTTGGAGCTAAGGGCACCGGGCACAACAGAAAAAAAACACGCTGAAAATAGTCAATTATACGGAAAATAAGGAAAAGTCGTAAACATTTAGAGATTTCAAAAGGGGAGGGGGGACAAGGACCAAACCGCACCAGCGAGAAGTACATAAAACGAAATGCACTTTTGTTATTATTGCTCTGTGACATTTATGTATATAAACCTCTAAATAGGCCTATGCTTAGATAAACCACTAGCTACAGAAAAAGAATAAACCAGACATCCACAAGTAGAAGGGAAGTGCTAAAAAAATCGCCGTCGGTAGGAGTCGAACCTAACTAGCTGAAGGTTCTACCGTAGACTAAGACAGCCACCAAGAATTCTTTTATAGGGTTCTTATGCAAATTTTTTCTTTGAAGACAAAATAAATCAAGTAAAATTAATATTTAAATACATGATATCATTTACCAGCAAAGAAATGTCTGGGTTGTGTATTTCTGAGCCTTTTCTTGTTGTTAAAAAATATCCAACGCTTTAAATATTATTTCAGTTTTACTGACTTGTTAATCGAGATATCAAAAGTAGGGCCTAAATTGTTTTTTGGCAGATATCTTGAATTTGGATCTGAATAAAATAAGCAACTGAGCAATTGAGCAACTATAAGTACATAGGTTAAGACAACACAAGCGTAGGTTAAGAAAACACAACAAACGTCATACAAAAAACAAACAAAAAAAGTACATTTAAAGAAAATCCAGAATTATTGCGTAATTATAGGCTTTGGTTCTTACTATTCTTGATTTTTTTTTTTTAGTTTCTTCCGTTTTTCTTTTTGTTTATTATATAGCGTTTGTTGTGTTTTTCTTTGTGATTTGTTTAGAAGTTTTTTTTTTTCGCTGATAGAAGCTTCCGGACGTGAAGCCAAAATATTCGGACTTGTATTATTATTTTTTGTACTAAAAAGTTTTTTGATTTTTCACTGTCTTATTAAGAAATTTGCCAACTATATATATATTTTTTTATTTGTAAATAATGATTTAAAAACTGAGCCCGAACCACTTTGCACTTAGTCACACTGGTGGTAGTTTTTTCTTATCTGCTGTTCAATTCATGGGCTAAGTTGTTCCCTCTAAGTATCGTCACAGAGGGTATAGAAGCCATGAAACTTTCATTTTAAAAACTTAATATATCATCTTAAACTTAAAGTAGATTGCATTTACTCTAAGCAATTAAGAAGCATTTTTTCCAAAGATATTGTTAGAAAAAAAAAAAATTCTAATATATTTAATTTTTTCGAAATACTTAATCTCAATGTGCAATAGCTCAACGTTAACGTTAAATTTATTTTTTGCTTGCTTAAATTGTTCTTCGTAAGCATTTTAAAGGAATAAAATAATATGGTGTTCGCATAATATAAATGGAATAATTGGAATTAAAATCGCAAGTGTAACAGAAACAGGTGTATTTCAAATTGGAAGTGATTTCCAACATCATTCAATAAATTACAACAGCCCCGCTGCCATTTTCCCTCTATTAACCTAAACCATTGTCTTCAAGAAAAATGAAAACAGGACAGAAAAGCGTTGACTTAGTTCTATACTAAAAACACAGTCAACAGTAATAGTTTCCAGACCAAGAAATTGTTTTGAATCGCTTGGAGACAGTATTTCCAGCGAGTCTGAACCTACCATAAGAAAATGGGTAGAACCAAAAGTTTACCTTATGCCTTCTTTCTTTGTACTGGTAGCAATGTTGGACACCGTGAACTTTTAAACAATGAGATTCCAGGGAGCATCGTTGAGTGAATGACTTTTCGCAAAGAGCGCATTTGTAAGGCCGAACTCCTATAAATATAAATATTCTAAGCTTCTGTTGAAAATAGAATAGCTACTAAAACAATTCTGAGCCAAAGCAAATACTTTTTTACGTCTCGTCACTTTCGCGTCTAAAGGTCGTATCTGAGACTTTTCTAACTTGTGAGATAATTGCCAAAAACTGTTTACTAAGTTGTTTTCAAAGGAAGGGTCAGCAAGGCAATGGAGGTTCAACCCCGCTTTGATCTCACAGACGCATTGCCCTCGAAAGACCCCTTTCGAATACAGTGGTTTTTGGAATTATCCCAGAAATGTGAAAATACCCATTGCAACATTTAGGCGTGACAGCGATAACATAGTTAATCAAATATCCAATCAAAAGACGTTATGTTACAAAACATGAATTTTAGAGAGCTTGAAAATTAAATAAGAGAGAAGAACAGGAAATGCCACGGCTAAAAATTTTTAAAAGTGCAGTACCTATTAAAGAAACATTGTAAAATTGTAGCGTCACAGAACCATGATGGATACGAAACCAGGTCGGATGTTTTAGGGGTAGAGGGGGTATTTTAATTGAAACAAATTAAAACAGACAAATTACATGACAATTGAGGGGGAAAATTTAAAATTTCAGGGGATCGGGGTTCAAGGCTCTACTGAGTACGTACATTAAATACAAAACAGTCTAGAAAAGGGAAAATACCGAAAAACGACCAAACGTTTATGTAAAATTAACCATGTATTAATTCTAACACACAGTCTCAGCATAGCCGTAGGCTCATATAATATTTGAATGGATTCTTCTCAACAGAATAATGAAGAAAATTTACTTGAACAATGGTTAAAACGTCGCCTGAAACCAGGCAATAATTATGACAAATTCAATGAGAAAGAAAACGCCCCAGAGAAGTCAAAGATCTAAGAATTTAGGCAGAATAATTCATTTCTTATTGTTATAAACCATTCAGACAAATATTGCAGGCTATACAAAAATATCTGTTTGATTCGGTATGTGTTCTTTGTTTGGAGTTGTATTTTATGCGGAATTGAAGTGCAATTTGATGGTGACAAAAAGTACATTATTAAAATTTCGAATTGTAAAGAGTAAATTTTCATTTACAGCCATTTTTCGCCCAATTAATTTCTCTAAATTACTTAGATTCATTACGCATTGATATTTAAACAAAATTACGTAAAATATGTTGCCAATGAACTGTGTTCCATTACTGCAGGCAAACTCATGACTGAAATCAGTGACTAGGTCAGCTAAGCAAAATGCTCGTATTCTTTTTTAGAGGGGGGGGGTCAGATTATTCGTCCTAATATAGAAATACGCTATTTTGCAAAGACAGCGAAGTGACGTTTATACTAGATGTAGCTACACCCAGTCAAGTAACAGTTCGTGAATTTCTAAAATATTTTGGCAACGTTTGCACTAGCATTGATCTTTTCAGGGAATTGCGCGATGATATCGATTTTGTTGAACCAACTACTGGCACAATGAGAGGGGCAATGTCTGAAACTGATTCTCATATGAAGAAAGAGATGGGTTAAATCGACTATCTCGTGGTGCAAAATAAGTAAGTAAAGTGGTACGATACGCAGGTACATATCGCTTCTTGGTACTGCTCGGTGGGCAGTAATATTTTTAGAATGACAGGAAGATACTTTGAAGAAAGATATTTCAAGTGATTGACCTCGAAGAGCGAGGGAATATACAGGAATATGGGAAGCGATCTCATCGATGTGTTTCTTGAGCAATACTATACAGACATCTAAATAGTGGTGCATATACTATCCCCATTGTTTGGTAGTAAATAATGTGTTGTTGCTACACAGGCACCATAGTCTCCAGAATGATAAAAAGGAACCTTCTCACGTTTAAGTTAGATATTGCTCGGGTTCTCACTGTTGCTGTAAAAATATCAGCTCCTTAGTCCAGCAGGTTCATCACACCAAGAAAGCACACCACAGTAACAAGTGCAGAAGGAATGTCTCCTGATACCATAAGATAGAACCAAACGAAGCACCTGGTCACTATGAAAGATGTAGAAACCCGTTTTGAGAATAACGCACCAAAAAATTGTACCAGAATTATTTGCAAGAAGAAAAAAGGGACGAGTTTTTGTTCCAAACATTTTTTTTCGTTTTTCTAAATTCTATAATAAAGTATTGTCATGGTGGCCACATGGTTAACATTCCAATTCCGAAATTGAACTAAGTAAATGTGCTCACAAGGGTCTTGCCTTATCTGTCACCACCAATTTCCGAAAACTAACAGTGAGTTTATCTTTGACTGCGTCTGAGAAAGGACATTAGACCTGTGCATTTCCATTCGAATGTACCTTCCTTCGATATTCTATGGCCACTGGTTTGACACGGTCAACCAAGAAAAGAAATAAATACGTACCCCTTTGCCCATCCTTCTTGGGAAAATTACTAAGGTTCGTATTTGCGTAGGTAGAGACCTGAAACCTCCTTTCAAGTATTCTTAATCACGCTAAATTTTAATGTGCAATTACTTTCAAGATCATACCCTTGTTGGAGTGTTTCTCCCTTTCTCAGATCATGTAAATTTCCTTGTTCTAATTGCAAAAGCTGCTGAATTCTACACAAAAATCTGGAATGAGCCGGAAAATTAGATTATTTTAATGTATATATCACTATCAAAATTTTGTCTTAGAACTACGGTTTCTATTAAGAAGCACAAGGTTTGCTCTTTATTACCAAGCATTATCATGAAAGGCTTGACTAATGAAACAACAGAGCCACGCAAAAGAAGAGGCGGGTATCATATATTATGTACAAAAGAGCCGCCAGGTTCAAAAGCATGCGATGGAAGGTTGCTTCAGAGAAGTAGTCGAATAAACACCATAGCTATTTATAAGATGGAGAACTGGAAGAAAAATTATTTCTTGTGTCGACGAGAACCGTTCATGATAGCATCACTTTAAGAGTGGTCATTTCCTTTTCTAATAATACAGAAACAACTTAACTAAAACCGCGATATTTCCATCCCTTGAGGCACTAAGCACAGATAACGGTTTTGTTTGCAGGAGACGCCAAGATGCAATGTCATTTACTCTTTTCAAATTGAATTGGATTTTTTGAACTAACTTGTTTTTTCTCACACCGCAAGAACAACCCACGGCAATGAGGCTTAAAGTAACTTGTCTCAAGTTCACGGTCTTATGCTAAATTCAATACCACGAAGTAATAAGATTGATGAATTCACGGGTTTAAATTGTATTTTTGATCCTAAAAAGCAAGGCATGTCAAGACAAATTACCTTTTAAACATGAATCAGCTTCAACATAGACAAAGTCATTCTTTATGATTTTTTTTTTTTTTTTTTTTTTTTTTTTACAGAACTTTGAAAATAAACTCCTCAGAAGAATAATAAAAGAATGTTCATTGAAGCTAACAACAAGTTTAGTTTTAGAAATTTCGTTTTCCACGGTGCCGTCTATAAAATGACTTAAGCTGCATATCTAGATTGGCATACTTCATTGCTGTGCTTCTAAAATTTGCGTATAACCAAACTCTAGGCTAGCTTTGACTGAGTAGTAGTCAATGAGAAAAAAACACTAAAATGCGTAACAAAGTTCTGAAAATTAACATCATATCTGGGAACCATTAGTAAACTTCGTAGCTTCATGGACGCTTAAAAAGGCTCAAATGGTGGTGTTTTCGTGTTCTAGGGTGCATGTACAAGCACACTAATACATGATTTTGACACGAGCTCGACTGTCAAATCTGGTGGAGCTTTTATAACGGTACTGTTTGTTTTTATTACTAGAAAAAAAGCGACCAGGTGCACACATGTCTGGCCAGAGCATAGTCCCTGGCGTGGGGGGGGGGGGGGGGCTCTTGCTTCCTACTACCATTTCAAACTAATCAGAACACATTTCAGAACAATGATTTTGTTGGGACAAAAAAAATGTGTAAAAAAATTCTTGAAATTAACTTCATATCTTGGAACCATTAGTAGAATTTGTAGAAACCGCAAAAAAAATACATTTTTATGCCATCGATGTTCAATCCCCTGGATGTCTTCGGACCTATTTTAAGGGGTGAAGGAGATTCCCTTTATACACCCTCCCCCTCCTCCCTTCTGTACGCCACTATAAATAGTAAGTAATAAAAAAGCTGAACACACGGAATGGTGACAATAACCAACCCACAATTTTCTCTTGTTACCAGAGATAGGCCTTTGAAGCAGGTGCATACACTTGGAGCTTATTTTGGGAAGAGAGGGACCAATCTGTAAAATCAAAAAAAAAAAAAAAATCACATCGCAAACTTTGGAAATCATGTGGGAAATCCGGTTGATTTCGCAATTATGGGAGACAGCACGGTCCCCATGTCCCTTCTGGCACTGCTTGATGCAATGAAACGCGGCACAAAATGGGGAAAATATGAAAGGAAAACTATCACGCAAGCTACTTGATTAGTAGTAACCACTATCAAAACCTACACCGTTAACTTAACTAATCTTTAACTAAAACTAATACATGAATTTGGATCTAACTTACCGGTGTGCGTTCGCGTATGCCTCTTCAAGTCAAAAGTATCATTGAATCCTTTGCCACAGAACGTGCATAAATATCGCTTCACATCGGAGTGGCATTTCATATGTCTATTCAGTAGTCGTTGGAGGCTGAATGATTTGCCACATAGCTTGCATTGGTATCGAATGTGTCCACCTTCCTCGGTTTTTATCATATTCTGCTGCATCTCCTTTTTCAGTCGGGAACTGGAACCCCCTTTTCTTCATCAGCTGAACTTTCATTGGGGGCTAGAGGATTTTTTATCCCATGACCACCGTTGACAAATTCTATCGGCACGTCTCCCGGAATACCAAGCTGTGCCGTCAATAAAAGAAAAATTAACAATTAGAAAAAGGAAACCTGGAATCTGTGAAAAAGATGAATATAGTGTATGAATCAAATGCAGTTTCAAGTTAAATCTGCTTTGAATTTCAGTTTAACAGTTTTTAAACCCACAAGGATCATCTCCTTCCAAGCAGTTGTTTGTCTGGTGTCAAGTATTTGGTATTGATGGTTTAATCTCAGTATTACAATATCAGACGAAGAATACTATTGCTGTTCATTGCAGTATAATACCGCCTGAGGCCAATACAGCTAAACAAGCTCCTTTTTCATCCCCTGAATTCTGGGCTTTACTATTTCCTTTCTCACATGCAAACAAATTGAGATAGAGATACAAATAAGAAATAATCCTGGTATTATCCAACACCATACAAGAACTGAAGTTAGGTTAATCATAATGAAATACACGAAGGTATGATGAAAATATAATACTTTAGTAAACAAAATTATGGAAACTACAACAAAGATTTATGGAAAACAGGCCGTCCAGAACGCATTATATTAAATACCTAACCACCTCTATATAGATCAAACATTTAATAAAAAATATGTCTGTATCATTGCTTACTTCACGAAAGAATAAGTTAATTATAACCGAATGCGAGAGAAAAACTGGCTTACTCAGATCAAACAAAGCAAACTCCTCGAGTGTGTTCTGCATAACACGTGCGTACCACGATCCTATATAAACTACTGGATATGGTACAAGAAGTTTGATTGCCTCATTTTTAATCTTGCCTGCGAAATTGAATAATTAAAGACTTTTTATGACTACTAAGAAAGCTAAATTTAAGCAGAAAAAGATACGGTGATATTATGAGCAAACCAAAATTTTGCTTAAGAGTCCCAGAGCCAAGGATTCCTTTATAAAGGAGAAGGGGCACAAAGTTTGCAGAGAACTATTTTCAGACACTTCTGAAGAAAACTGATTTTGAAGAAACTTCTGTTTTTGGCGTGTTTTTTTTAGAGATAGGTTTTAAAACTTTAAATAGGTGAATCCCCTGTCATGCACTCTTGGTTGCGCTTTTGTACGATACAGTTTGCCAGAAAATATCTCCATTGCGGTACTTGTACGCATGATATAGCGACCACACTTTGTTCTTGATGCTTAGTCTCAGTGAGATAAACTACTATGCAGGTATATTTTAATTAAATGTTTAATATATAGAGTTTGTTAGGTTAAGTATTTAATATTATGCGTTCAGAGCGGCCTGCAATTATATTTTTCATCATATTTTAGAATATTTTATTATGATTAACCTAACTTCACTTCTTGAGTGTGGTCGCAATATCATAAAAGTACTTCCACTGCATCTCCTATTTAAGATTTTTTTTTGTCCGTTTGATCGACAAAATGGAAGAATTTGAGTGGATATAGACATTTGACATTTGATTCCAATTTTGATAAAAGCTAATCAAGCCACTAATTAAAAGGAAGTTACCTGGTTCAAAAACTACTAACTTACATATTGCCTTTGCATATTTAATCACAAACTAGAATTGAAAATCCCACTGGACTTATACCAAGTAACAAAAATCGTGCTGAAGACATTTCGCTACCATAGTTAGGACTACACAGCCGACCTCGACAAAAATACAAAGGAAAGACGTAGGATAATCCCTTATGTGGTTTATCAAGCCTATTCAATGAGATTATCTTTTTTGCCAAGCAAACATTCTCCTTCCTCTTTAAAAGGTTGCACTGTATACATATGTATACTGTATACATGAAAATAAACCCATTCTGGTTACATATCAGCCAAAGATCGCATTCGCCACCCAAAACCAAAATACACAATGGAAGAATTCGAGTGGATATAGACGCAATAATTGAAGCTCGATGTTGCAAAGATCCGACCTGTACTTTTTATTTTAATGCATACTCACACAGAAGAAACAAAATGAACTAGAAGCAGAAATTTAGAAACTTACTCGCTGCTGAAGAACAGAAACTCTGAGCTGTAAGCCAGGTACAGAAGGTGCATCGCTGCGACTACTAATCGCTGATTCGGCGACTGACGGCGTAGGAGAATTACATGATGACCCAGGTGACTGTTGCTGCGAGTAAAAAGAGTTGTCAAGCATCGTTGATGGTTGATCGACATGAATGAAGGATTCAGGACTAAGGCTTCCAAGTGAGCCCAAACCATCATCCGGGCTATCCCGTCTTAGATTGTCAAGGTAGTTGGGAAGCTTATTGCAACTCGATGTCTGAAAAAGCAGAATTTATAATGTCCAACAAAAATCACGTGTAAAATCATGTTATTTTCCATGAATTAAAAAAAAAAACATGTTGCCGAATATATAAGACAAGGGATGTGCGGAAGAAAAGGTATATATGGTCCATGACTGCAAATCACCCAAAAAAATTCCTGTTTAATATTTTTCTTTTTTTTTTAGCATAAAATTTTGCAAAACTTTAGACGACTTAATCCTCCCATCAAAAATAAAACCCATCTTACTGTACTGACTACTAAGTTATTAGACTGAGTCAATACTAATTCCACAGTAGCTTGAATTAATTCCGATTTTTGGGCCGTAAATACAACTGTGGAAACAAGTTGGGACAATCAAAAACTTCGAACTATTATTTTTTTTTTTTTTTGTCAAGAACTAAGCCCACAGATTTTTCTGAAAAACAAACCAGCAAAAATTTTCTCCTGGACAGTAAAGTTTGAAAAAAACGTGTGCAAAACTGGCATTTTCGTTTCAAATAGCCTACCATAAAATTTCAAGCTTTATATAAATATTTGGTCTTCAAAATACAGTCCATCCCATTTGTATAACTTTGTCTGGAGTACCTTAACTCTAAGAAAACGTACTTAAGATGAGGAATTCTTTTATGTTCGTCCTTGAGTTCTATCCTTCGAATCCCAATTTGAATTTGCCAAAAATCCATAGCGTCCAATAAAATAAGTCCTATCTAGTCTATGGAGATTTGGGGGGGGGGGGGGGGGGAAGGGAGAAGGTCTTTAATATTTGAAAAATACAGTAAGTCCCGAGTATTAAAACTATCAAGTATTTTAGTGTGCTCTTCGAAAGTTTATTCTTAATAGCCCTTAAAACTTTCTTAATGAAACTCCGCCATCTTCTCTTATTTTGCTATGATTAAAGGCATAAACCCACGCAGGTCCACCTGACTGGGTTCTCAAAAAATTATGAGGGCCAAGAGTTTCAAAAGCTTTTTCTAGTAGACCCCGGCGCCGCGCCGGCGGATCGACCGAACGCCGCCGACGAGAGGCCCGGTCGAACGCCGCCGAAGTGTTGTAACGCCGCCGGCAGAGGCGTCGGCGTTCGGTCGACTTTATATTAATTTTGCGGCAATTCTTGATTGCGTCAACCGCAAAGTCGGAGCTTTTCCTTCTCGTGTGGTTTAGTATTTCGATTTTCCTGATTAGAAATCAAGCAGGGCTTGCACTATCCCCGATTTTTTGGGTATTTCCCCGAAAAAAAAATTTGGTTCCCAAATCCCCGAAAAATCACGCAATCACGGTGCCACCCCTAGCGATTTATCACCAGTGACTTTCCCTGCCAAATATTACTTTACATACCATAATTATTCACTACTCTCTTGTTCATTAATTTTCGTCTCTTTTGTTACTTTGCATAAAAACCAGACAGATGCAATATGCAATTGCAAATATTGCAATATACACAGTTCTTCATATGTTGACAAGAAAAAAAAAGTATGTTCTTTATGAAATGAATTTAAAATCATTTCGAATGCAGTTTCCCAATCGCTATTTCTTACATCATTCGTAGTCAAGAATTTTATTTCAAGCTGAATAGAATTATAGAACGCACTCACTACTATACAGCTTCAGCCTTCAGTTGGATTTTGAGATTGACAGCTGACAGATTATTTCTACAGCTGAATTGTAAGTTTGCAGATTTTTTTTTTTGCTGTTTTTAGATAAGATTTTCTTAATGTTTATTACTCAGTTGTTGAACGCCTGATAGAAAAAACAATCTTCTTTCTGCAACATTTTTACCCCCCCCCCCAAAAAAAAAAAATTACCCCAAAATTTAGCTATAGACTAAGCTATGTACAAGGTTTAAAGATTGAATCGGAAGTTACCCCAAAAATATGATTAATAAATAAATTGTAAATTATTGCCTATAGGGGGGGATAGGGGGCTATCAATTTTTAAATGATAATACCTCCTTTTTTATTGAAAGCATGGATGCCAAAAAGATAATTATTTTTTTTTCATTTAAAGTGGAGACAGAAGAAAATGATATCAAATTCCCTGAGAAACCACTGAAATATTTTGATAGACCCAGGGCCCCCCATTGGGGGGCCCTGGTATTTTGCGATTTCTCATAGGCTACTGGCCTAATTCGGCTTTTGTGTGTGCTCCCTTTTAATTAGATTCTTTGGATCTTATTGAATGCCACGGCGAATCTATGACTCAGTTTTCCAATATTTGAGGTATATCTGAATAATTTTGACATTTTTGTTGTTGTCTTTGTACCTCTTTACTCATAACCTCAATTTTTTTTCAAGGAACGCTAAGCTGTTTAACGTTATTTTGCGTGTTTGTTAGAACCCATATAGTGACCTAGTTAATTATTAAGTAAATTATTTTTCTAATGATGGCTGAGACGGTATCCTATCAAGGTGGTATCCAGAGGGGGGAGGTACGGGGGTATTACATTTAAATGATAATATCTCGAATTTTTTTCTAGGGATCCCAAAAAAGTTAATTTTTTTAATTTAAAGCAGAGACGGCATCATATCAAGGTGGTATCCAGAGGGGGGGGGGGGGGGGGGGGGGGGGGTAGTGAGCTATCATATTTAAATAATAATACCTCGATTTTTTTTTTTAAGCAGGGGTGCCAATAAGTTAATTATTATTTTTTTATTTAAATCAGAGACGGTATCCTATCAAGATGGTATCCAGAGGGGAGGGGGGGATAGGGAGTTTTATATTTAAGTGATAGTACCTTGATTTTTTTTTTTTTTTTTTTTATTGAAAGCAAGGATGCCAAAAAGTTGAAAAGTTGACAAAAATTAACAAGATTTTCGTGAGTTATACTTGATACAGCACTTGCATGGTTTTATTGCCCGAAGGGAAAGGGACATATGCGTCCAACCCGTTTTTTTTTTCTTATTGGTGAAACGGGTTTACTTTGAAAACATTCATTCATAAGTACCAGGCAGATTCACATTAAATCGAATTGGTGTGACGAAAGCAATATCGACATCACCACCTACCGTTGCGCTCGAGTGACAATGGCGCCCTTGGTCCAGTGCCCAAGTTACATTAAAAGGCCAGGTCATAATAAAAGCTTTCAATTTGGGAGGTTCAAGGAAGAGTCTTTGACAGTCTTATGACCTCAGGGTACTAGATGTTGCAACGTTCTTACGTATCTACAGTGGTTTAAAAATTCGATCACCCCACAAATGATTACCAAAAATATGCACAAATATAACAAATGTAACATTTGGAATATTATAACACTTTTTTCAAAGCTTTGAAGAAAAGCAAAAAAAGGCTAAATACCCCAAACTACGCTTGAAAGCTATTTTAAAAAGAAACTCTTTGGAGATTTCCATCGAAATGATCATAGCAGAAGCTTTGAGCCTGCATGGGTGGGGATCAAAGAAGAGTCTTTGAGTATTTTGACCACAGGTGACTCATTGTTGCGACTTTCTTAAATTTTGGTAATTTTTGTGAGCATTTGGAAATCAAAGCTTAAACTCAATAACTGATACTAAGTGTCCTAACATTTTGCTTGGATTAAAAGTGACGAACTAGGAAGAAAATCTCAACATCTTCCTGGAGTTACTTCAGTCTGCTTATTATTTCATTTAATTACATTTAAAATGGATGAGCTTTTCATTATTTACCTAAGAAAATAGCTGGCACTTCATTTTTCTTCATACTGAATAAAACATTAAGTGTTTGTTTTTTTTTTTTTTCATTGTAATTGAAGTGTTCTCATGTGAAGTGTTCATCATGTATTTTTCAATTTGATAAATTTACTCCTTTTAGATGCAGTTTATAATTTGACTGATATTAGGTATTTATCAGTTTATAATTTGGAATGAATCCCAAAAGGAAAAATGAATAAAATACAAAAGAGCAGCCAAAAGCAATAAAAGAGCAGCAGTTCAGCCTTAGCCTACATGACATATATTCTATAAAGAAGCCAAACAAAAACTTTAAAATGCATTTTTCTTAAATTGTTATTAAAAACCAGTTTTTAATACAAGAAGGCTTTTTAGGAATCCAAAAGAGCAAAAAAAAAAACAATCAATATCAAAGTCGCCCATTTCAACTGTTTTAAAGGTGACAAAACAGATATAGGCAAAGGCCATTATGAAAAAATTAAGCTTCGAAGTTCAAAGTTATATTAAAAGTTTTTACCCAGATAACTGACGAATTTTGTGATACGGTTTTTGTATGCAGTAATGCTCGATGAAAAAAACTACTAATTTTGATAATTATTTATGTTAAGAATACATAGCTAATAGATACTTCAACTACTCGTATTATGCAAGGGTTCTGAAACGCCACAGCCATTTCGTTTCTACCAGATTTCTACTTCTCTTGATGAATAACGAAGAAGACCAGTTTCCAGCCAGCGACTTGTGAAATTTTTGAACTCATGAATAGGCTCGAATCTGTTGTAAATTTAAGCTGTGATTTGAGAACGACTGATGAAACATTAATGTTTGCGGTCAACATTGATCGCGCCGGCGGCGCGTTGCCAACATCTCATCGGCGGCGCGGCGCGCTGTTTTCGGCCCCGCCCACCACCGGTCTTCCCTCATCGGCGCGGCGCCGGGGTCTACTTTATAGCATTCAAATTTCATATTTTATCAGCACCCAATAAACTAACCTTGGGAATTTCTCCCATTTTTCGGTACTTATCTGTTAACCAGTACGCACTGGAGAATTTGGATCTACAGGTATGGGGTTGAAATAACTGAGACGCTTGGGAGACTACTACTACTACTAAACAAATCACTGCAGCACCAAGCCACCCGAGGCCAATACGGCTACGCACGCTTTTTCCTCCATCCCAATCTATTCAAAGCCTCCCTTTTTACACCCTCCCACGAAGTTCCCACTTCCTTTAAATATTTCTTTATGACGTCCTCCCCCCCCCCAGACGAGGACGACCTGCTTTCCGTTTAGCCCTAGACGGTTGGCCGAAAAGAACCACACATCCGCATAACGTGCCCTAGCCATCTCAACCTTTTGATCTACAGGTGTGGGGTTTGAAATAACTGAGACGCTTGGGAGATAAATAAGATATATGATTTGGGCTGTATATTTGCACATAAGGGGGACGGGAGGTTAAGTATAGCGGGGCTGCATGCAAAATGTAACGTAATCTAACCAAAATACCAACTAGGTTCAAGGTTTTATTATTAATACCATATTTACACAACATTAAATTCCCGACAGAGAGAAAACTCGACAGAGTCGGGAGCGAAATTTACATTATATAGCTATAATGTAGCTTTCCACTTAGCCAAAGCTAATTGTCTAGGTATACAAACAGCAATAAACCGGTTACTATCTGATTTTAGATCCTAATTCTTGAGTGTGTACTGGCTAACAGATAAGTACCGGTTTTTCTTCTATATCAGGGTTATTTTTTTAAACTACATTGCCTCGTGACTTTTCGCTAAAACAGAAAAAGACCCGACGCAACAGCAACAATTCTCTTCATATCCAAAAATTTTGTTTTGCCAAAAGAAAAAATCCTTTGCAAAATCTCTAGCATTTATAAACAACAAACAAAATTCCGCGAACTCAGGCAGGCTCAAGGGCAAACATGAGAACGTAAACAAAGGATGGAAGGGTTATTTTGATCTCTCAAATTTTCACCCTTCAGCTGTACTAGTACTCGTAAACATCCGTGTCTGCGTTATCGTTTGCTTTTCGTTAGATTAGAAAACAAGGTCAAAGCGGTCATTTTCCACGTTTCACGCTCCCACCCTCTGGATTTCTGAATGGCAATTGCATCAAAACAAGTGAAATATGCGCATGATCAAAAATCAGGATGGATTAAGCATCACAATTAAGTAGGGATTATTAAGAGAAGATGAAAAAATAAGTCATAATTGTTTTAGCTTCCATTAGGCGAGAAGGTATGGGAAGAGACCTCAAATATTTAAATGCAAATTTAGATTTTCGTCGAAACCACTTCAAAAGGCAAAAATAGCCACCTATAGATGGAATATTTCAGGTATCTACAGGGGGTGGGGTTCAGGGGGATACCTCGAAAAATACATTTGGTACTGTTTTAATATCTGTACAACACGCGATGCATCCACTCGACACAAAAGCAAAGATCTCACGCTATGGAATGATGTATAAAACAAGTATTCAGGGGTGTCTCACTCTGGAAACTATGTTTAACCTTTAGTTTTTTGGGTTTTAGGGGGGAGCCTAGGTTAGGTTAAGTATTTAATATATGCTATCCTTTACCCCGACCCCCTAATGCACAAATGTATAGTCTGATTTTGTTCACAAACTCATCATTTCATCATATTTTGTTTTATTTCATTAGCACTAACTGAATTTCATTTCTGGCGTGTTGTACAGATATTAGAACAGTACCATACATTTTATATACCTCCTATATGTTGTATACCTTTCTTTTTAACTCGATCCAATTACTTTAGAATTATATACCTTTCTTTTTTAACTCGATCCAATTACTTTAGAATTATGCCCACTTCTAGGATTACGAACATTTTAATCATGTTTCTTTAATTCCCTGGATTTTCCTTATGCTTCAACCGTTCTTACTTCCTTCTTACTGTGCATAAAAATACCGTGTTTATATTATTAGTAATTGTCAGGGCCTTCTAGGGAAGCGAGTAACTAGGAAAAAAATCCTCAATCCGATGGGGAAGAAGGCCCAAACAAAAGTGACTAGTTTCATGACTAGACCTTTAGTGCAAAACAAAGATACATATGCAAGTACCGCACAACGCAAGATTTTTCTAGGGAAATATGCAACCAATCTACAGGATCATGTTGTTTGTTAGAAGACTTGGGAGAAGAACTGTCACGACTCGAATTTCCTTGGGACATATAATAACTGCTACAATAGTGAAAATATAATAGTTTCTCAAGTCTACGGAAATCAAACAAAGCTTTAATAAGAGGCTAAATTTCTTTCAAAATAATTCTGGCCACAGACTAATAAGGTAAGTAGTTACCTGTTGGCAAGGGAAGATTTTCACATCAGCGTAATCTGGAATTAGACTTACACTTGCTGTGGCGTCTATTGTTGGGAAATTAATTTGAATATTATTAAGTGATTCATTTTCTTGGCCACCGATTAAATAAGCAGCATCAAGTTCTGTTTGGTGGCCTTCGACCATTTCAGTATCCCCCACGACACTACCAAGATCGAACAGTTCTGAACTTGATCCACTGGTCCCTGCTTGTGGAAGCAGTTGTAAAGTTCCATCTGGTCCAAAATTGAGACCTAGGTTACCCAAAGCATCAAGGGTTAAACTATGCAAACTATCCATGATTGTAAGGTTCGAGGAGGAACTACTAAGTAAATTTGAACCACTATTCGAAGTAGGACTAAGAGGCAAAAGAGTGGCTAAGGCAGAATCTATATCACAATTGTCCCTTTCCTCAGTTTTCACCTGAGTCGAATGATACGGGGGTGGATTGTTCCTTGGTTGGATAAGGTCACTTAACTGAACAATTTCTCCTAGCCGACTGAAGTCAAACTGGGTTAAACAGTCAGCAGGAACCATAGTCGTGCCAAACGGTGGGATGTGATCACGGTCATCACCATCACGGCCACCAAGTCCGTTATTAAGTCCCCCGAGACCACCAGTGCCACCTCCACTACTGAAAGTGAATGAACGTCCACTATACCCACTGCCAGAACCACCACTTCCACTCCCAGCACTACCCCCACTAGAACCACTTGCTGATCCGTTATCGCAGTCCTGCTCAGCACCACCATAGTTTTTATCGCCCGAAATTTTATCCCTTTCATGGTTAAAATCCGTGCAATCCGTCGAGTCAAAGCTTCAACAATTAATGTTCTTTTGTTCAATCTCATATCAATGGGCTCGTCATCACTTGGTTTCCGTCTTGGAGAAGACGAACTTGAATCATCGCTACTTTCATTGTCTTTACAAACTCTGTAGTCAAGTGGAGCATCTTGCTCAGGCACTGGATCAACCGTACAGTATTCTCTTTTTCGACTATCATATTTGTTCTCTGAGTGGGTGGTTTGTAGATTTCTTTCTTCCATTTCTAATTTCTTTAATACAGGAGCCCTCTGAATTACTGAAACTTGTAAAAATCGGGGTTTTTCTGAAGGTGGAGTGAGGTGTAACTCAGTTGAAGGTGAGGAGCTGGGAGGCGCAAGTAAGGATGACAAAGACTCTTCATCTTCTGATCCACTTTCAAGATGTGAAAAGAGACGGAAATAACTACTTCTTCGACCATCTTGACCTTCTGTAGAATCTTTTCTGCTTTCATCAATTGGCGGAGTTTTCTTTTCTGAAAGAACGTGCAAGTTAGTAATCTCCTTTTTTTAAACTAAGGAAAACCAGACCACAAAAACAAAGGACAATTTTTTTATGATCATGATTTGAAATAAATACTAGCTCAAATATAAATGAATTAAAATAAGCACACAATAAGTAAAAATTGTGCAAGGAATCAACGAGTGACCTATCTAACAGCATGGGCTTTTTTTTCCAAATGTTCTTTTTTTTCTTTTCTTTTTTAACTTAAACTAAAAAAGCATGGAATAAAGTTTCTTGTTCTTTTCCCTTGAGAAGTAAACCAAAAAAATAACTTCCCTTGCTTAAAACGACGGAAAGTGTTATTCCAGAGATACGAAAGTAAGATAAGTCAATTAAAGTAAAACACATTTTCGTGGCCTTTTGCAAAAAATACTAAGTAATCAATATTTTCTTACAAGGATCAAAAAAGACAAGCATTCGTTTAATATGGCTCAAATTTCTGCACAAAAAGAAAGAGAGGAGAGAAAGTAACAAGAAGAAAAAAACGGAGTTTTGTCACCGATGAAGATGACAAAATATTTTTCGACAAGGACCAAAAAAAACGTCGTCCTCAGTGCTAAACAAAAAAAAAGAAAAAAAGAACAGGTTTAAAGCACTGAGGACGACTTGGGAGGTCAAATAAGATTTGCTTATTTTTGTCAAGCCTGTTTAATATGTGACTCATAGATCATAGTCACATTCAAAAAAGCTTCAAATTCCATATTTCAAACTTCAATGGAGCAAATAAAGAAAACTGGAAAGACTAAAAGAATTAGATCCTCCAAAATCATTGCTGGCTCATAGGCGTCGAAATGACGTTTCACTTGCTGTGACTTTTTTACTGGGACAAGCAAGCTTGTCGCCCAGCATAGCTGCGGCAGGGATCGAACCCCGGGCCCTGTATTGCCAAGCAGAGCACCAATCACTGTGCTACAACAAGGTGGAATGACTTCCGTGATCATAAACAGGGTTTTCTGTATGATGAGGCACTTTAGCTGTGGAACGAGCCTGCTTTTTGGCCTAAGAAGCCTTAACCTTAAAAAGGTTTTGTTTTCAAATTTTTGAATTTCTGTAATTATTGTTGCAACCAGGAAAAGGAGAAGTAGGACTTTTAAGAAGAAAAATCTAACATATAAGATAACCGAATAAGACACAAGAAACCTATAGACGTTGCAATACAACGTCCATTTTAGGGAGAGGTTAATATAGACTCCATCCTCTAAAAATTTGCATTGATCGCAGAAGTAGCTAAAGATTTTAATAAGAATCTCGTTAATGTCGTCTCAGATTGATGGAAGTTATATTAGCCTCAGTTCTTTGACACTGAGCTCTTATACATGATTTCTTTTGTATCACTATTATTGCTTGAAAACTAAGGCCTTCTTAAAAGTAAGTTCGTAGTGGTATCATGACCAGAGTTTTGACCTTGCGTTTTCAGTCTGGACAGTCGTTATTTCAGGTATCTGGGATGTTGCTTCCATCAACCCACGGAAAAATTCCAGGTTCTGAATCTGTACAGATACTTTTAACGAAAACCCAAGTCTGACACCACTTCCTTTTTCATATCTTATTGTCAGTCACACACATATTCCACATCTGATTTTGGCCTTGACCGCTAGCATCATCATGCTTCAAAGCAGAAAAAACAGGATAAAAAAACCTGCTCTCGACGAATTTGGTCAAAGCCGCAGGGCCTTATTACATTGAGAAAAAGAGCGAACGGAGAGAATATCAAAGATCTAGGGTCTTGAATGTCTGGTAAATATTGAGCTATTTTTTTCTAATTATTTTAATCTAATAAAACTCTACAGTAAAAACAGAAAAAAAGCAATCAACAAGATTATGGCAAAAGTTAAGAAGCCACTTCCAAAAGGAGGTTAGAACAAACATGATATACAACTAATATACTTGACTGACAGATAACCCAAAGAGTCGTATCCAGAAAACAATTATGCTTCTAAAGAAATAAATCTTTTTTATTGCTTTTGTCAGTGATTCATGCGTCTCCGGCAAATATGGCTAGAAGTACATCCTTTGCTAGGTTAGATAAAATCTTAAACTTAAGTTTTAAGATCGATGTTTGTTAATGAAAAAGAACTTCCAGTTTACTAACTTCTGAATTTTATTATAATTATTTTCAAGCGCAGATGATGGTGAAGAAATAGGTGGGGGGGGGGGGTGAATTCAACTATTGGGGTTGTTTCTGCATTGGCTCAAATATTTTGAAGCGTGAACTTAGGTTCAAGCCTTCATTCAAGTTTCCAGAGGGATTTAACGTCAAGAAGATCTAGTATTTAATGAATATTGATGAGATATGTAATAAAACCCTTCCTCAATAATCGACCAATCCTATTTTGTAAACTCCTCTAACGCTTCCCAAGCTAGCCTGATATTTCCCAGTCAAATTTAGGAATAAGTTGGGATTGGCGATGAATAACGGAGAAACCCTGACGGAAACCACAAAAGGATGCAGCTCATCAAAGAAACTACGCGTGTGTGCATGAAAGCAGCGAATGGAACATTTCTACTAACCTAAAAAACTATCATTTCCTTTTTGAGCAAAAATAAAAGCAAGAAAGGAAAATCCCATGCTTTAAGGTGAATGTTTTGAAACCCGGTTATATCTTCGTTCTATCTCAAGAAAGCAGATTTGCAGTAAAAAAAAAAAAAGTTTTTATCTGTCTAACTTTGGGACCTTTAGATACAACAAGGCCGTCAATATCGAAACCCATTCCCTACAAAAAGTTTTTAGCAAGAGAAGCTTGAAATAATAAGCTAAGTGTTATAACTTTAAGTTAATAACTTTAATAACTTTAACTAAGCTGTAGGTATGAAAAATGATCTGTCTGTGCATAACTTCCTGTTGTCTGAATTAGCAACTTAACTGTTAAAGCTAGACTAGTGCAATTCTTGCAAATGAATTTGTAACCATGGGCATTGCTGTAGTCTGTAAAAGTCTTGCAAATGACCACTGAAAAAGAAAAACCGACAGAATAACGGAATGCCAGGGACTTGGGTTCGAGCCCCGCCGGCCCTAGCGAGGTTTAAAGATCCAGGCAGTCGAACAAAGCGAGAATTTCTGAAGGGTCGGAGGACCAAGGTACAGAGCAAGTACAAGAAGCCAGCCAACTTGGGGTTTTTGGCTAGACAGAGCCAAAAACCCAGTCTTTGGCTGCTAACCTTTTACGGTGAATTCTATCCCTAGCCTTTTTAACAAGAAACAGGTATAGTCCTGGGGAAGAAATATTAAATCGATATTTTCAGTTGCTGTGATATTTAACGGATAATGACTTTCCAGTACTTGTGCATTATATGATACGCACGAAAGAAGTCAAATTTCGTTAATGCTAATAAAAAAAAATAGGATGAATATATAATAGTTTAGAAACAAATTTGGGCTATATATTTCCACATTAGGAGGAGTGGGGGGGCAAAGCATAGCATATATTAAATACGTAACATAATCTAACCTAGGCACCTTCCCTCCCCCTAAACCCAAAAACAACAGTTTAATTATTATAAACCCAATAAAAAATTACGCTTTGCATTCCATTTATCTCTTGCAAATACCTGTTTGACGGGTTTCCTTGTACAGTCGATAGCGATGTTTACAACATAATACACAAGTGCCGACTTCCCCTTGTCGAACCCTACACCTGAATCAAAACTTGGATATAATCTTGCTTTTAATTGTTAAAAAAAGCCATTATCACTAGGAAACTCATGCCTGACCATTTTGAAACACGGTAATCCCGGGTCTTGTTTTATGACACAGAAAAATTCTGGATTTAAATTTTCTATTAATATTCAAAACTATACTTTAAGAACTGCTTATTTTGGTACTCAAGTATTATAGTAACCAAATTCAAGAAGAAGTGAAGTTAATCATAATGAAATATACAAAATTTGATGAAAATATAATACTTCAGTGACAAATTTATGGAAACTACAACAGAGAATTATGGAAAGCAGGCCATTCAGAAACGCATTATGTTAAGTAGCTAATCTAACCTAACCCAACCCTATATTTTAAATATTTAGTCAAAATGTACCTGCATAGTATCTTATCTCACTCCAGCTAAGCTAATTACCTCCGAGTGCACACAGAGAAACCGGGTCAACAACAGATCAAGAACAACAGTGTGGTCGCTATGATCTATGAGTACCCTTATTTTTTAACAAAGATTATTGGAATGGTTATTAGAATAGCCTAGATGGGCTACAATAGAGGCATAGCTAAGATATTGCTTTGAATGTGGTCAAATTAACATACGTTTTGGTACTTTCGCATTAGATGGGCCCCTCTAAAGAAGTCATATAAGAGATGCTAGATGCTAGTCAAACGGGCGTTTAAAAACCCGTTTTGATAAAAGATGATTCAAGACACCGCTGAGAGAAATACTTTATCTAGCGTGGTTTTAATTGCGTGTACGATATTAAACTGTGGTTTTTTGTGAGTTTAGATGGGGAAAAAGTATCTAGGTTAGGTTAATTGGGTTACGTATTTAATATATGCCCCCACTCTCCCTAATGTGCAAATATATAGCCCAAATTTGTTTCTAAACTATTATATAGTCATCCTATTTTATTTTATTTCGTTAGCATTAACCAAACTTGACTTTTCAGAAAGGCCCATCTTATGCGAAAGTATTTAAGTTTTTTTTTGAGATTTTGAAGAAAGGGTAGGATTGGCCCTAAGACTTAAATCATTAGTTACGTCAATAGTTGGAGATTATAAACTCAATGTTTTACAGTCGGATCCTATTTAACACCTCTTCAAATCAGTTATTTTGTTTTGTACTTAGGGAGAGGGGTGCGGCGGTAATCGCGTTTTAGTTTTTTTTTTTTTTTTTTTTAATATACTTGCTTGTATTCTTTCGTCAATTCTGTAACAAAGGCATTCACTTGTTACATGAGAGAAAAAAAAAACGATGGTAAGAGATAATTCAATAGCTTAAAAATTATTTAGCTCAAAGGCAATTGACGAGGCGGAGTCAAAACTATTTTGAAAATTTCGAGTAAACACAGAAAAGTTCAATGACTCAAAAAAACGTGCATTAAGTCAATCCAAGCAATACAATTTAAAGGAAGCAATTGAATATTTCCGCATGAAATAGACAACCGTTAGAACTGAGGCCTTGACAATAAAATAAAGAAATATTTTATTGAATTCCTATTTCTTATGGTAGCTATTTTAGTATTGAAATCGCCATGGACAAGAAGTTAAGCATTAATAGCATAGATGAGAATTTTTGATCCAGGCAAACGCCACGGGAATGATAGTTTTTTTAGTCAAACATTATGGCACTTCTGTGCAATCAAGCAAGCTCTATCAAAAAGAAGAAAATTTAAATAAGTGATCAAAATTCGTCAACTAAGGCTGTAACAGGGACAAGTTCATTATCAATATACATAACTAGAAATAATAAACATATTACGTAACTAAAAGTAATAGCGAGCAACAGTAGGCTAAATGTGCAATAAAGCAATTTAAATTTGAGGTAAGATATTACTTGAAACTTAATATTTTTTTAGTCGAAAAACACTTCCTATTTCAGAGAAAGGGTAACAAGTTTTGACAGAATAAAATAAAAAAAACATTTTTTTCATTTGTCCTTGAAAACAGGATAATTACAAAAATTTCTTTGGATCCTAAGAGCCTCTTTTAGATGCTAACCATGCTGGCTCAACACTTGGTTTTGGCAGAGAAATTAAATAAAAAAAATAATGAAAATAATGAGTAACGTTAACAAGAAATCAAGAAAATTTCCGAATCAACATCCCGCTCTGTACGTTATAGTTTAACTATTACAGAGTACAATACCAACTAATTGCAAGTGCTTCGTTTGCCAATTGGCTTTCAGAACATTGGCACCTAAATATATTTCTATATAATATATCTGATTAATAAACATGCTGCATTTTGTTGTTAAACTTCATTGTTCAGTGTTTTCTTTTAGCTTTTCTTGTATTCCCTGAGCTATATCTGGGACCATAAGAGGGGGGGGGGGTGTAGGGGGGGGGGGGGGTACATTGTCAGAAAAGTGGTCATGACATTTGCAAAAATCATAAATTAGGAAATCTAACGGTATTATTTTATTAGTATGTTTCCTTTTGAAGTGGCCAACCAGTGAACTGAGATCAGTCACTTACAAGATATTTAAAGTATATACATTCATCCCCCCCCCACGAAGGATACTGAACCTTTAAAATCTATGTGTTATAAAAGTGAACCTTGTCAAAATAATTCTACTGCCCAGGGGAAGTGTTTTGAGCCTCATACCTTTGCTCAATCCTGATTTATAACGTTTTAAGGTTAGGTACTCCTATTTTAAACGGACTCTTTCTTATAGTGCTAGTTTGGCTAATGAAATAAAATAGGATGAATATATAATAGTTTAGAAACAAATTTGGGCTATGACTTTGCACATTAGGGGGGAAGGGGCAAAGCATACCACATTAAATACGTAACCTAACCTAGGTACCCCCCCCCTAGACCCCAAAAACCAACAGTTTAAATACAGTTCATGCCTTTGTTTATATCCCAGAAGGCAGTGTTAACCTGTTTTTCATCACGCGTCTTGGTCTATTTCGTGACTGGTTTGCATTGCAGTATATAAAAGAGTCCATTTAGTACAGGAGTACCATATATGACTACCATTCTCATTATAATTGTCCAGATGTGAGACAGCATTGTCGACCCGTGCATATATATATATATATATATATATATATATATATATATATATATATATATATATATATATATATATATATATATATATATATATATATATATATATATATATATATATATATATATATATATATATATATATATATATATATATATATATATATATATATATATATATATATATATATATATATATATATATATATATATATATATATATATATATATATATATATATATATATATATATATATATCTATATATATATATGTGTGTGTGTGTTTTCTGAATAGGCAGGAGAGAATTTGACATTTGATTCCAATTTTGATAAAAGCTAATCAAGCCACTAATTAAAAGGAAGTTACCTGGTTCAAACTACTAACTTACATTGCATTTGCATATTTAATCACAAACTAGAATTGAAAATCCCACTGGACTTATACCAAGTAACAAAAATCATGCTGAAGACATTTCGCTACCATAGTTAGGACTACACAGCCAACCTCGACAAAAATACAAAGGAAAGACGTGGGATAATCCCTTATGTGGTTTATCAAGCCTATTCAATGAGATTATCTTTTTTGCCAAACAAACATTCTCCTTCCTCTTTAAAAGGTTGCACTGTATACATGAAAATAAACCCATTCTGGTTACATATCAGCCAAAGATCGCATTCCCCACCCAAAACCAAAATACATAGCATAGCCCTATACATTTAGCTCGAGCCCTATGATACATTTTCATTGACTATAACGAAGAAACTGATTTTATTAAAACAACCGATTTCATTCTCAAGTTGTTTTTGGAATTGCGACAATTCGACTATCCAAATAGTCAATCAAGCTAGGCCGATGATAATACAATAAGGGCTGGATATGGCAGATGTTTGGAATTTCACCCTTGTTTTGTGAACTCGCATGATCTTTGTTGCTAAGTCCTTGCCAGAAGGTATAACATCTGGCAAATAGCGTGGCGATCTTGTAGGGGATGACAACTTAGAAATATATTTTGATCATTCCTAAATCTGGCGCATTCAACAAAATAATTAAATCCAATGCCACCAAAAATTTGCCTCGTATTAGGCTAGATCACGATGACGTCAAACGGGGAGGGGGCACGTGCCCTCTCCTTGATTTTGAAGATATCGTTTAAGGGGTATTTATATGGAAATATACCTTTGTGGTATTTTCACTTACAGAAATGAAAAATAACGACAAATTTGCCCCATTACATTTTAAAAGAAACATTTTGCCGTCCACATAAACTTTCGTGAATTGAAACCACTTCTAGATCATAAGAATACAATGAAATTGTGAACTGCTTATTATTGCATCCAGCGTTTCAAAACTTAATTTAGCAACAACAATAATTATATTGAAAAGTATTAAGCTATAATATTTCACAACAAACTAATATAAAACTAATTCATAATAATAAAACATATCGAATTGATTCAATTATCCTTTTTTTAACAGCAAGTCTGACAATTTGCTTACCCCTGCCAAATGAAAAGATAATATTTTACATCGATTTTCTAAAGAAAAATTTGTTCGTATATCTTCAGGGTCTTTGTTACCGGAGTCAATGTTTATTCTATATTACATAATTTAACTGGCAATAGAATGTCCATGCTCTTACTCAACAGAACCCCATGTAGACTGATTGTTTAAGCTAAGGTTTACTTAATATAATCAATTTCAGTATACGCTACTCATAGGAATAGCTCTGCAAGAAATTTGTATGATATTCCGACCACAGCAAATACCCATGTTAAGAAAACAATTCTTACCTCATAATATGCAGAATAATCATCGCTAACACATTTTACATGCAGCCTTGCTATACATTACCCCAACCCCCCAAATGTGCAAATGTATAGCCTAAATTATATATTTTTCTATGCATTATGGCACCCGTAACTTGTTTTTCTAGTTTTTGTTTCGTCACATTGATTCAGTTGCAGATACATGGGTTGAAACAAGTGAGACTGTGAGACGTATTGGGAGAATAGAGAATAGATAGGAAATATATAATTTGGGCTATATGTTTGCATATCACAGGAGTTGGGTGTAAAGTATAGCGGGGCTATATGCAAAATGTGTTAACTATGATTATTCTGCATATTATGAAGTAAGAATTGTTTTCTTAACATGGGCACTTGTATGATATACCTGTGGTCGGGATATCATACACGTACCGAAACATGTTAAAAAAACCTAAAATACATTCCTTAATACGCAAAAAGACAAACTATTCAATTCTCTGTTCACCCCACTTTCCAGAAACAACCGTCTTAATTGTTTCCCAGCCCCCCCCCCCCTAACGCCTGGATATGAACCTAGGCTATATGCAAAACTGTGTATCTCCCTAATGTGCACTAATTTTTGTACTTTTTTCTCATCAACCCTTGCTTGATAATGTTCAATAAAAAAATGTGTAAATCGGCAAACTTTGTACATACCCCGGGGCTCCATCTGGACATTAGGTTGCGAGAGACGGAATTTGGGGTGCAATGCTGAAATTAGCAAACTATATTTGGGAAGACCATTGAATGAGGAGTCGAAACACATAATCCGGGCTAAAAAAAATTTCGCCGAGATACCTGTGTTAGCCTAGCTAGGACTATGTTAACATATTACCAGTTAATACTATGGATTTAAGGATAATTTCATTGGCTAATTTATTTTGGCATGAATCAGCTAGCCAATGGTACAATGAAGAATGAATTATCGGTAAATTTATGTAGACTAGGCTAGCAGCCTAAGAAAAAAAAAAACTTACACAAAAAATGTAATTAGATTTGGCAATTTCCCACTATCCGGGCCTCTCAGGTTAACTGCTATAGAGTAGGCAATAATAAAACCCGTTTTTGCAATGTTAACCGTTATAGAGTAGGCAATGATAGCGTGGTTTTCATTGCGCATACGATATTAAACTGTGGTTTTTCGGAGTTTAGGGGGGGGGAAGGTACCTAGTATAGGTTAGGCTACGTATTTAATATATGCTATGCTTTACCCCCCATCCCCCCTAATGTGCAAATATATAGCCCAAATTTGTTTCAAAACTATTAGGCTACATATTCATCCTATTTTATTTTATTTCATTAGCATTAACCAAACTTGACTTTTTAGAGGCCCACATAATGGAAAGTTGTACCCCTTTATTAAACGCACTCTTTTACATACTGCAATGGAAACCAGTCACTAAAAACCTATTTTGACGGCTCAATTCAAGACACCGCTATAGGGTAATACAATGTATAGCGTGGTTTTCATTGCGTATTCGATATTTAAACTGTTGTTTTTTTGGGGTTTTAGGGGGGGGAGATACCTAGGTTAGGTAATAATATATTCTATGCTTTACCCCCCCCCCCCCCACCCCCCTAATGTGCAAATATATACCCTGAATTGGTATATAGGCTAGGCTAGCCTATATGGAAGGAAAATTCATTTCCGACAAAAATGATTATTATATTCAGAAAGAGCATAAAAAGGGCATTGAGTTTACTTTATTCATAAGTCAATAATATGAACAATGAAAAATTTACCCATATTTAACATGTAAACCCATCCCTGAAAGTTTCATTTTCCTAACCTAACCCCTTTCCGAGATTGCAAAAGCAGCTTTTCTACAATGTTTCCAGGTACAGATAGCCTAGTAGCTTGATAGAGATAGCCTAAGCTTTTCTGGGGAGTATTTTAGACCCTGGATTCATTCTGAGTTTTTTCACCTAAGTCAGCTACTTTCCGAGATAACAAGAAGCCCCTCAACTAGGCTATATATCTACCCTTAGCCTATTTCTCATCAGTAGCTTAGTTGGTTTATAATAGCCTAGGTCAAACAAATGCCAATTTGAAAATGAAAACTAGGCCTAGAGTGGAAGCTCATACCACAAAGGAAAAACTATTATATACAGGGTGGACGGGCCTACTCTTGAAATTATGTGATTATGGGGGGAGGGGGGTAAGAAAACAGTCTAAACTTACCAAGAACCTCCGGAGTCAAGTCCAACGGCGATTTTGTCGTATCCTCTTTCTGTGGAATAATAGCATCCTTACTCGGAATCAATTTAACCTGCTGCTCTAATAATCTGTCTTTGATTAGAAATATCTTCGGCATTTTTTCATTCAGGAAATGTCACAAAAATAGGTTAAATCTTTAACTCCGTTATACTTGTACTGAAATTGAACGCAACACCAAAACTAAACCAATCCGCTTATACTTCAAGGGCAAGCAACTGCTAACGCAGCATTGGCTAAGTCTTCCGGCTTGGGCGGGTAAAAGGTGGTTGGCTAACCTCAGGCGATTCGCGACAACATTAATGCATGTTTAGCTTGCTTTCTTTAAAATCAGTATTTTTTTCTGTACAATTTTTGGAATGACTACAGAGATGATACTTAATAATCTTCGATGCCTCTTAGGCATAAATTTGTACACTGGGGCTATATTTTCGGTATAAGCCTGGAACTGTGCTATTGGGAAGAAAACATGCTAAGAAAACAATTCTTACCTCATAATATGCTGAAAAATTGTAGTCCCCGCATTTTGAAGACGCTTCCGCTATTTTTTACCCCCAATCTCCCCTAATGTGCAAATATATAGACAAAGTTATATATTTTCCATTGGTCTTATTTTCGTTTGTTGATTTCGTCAGCGTTGGTTCAACTTACGGGTACATGGGTTGAAACAAGTATCGCATGGCAAAACAGAAAATTTATTAATTTGGGCTCTATATTTGCACATTAGGGAGGGAGCTCAGTTAAAGTAGTGGAAACTCTTTCAAATGTTTTAACTAAAAATGTTCTGCATATGATGAAGTAAATATCTTCTTAATATTTTTCATTCTCAATAGCCCCAATTGTAGGCTGACACCAATTTTTCAACATAAAGTAAAGTGTGATATTAAAACTTTGATCGATCAGAAATTAACATAAATAAGAAGCAAAACTTAACAAAGATTATGGTGAATGAAGAAACAGAACTCAAAACGAAGACAAACTATGTCAATCGATGAATCCGAGGTTAAATAAACAAAAATATTACGAATGGCTACGTTGTTAATGCCCCCTCCAAAGACTATGTTGTGATATACACTTTACTTAAAACTCAAAAGTTTATTAAGTTAGAATTTGTATTTAATAAATTGATTTTTAAACGTGTTTGAAAGGAAAGGATTAAAGGAACTAAGCAAGGATGAAGATCAGTGTCGTATTAACTCAGTGAAAACTAAACTAATTGCCACAAATATGTTGACATCGAAAACATTTTTTTTTTTTTGTTAGTTTGAATAGTAATAATTTGATTTTACTTCTAAAGTTTTGTTTGTCTTTTTCTGGCGTAGCATATTTTTCATCATATGTCCTACAAAATGAATTATTTTCATAATATTGATTTAAACAAGACCTTCCAAAAAGAATTTTTCAGAGAAAATCATATTAAATTAATACCAGCAGAAATAAACTCCTATAATATTTCAAACTAAAAACAACACAAATTACTGTTAAAGAATAAATGAAAACCGAAACGAAAAGAAATTAAAAGAAATGGTCATATCAAACACAAAGGTAACAGATACTGATATATATGAATAAATAAATCTTAGAACGAGTAAATATTAAACTGAATATTCAAGTCAGACTTAAAACAACTAAAATTACTACAAACAAGAGTTGACTACAACTCCCTCCCCAAACCGTAAAAGTTCTAAAGCCTATTGCGTCATTTACGTTTTATTGAAAACTATATTCATTTTGAACAGTGTAATTACGTTTTACAGAAGATCCACAAACATAAAAAATAAACCAAACTGTTCGTGGTTACGAACTGTGCGTAAGAACGACTCGGCTCAGTAGTAACCGAAACTCTTAAAAACCGAATTTTAACATCAATGGGTACATAAAAAGAATTGGCTTTTTATGCTGATTCCAAATGAGCATAAAATGCTAATGTGAATCGAATGCTATGAGCCTGAGGAAATTTGCCTGATTTTCGAAAAAGGGGGGAATTGCCCCCAAAAATTAAAAAATCTTAATGTAGATCGCACCGCCCCCTTGCAGAAAGTAGCTCCCGCAGAAAATTACCTCTTGAGAATTTATCCTGTGGAGAATCCCCCCCCCCCCAGGGAAAGATACTCTAGACAGTTCAATCCCGGTAAAAATTTCCCCCGGCAATTGCCCTTACGATCTCCACATGTAAAATTGAGTCGACAAAGAGAAAGTAAGACAAATAATAAGAATTTTCGTGTAGGTATTCTGGCAAATATCCCCAGTGCAAAAATTTCCCCTGGAAAGCTCATTCCCCATGGAAACCACTCCCAATCAGAATTTTGATCGAACGATTTTGAGGGGGGAAAGGCGGTGGAAGGGGGGCTAGTTACACTCAGATTTTTTGGTCGCCTAAAAAGGGCACTAGAACTTTTAATTTCCGTTCAAATGAGCCCTTTTTGCAGTATTCAAGGAATATTTCTTTGATACGACAATACCTGGGGAAACTAGGAACAAAAAAAGAAAACAAGTAACTAAACAAGCATCCGTATTCTTCTAGAAAAAAAAATATATACAAAATTCCACATTTTTACATATGGGAGCTTGAAACTTTTACAATAGGATTCTCGGATATGCTGAATCTGATGATGTGTTTTCCATTAAGATTCCTTGACATTTAGGGGGTATTTTTGTCCCTTTTTCGAAAATCAGGTAAATTTTCTCAAGTTCGTAGCTTTTGATGGATAATACTAAACTTAATAAATCTTATATATTTGTAATCAGCACAATCAGCCAATTCTTTTGATATATCCACTGATTTCTAAATTCCGTTTTTTAGGGTTTCGGTTATTTTTTAGCCATGTCGCTCCTTACTTACAGTTCTTTAAATTGATCTGTTTTAAACCAAAGTTTATCCTAAATTTAAGGATGACTACCGCCCCCTCAAACACGATGGTTTAAATCAAAATTTAACTTTTGCACAGCAACGCTTCGAAAAAAAGAGCTCATTTAGTGTATTTGTTTTTCAGAATAAAGTGTAATTATCTAAAATAAATAATCATCTCCACAATACTAGGAGCGTTTTCACCCCTCAGGTCTTATGCTGAACGCTTCATACTTTGTTCATATTGATTTAGCAAAACAAAGTTTCTCTGAGGAAAGTGAAGAGCAAAGATTTTTTTTTTTTTTTTTTTTTTTTTTTTTTTTTTAGTTAGTGGTTTTAGACCAGAACACTTTGTATCGAAGGAATTGTCGTAGAAACTTGGAAAGGGCTCATTCGATTTGAAATTCGAAGGGCTTGTGCCATGGGCTTAGGGAGGGGGGGCAGCTTCCCCCCCCCCCTAGACCTTCAAATTTACATTAGATATGGCTGAAAAAGCAGATGGTTTGGAAAAAAGCAGTTGATAAAACTCCATTACACTATCGACTGCCTCCCCTCTAGACAATATGCTGCCTAATGCTGCCTACGTCCATGGCTTGTGCCCTTTTTAATAGTCGGAAGTAATTGGAAGGCAACTAATACCCCTTCCACGCCCACTATTTCACCAAAACACCCAATCAAAATTTTGAGATAGCCATTTTGTTCAACGTAGTTGAAAGATCTAGAAATTATGTCTTTGAGGAGGACATTCCCCCATTGTTCTCAGGGCAAGGGTTGTAATTTATGCCCTGGGGGGCATGTAAGGTTTTTTATTGAAAGTGCTGTCGTAGAAACTTCAAAAGGGTTCATTCAATTAAAATTCAAAGGGCTAGAGCCCTTTTTAATAATCGAAAGTGATTTAAGGGCAAGTAAACCACAGAAAAATCCATGCTTTCTAAAAGCCAGAATATAATTTTTACTTTACTGAAAAAGATTCTTTTAAATGTATTCACTTTTATAACTTTAAGAAATCAAAAATTAATTAAGATTTTAAGGAATAAACATCAGCATATGTATATTAAACTAACAATGTACATTTTTTTTGAGTAAATTCGTTTGAATTTTTTTCCAGTAAAGTACAAATTATGTTCTGGCTTTTAGAAAGCATGAGGTTTAGAACCCTACTCATATTAATTTCTGCTCGTTTTAAGTTTGACTCTGTTATTTGTTTTAATTTCTGTTTGTTTTGAGTTTCATTTATTTATTGATACTGAGTTGTGCTAGTTGTATGCTTGGTAGATTATTTGATTATATTTTTTTTCTTTTTGGTTTAATGGAGTTCTTTACTTTTTTTGAAAAACTTATTTTGTGGAGAAGTTATTTTTGATTAATATCTATAAAACCAGTACAAATAAACCAACTTATCATATTTCCCTATGTTTGTAGGATTATAGAAAACTAGCGCTTTACTGAACACACAAAACAATATAGGAGTTTTGGTACAGTAAAAGTAAACCGATTAAGGACACGTTTTACAGTATAAAAATACAACATTTTAGGATTGTTGTTTAATTTTTTTCGTATAATTCGCTATCTCTTCTCCACAATGGATTAGGCCAATGATTGGCTCTCGTTATTGTTCTGAAAAGGACATTTCATGATTAGTTTGTAAACAACTCTGAAGTGAAGCCATCTTGATAGTTTTAGGACTATAGACTAGCTTTAGAATTTGTATCATAACTTGAAATTCTCCATTATATAGAGAGAAATAACCGAATTTCCAGAGTTTATATTATGGCTTATTTGATCTTCATTTTGAGTATTTCTTAAAATTTAAAGTTGTATATTACTCACTATTGGTATTGTTGCTGGTGAGACCAAAATGTTACCTGATAAGTCAATCCATTACTTCTATATGCTGTACAATGGTTTTGCGGCTATTTAAAAATATTTATTGTTGTGCTTATGTTTTTAAGATAATTTTAATTGTTTACTGAAAGTTACTGAAATTTACTTCGAGAATGTAAACTCTCCGCTCGATGCGTCTTTAATGCTCATTAATGTGCTAATTTCTTCCTTTACAAATTTTGTTTTGACGACTTAAAGTGACACATTGTCCCTTATATTTGCCTGTAGAAAAGATTGAGCAAAATTTCGAAAATCACTTCGAAACAATCATAAATACTTACTTATATCATTAATAAAGCGCACTGGTTTACAGACCCCTGATGCCTGGATTACTGTAAATGTTTACACTATTTTTTAGGATAAGGCGGATATTTTCTTCCCACCCATTGATTGGCATTCGCCACAAAATAATAAAGAAGAAAAGAGTTGTACAATTGAAAAATACAGTTTGAGTACAATGTGGACTGTGCAGTTATCCATCAGGGTGGAGGGGTGGGGGGGATAAAGTCAATCAATACAATTTTTAGGAATGAGACAAACACGTGTTTATGGTTCTAAGAATTTTTGGTAACTTTTTCCTATTAAGGAACAAGGTGTCAATTTGAGGGTCCATTTAAGGGATCAAAATAAAATTTGCAAAGGAAGTGATTATTATATTTGGAAAGAGCTAGAAAAGATGCATCTAATGCTGTTTGCTTCTGCCTAGCTAAGTAATGAAAAAAAACTCAAATTGACTAGTCACTTCAGCCGTAAGGCTCATTGACCAATTTGGTTTTTCATTCTCTATTTTATAATAAATATTCACTCTGCCTAATTGGATATAATTTTTATTTTCTATAAATGTAATTAACGGCTTCTTAGCTCAGTTAGTTAGAGCGTAGTGCTAATAACGCCAAGGTCGTAGGTTCGATCCTCTCACAAGCCATTGTTCAAACTTAGGATGATAACCAGCTTTTAAATTGTTTATTTTTCAACCGAATGAACAAAGTCTATAGTAATCAATACTAAAATGCTTTCTCGCACATTTTATTAGCCTAAGTGAGCCTTTTTCGAAAGCAAATGGAATTAATATCCTAAGGGCAATACAGGCAGATGCGTCTAATCAACAAGAGCTCTTAATTTATTGCAGACTTTTGCTATTTCCTCGCTTTAACTGTTCGTAATATGGTTGCACATACCATTTTTCATTTAGTTCAACAACCCCCTCAACATTTGACTTAGTACCTTAGCGACTCCTCAAATATTGAAAATACGTCCTTCTTGACGACCTGGATGCATATAGTGCCTTTTGGCTCATTTTATTGCTCCCCTCAATACTCCTTGAATGCTTAAGCTTAACATCCTTAGATATTCTTGAGATATTGCAGATACCCATTTTGACAACCTGGATGTCCACAGTGTCTTTTAATTTGGTTCAACATCCCTCTCAATATTCCCTTGTAGTTTCAACTGAATACCCTTAGTGGTTCCTGAGCTGTTTCACATGAGCCTTTTTGACAACCAGGATGCACATACTGAGTTTTGATTTAGCTCAACATCTGCCTTAACATCCTTTGGAAGTTTCAACTTATTACCCTTAGCTCCTCCTGGGCGTTTTGCAGATATGCCATCTTGACAACTTGGATGTACACAGTTTTTTCTGATCTAGTTTAATATCCCCTTCAACATTCCCTGAAAGTTTCAACTTAATATAATTGTCTGTTCCTGAGATATTGCAGATACGCCATTTTGACATCCTAGATGTATATAGTGTCTTTTATTTAGTTCAACATCCCCAACAAAATGCCCTGAAAGTTTTAACGTAGTACCATTTGCTATTCCTGGGATAATGCACAGGCACCCTTTTGCCAGTCTGGATACACGTTGTGTCTTTTGTATTGAGTTTTAAATCCACCTTAACTTTCCTTAAAATTATAAACTTAATACCCTATTCCGTTCTTGGGGTCTCTGCCGTTTTGAAAACTCGGACGCACTTAAACTCTTTCCATTTAGTTCAATAGTAGTAGTAGTACTAGCAGTAGTAGTAAAAGTCGCAGCAGTAGTAGTAGTCGCAGTAGTAGTAGTAGTAGTAGTATTAGTAGTAGTAGTAGTAGTAGTAGTAGTAGTAGTAGTAGTAGTAGTAGTAATAGTAGTAGTAGTAGTAGTAGTAGTAGTAGTAGTAGTAGTAGTAGTAGTAGTAGTAGTAGTAGTAGTAGTAGTAGTAGTAGTAGTAGTAGTAGTAGTAGTAGTAGTAGTAGTAGCAGTAGTAGTAGCAGTATCAGGGCCACCCTAGCCAAGTGGATCGCACGCTGGAGTTGTAATCTTATGTTCTTCAGGACGAGGGTAAGCAGCGAAGGTATCTACACGAGATTGATGGAGCATTCCAAGGAATACCTCATCCCTTATATACTTCCAAACTCAGCCGTCCTTGATCCGTTTCTTATTAATGTCTCAGACCCTAGGCCGCTTTCTCTTTTTTCTGAGGTTGTGGACGCCACCCGGGTAATGAAGACAAATAAGGCCCCTTCCCCGGATGGAACTCAAGCAGAACCGGTAAAATTCTGGCGTGAAATAGTCTGAGACCTGTTAACCAAGATCGTATTCGCTGTCTTGCAGGAGAGACATTCCTCGACTTCTTGGTGTGAAGCAGAAATTGTTCCACTGCACAAAAAAGGGTCAAAGGCCGTATACAATAATTGCCGTTCTATTAGCCTAACAAGTCAAACGGTCAAATCCTTACTAGTATTATGCTTCATCGTGTCAGAGCCGTGTCTTCCTTAGTCTTCCAAGAATACAATGCCCTTTTCCACCCTGGGCGATCGACCGTTAAGCAAATTTTCACTGCGCATCAGATTTTAGAGAATTATTTGGAATCTGGCCCTGACCTGTACTAGCTCTAAATTGGCTTTAAAAAACATTTGACCTTATCTGGAGAAAGGGTCTGTGGCATATCCTCCCCCATTAGGAATTCCACGAAACCTAGTCGACCTCATTAAAGATATGTACTCCATATTTAGGAATCGTGTCATGACTCCAGGGTTCCTACCCGGTGAAAAAAAACCCACTAAATTCTTGAAAAAAAAACTCACTAAATCAGCACATAAATCACTAGATTATTGACTAGAAATCACTAGAAATCACAAGAATTATAATACTATTTATCATTGTAGTTAATAATTGTTTTGTTTCTTTACCATGTTCTGTACAGGCACACATACAGGATGGGGGTAAAATTACCCCCCTAGATGTGGAAAAATGCCTTTAGATTGATGTTTTGTTTTTTTTTCAAGCGAAAACTACCCTTGAAATTTTGATAAATACCTTTTTGCATCTTTATGCAGAAAATAGAATAAAATCCTTGCTTCCTCCCTTTATTTTCCCGAATTGGCACCCTTGGCTTATACCCCTATCACTGGAAATTAGTTATCGGTGATCTAATTGAAATATTTGCTTTTTCTTTTTATTCTTTTCCCTTGTCCCTTTTTGAACCAAAACCCAGTTTTTTCCCCCAAAAAATATAGAAACTACTTTCTATTTACTCTAGTTGAGCTAGTATAATTACTGGGACGCCAGCGACAACTTTGAAAATGGCCTTTTTACATTTTTATGGAAAAAATGTGTCCCAACCTTCACAAATTTCGATGAGCATCGGTCTTATAGCTTCTTTAATAAAAAAAAAGAGGTAGCTGTTAATTATACAGAACAAACTCAAGAAGTAAAGTTTGTATTAATCCTAATGAAATATGCCAAAATATGAGGAAAATGTAATACTTTAGTTTATATATAATAATATAAATTGGGCTATATATTTGCACATTAGTGGGGTATGGGGGGTAAACCTTGCCTTGCCCCCACCCCCCGAATATGCAAAAATATAGCCCAAGCTACACATGTACAATGCATTCTGTCACCCGTTATTTGTCTTTGTGTCTATGAAACTGATTGTCATACATCGTATATTATCCTTATCATCCTTAGCAAATTATCCTTAGCATACTTTCATCCCGCAGACCTATCCTCAGGGGCTGCGTGGGTCATGCTAAATCTAAAGGTATAGTTTAGGACCTGTCAACTATGCTAAACAAAATGGCTATCTCAAACTTTTAATCTAACTTTTTTTGGGAAAAATGGGACGCGAGAAGAGGGCTAGTAGCAGTCCGATCTTTTTGGTCAAAAAAAGGGACAAAAGAAATTTTCATTTCCATTCAGATGAGCTCTCTCCCGATGTTCTAGGACTGTTGGTTCGATACGATCGCCCCTGGATAAAAAAACCAACAAATTAACACGCATCCGTGATTTTTCTCCTGGCAAATACTACAAAATTTAACACTTTTGCAGATAGGGGCTTGAAACCTCTACAGTACGGTTCCCTGATACATCGAATCTAATGGTTTGATGTTAATTAAAATTCTTCGACATTTAGTGGGTGTTTTCTCCCTCTTTGAAAAATCAGGCAAATTGTCACCGTTTGTTAGCCTTTTATGGGTAAAACTAAGCTTGATGAATCTTATATATGTGGGATCAACATAATAAGCCGATGATATATAAAATTGGTATAAAAATTCCGTTTCTTGAGTTTCGGTTACTATTGAGCCTTTTAGCTCCATTCTTATAGTTTGTTACCACAAACTGTTTGATATGTTCGCACATAAATCCAAAAACTTAAATAATAGGACGTTATCTGTGCTTGTTGAGGGTTCCAGTTACATATAAGAGAATTTGGAGAGTTATTGGAGTTTCAATTAGGTATTAGAAGTAAAGATTAAAATCAATAGACAATTATCAGACTAGATAACCAGTAGTGATGATCCTATTGATCCGACGAGCACAACAATATACAGTGCAGTTGACGAGCACATTGCGAAAAATGAACAAAGCCTCCCATATTATGGGCCTATATAAAGCGATCAAACACGTTATATTTGGAACCATGGACGAGATTGTGTAATGCAACCAGACTGGTTTCTGAGCTAGCACACATTTTTCTGGCCCAAACATGGATGTATAATGAATTATGCAAGAATATATTTCCAGTATCGTCGGTTCATGTCCCTGCCATGAATATATATATATTTCAGTACTATAGGCATTGTTAGACACGTTTTTCCTAGGTTCAATACCCAAAACTTGATTCCGTCATACCGTATATTCAAAGATGGTCTTTTTCTAGAAATACTGGTTTTCACCTTGGGGGCTTATAATCATGTTTTTTTACTATAAATATAGAACAAATTGGTATTTCTGTATTAGTTGAATAATAGAACTTGCAATAAGCCTTCTACAGTTAAATTTATTCATTTTCTGATGGAGAGCACCAAAAGAATCTTGATGGTAAGTAAATATACATTATTCTCGAATTATCATAAGAAAGCGTGATCTTTTCCCTATAGCTATCTGCCATATGTCTTTCGGATTGACAATGGGTTACACATCTATGATAAAATTCGTGTGCTTTTATAACGGCTGTTTAGATATTTTGATTAAAAAAGGATACTTAACTAAGAAACCCAAAAAACCTACAAACTAGTTTAGCTTGATTGAATGATCCTACTCGATTACAGAATTGCTTATTCATTCCCCTTTGTTATAATGGTGATTATAAAATAAAAACTAGACATGCGAGAAACGTTAAATAATAATAATAATAAAGTCAACAAAAGAATTATCTAGGCGGATTTGGTTTGATTTGGTGAATATAATTAATATCTGATGATATCCAAATCTGGGTTGCTTTAAGCAGCGGCCAAATGTTTTTCGTTATAGCTGGCTTATAACTATCTGTCATATTGGTTTTCTGATTGATAGGGAACCGCATATTTTTTCGCTAGTTTCATACCAGCTGTCCAGGTAAACGCGTATTTGCCTGAAATAGCTAGTTCATAAATACATATTCTATTTTAACTAACAGATAGCAATTATGGATTAATCCAACTTAAAAATTGCCGTTATTGTCAGCGATTGGTTAAAAAAATACGAGACCTGAACGTGCGTGTGTTGCAACTCATGCGGTATTATTAGGGGTGAAGAGGGGAGAGAGGCAGGAAAAAAGTGTTTTTATTTCTTTATGTATCGTGTTTAAAAATATGTTTTATGATAGTCATATAGATATAGGCCATTCGGCTCAAAATGCTTCTTAAGTACCATACAGAAATATCTCTTTTTTAAGACTAAAATTGAACAATACATCTCCTTTAAATATAAACAATATCGTTAATGTATTTGGAGTGGGCTTTGGGAGGTGGGAGGGGCACAACCCCCCATTAATATTCTGAATAAATATCAAACGTAGCTAATAGTCAAAATTTTCTTTTTTTTTTCTTTTATCATATGTTGAAGTGGCGTTGTTTTTTTTCTATGTGTTTTGAGATGATTGTGATTTAAGTCTATATATGTGTTTTATGATGACTGTGATTTAAGCCTTAAAGGTTGCATAGTGAGAAAACTGAAATAAATTTTTTATTCCAGGACTTTAATGTTCAAATCATTGTGCAAAAGCGGGCAAAGTTGGATCTTGCCCCCGAGAACACTGACACGGACCTAATCAGATCCCTGATCTCAATTAGGCCCACTGTGATCCACTACGCGAGCCGTTCAGATGGAGAAGCAGTTTCTAAGGACATACCTACGATTTCTAGGGTAAGTTCAATTTATCTGGTAGTTTTCAAGTTTATAATGCGCTCATAATTTCGCAAAAGCATATTCTCATTTAACTAACAGATAGCAATTATCTTCGCACCTATTAGTCAGCATTACATTCTAAATACACCAAAGGATTAAACCGAGTTAAAAATTGTCAGCGATTGTTAAAAAAGACTGTAAAACCTGAATGTGCGTGTGTTTGCAACTCATGGGGTATTATTAGGGGTGAAGAGGGGGGAGGGGTAGGAAAAAAAGTGTTTTTTTTTTTTATTTCTTTATGTATCGTATTTAAAAATATGTTTTATGATACTCATATAGATATAGGCTATTTGGCTCAAAATGCTTCTTAATTACCATACAGAAATATCTCTTTTTTTAAGACTAAAATTGAACAATACGTCTCCTTTAGATATAAACAATATCGTTAATGTATTTGGAGTTGGCTTTGAGGAGGTGGGAGGGGCGCAACCCCCCACTAACATTCTGAATAAATATCAAACGTAGCTAATAGTCAAAAATTTTTTTCTTTGTCATATGTTGAAGTGGCGTTCGTTTTTTCTATGTGTTTTAAGATGATTGTGATTTAAGTCTATTTATGTGTTTTAAGATGATTGTGATTTAAGCCTTTAAGGTTACACAGTGAGAAAACTGAAATGAATTTTTTATTCCAGAACCTTAATATTCAAACCATCGTGCCAAAGCGGGCAAAGTGGGATCTCGCCCCCGAGAACACTGACACGGACCTAATCAGATCTCTGAACTCAATTACGCCCACTGTGATCCACTACGCACGCCGTTCAGATGGACAAGCAGTTTCTAAGGACATACCTGCGATTTCTAGGGTAAGTTCAATTTATCTGGTAGTTTTCAAGTTTATAATGCCCTCATAATTTCGCAAAAGTATATTCTCATTTAACTAAGAGATAGCAATTATCTTCGCACCTATTAGTCAGCATTACATTATAAATACACCAAAGTATTAAACCGAGTTAAAAACTGTCAGAGATTGTTAAAAAAAACTATGAGACATGAAGGTGCGTATGTTGCAACTCATGGGGTATTATTAGAGAAGAAGAGGGGGGATATCTTAAAAAAAAGAGCATGGGGTTTTGAAGAAAAGAGTGGGGGATGGGGAAAAAGGGGAAAAAACCTTAATCAGATAGTGCCATAACTATGTTACATGACTTTTGTACTTATTTAGTACCTGGTAAACACGAGAGTTGAACTATATTGAAAAGCTTCATGAGAAATAGGTTATCACATCCTAGTGAGGCATTGGCAGCTCTATGAGAGATATTTTTTTATTGTGCTTTATTGCTATTACCCAAACGTCACGTTGTGTGTGTCATACCAACTAGTGAATATGTATCGGGCTTTTTTCTGCTCAGTTATTTTCAGTGAAACTAATATCATAAAAATGGTGAAATATAAAATTTATTAAGCTCTATTTGCCTACTTTATATGGGTGAAGGGTGGCAAGTATTTAGGCAAAAAATGCTAGAGGGAAATTAAGTTTTGAGTGGGGTGAAAAAACTGATATAGTCTTTTAACTTTATAAAATAATGGATATTGCACATGGAAAATAAATTCTATTCTTATAGACTAAGATTACTGAATTAGCGCCACCATCAGCTCAAGATAGTCAAGAACCACCTATTTGTGGTGAACCTGCCCCAGCCATTGCACCACCAATGGAGTTTAGGGATGCTACTGATGATACTCTAGTTACTGTTAATAATATGGAGTGGGAAAGGGTTTTTTTAAATGAGTGTTTTGGGGACATGGCTAGCCTAGATGACTTAACTTGTGACATAGATATGGTGGAGGACCCGGAATGGACAAATAGATTTATGTATGTGTATTTAGGTGATGGTAGTACAAGTGCATCTAAATTGGGTCCTCATAAAGAAATTCCGTCACAAGACAATACAGTCTGGATTGAACAGCTATCCCCAAATACCCTGGAAGCCATACTAAGTGATTTGGGTGATTTCATACCAGGGCCCCACTAATGCAATTGAACAGACTGGGGGTGGTGCTATTTACGATTCTATACCACCCCCCACCATTGAGGTTAATGATACTACTAGTAGTAATGAAAGAATACCCACACAAGCATTTACACTTCCCGATTTTTTCCTTTCTAACTCTGCCTTGCACCATACAAAACTCAACTACGCCAAATTCGGTGACCCCTTAAACTCTTTAGTGTCAGGGGATATAATAACACATCCCCTGGATATTAGTCATTTATATGTTAACAAGATTCAAGCCCATCTTGAAGAACAGATGGGTTTGGGAGGGAGGGACAGTTTAAAAGCATCAATAGCACTAAAAAAAATTTTAAATGAAAATGCGAGTGAGCTCTATTTGAAATACTTGCATACAGAGATGCTAGCAATTCGCCCGCATTTATCGAATTATGAGGAGGTTTTTTAGATTGGATTAGTAGCATTCAAACTAAACTGGATAATTATAACGAGGGGGTAGCGGATCGGTGGTTTTATCTATTGAGAGTTTAAACGTTAATATTTGTATATTTAAAAAGGATTTTATTTTAAGAGGTGGTGGGGAGAGGGCTATAGTTTTAAAATATCATTCAGATTTAGAGGGTTGTCAGGGAGTACAACGAATCTGTTTCAATACGAGGCTAGAGTGTTTCAAGTATGCATTTTAATTGCCACCTATAAACCTCTGCGTGATAATACCTCTAAGAAAAAGTTGGACGAATTAGCAGTTAATGGTAGGGAGGGCTAAAAGTTTCCTAAAGTAGATTTTAATTGTTTAAACAGTCAATTCCCCGTAACATTAAAAGGAATGGATATTTTTGAGCGGGCTAATGCACATTTAAGGTTGGCGTCACGGTGTTGCAGTATGAAACAGAATTTGAGGGAGACCAGCGTTCTGATAAAAAAGGAGTATTATTTCCAGTGAGAACACCGTAAATTGAGTCAGTGGAGTATTGGGTTTGGCTTCTATACAAGCCACCCACAGAGCCTGATTCAAAAGGGACATTTTAATCCAAATACAGATATTAGAAGGGTTTTTCGGGGAGGGTAAAAAAAGAGTGCACGTCACTATTGTCCGACATGTCTGTCCAGATTTTGGACTGATTTAAAGTTAAAGCATCACATGAGACACTGTAAACGTCATGGATACCAGGCTCTGGAAACGGTAAGCGGAGATAAAGCGATCTTACGTTTTAAGAATTTCCAGAACACGCTCCTACAGAGCAATAACATCGCTTTAGAATGAGAGGCGAAACTCACAGACGTGTACGATTCGTCAAATCCAAACCGTGTTAAAATAGATGAAGCCATAGGGGTTTCTTACGGTCACGTGCAACGAGATTCCAGTAATACCGTGCAAGCGTTGGATGTAGTTGAGTCGTTTGGGTGGTGAAGACTGCATGCGCTCGGCATTGGTCAGTCTAATCAAAACAGCGAACGGTGCAATTTCGCGCCTTCGTTTCAAAAACTATCCTATGCTCATATCACCAGATGACAGACTGACCATTAAAAACTATAAAATATGTTGGGTTTGCAAGGGGGAATTTGATGATGATGTTTGGAATGGGGAAAAGAGGAAGGTGATTGACCATGATCATTTGTGGTAGGAAATTATATCGGGAGGGAGTAACTTTAGAGGGGTTGAACATCAGTCGTGCAAATTAAACGTTAGACAGCAATATATCGTACCGGTTTTTATACACAATTCCAATTACGAGTTAAAGTTTATTTTACCGGCATTGGCCCGCATTGCCAAGGGGGGAGTTGTAGATAAAGCATGGATAGATGGCTCTTTTTCATATAATATCATACCCAAATCATCGGAGAAGCTACTGCTGCTAGAATTCATGTGGAAAACAGTTGACAAGTGTAACAGGTACCTGAATAAAATCCGTTTTTAGACTCTTTCAGCTTTGTACCCAAATCCTTAAGTCAATTGATTCAGGTACAGAAAAGCGACAATTTTGAGAGCTTCCCCCTCCTTAAACAGCGCTTCCCCGATGATGAAATGTATGATTTATTGACGTGTAAGGGCATATATGCATGTGATTACTTCAGCTCTGCCTCGAGGCTAGAAGATGTGTCATTACCGCCCATTGAAGCTGTTTACAATTCTCTTACTGAGAGTGAGTGCACCACTAGTGACTATGAATTTGATAAGAGGGTTTGGGCAAAGGGTGGATGTAAAAATGGTGGGATTACTGTAGACCTTACTTGACCAGTGACGTACTCACTCTTCTGGACATTGTGTGCAAAAATACGGATAATATCAATGGGGAATTTGGGTTGGATTTAGGGTATCATTTTTCCACTCCTCATCTGGTGATGGACTTGATACTTAAAATCAGCAAAGAAGAAATAGGTCTGATTGTCAATGTGGATCAGCATCTGTTTGCAGAGAGATCAATGAGGGGTGGGTATGTTTTTCACGTGGACCGTATCATGAAAACTAATCCGACAGTAGAGCACACCGATGAAAAGTCAGATGCAGTTTTTTTGGATATGAATTCCCTTTACCCATCGGCAATGTCTCACTACTGTTTGTCGTGTGGGAATTACAAATGGCTTAAACAATCCATATGCTTCGAATTTCCCCACCATTGCTACCGTTGATGAGGATGGGGCACAGAGATGGTTTTTTGAAATTGACGGTGAAATACCCATGGAAATCCATGACTCGGTAAAAGACTTTTTTTCCGTGCATAAATAGACCGGTGGGTAGGGACTCTCTGAGCCCCTAACATTTATCTGTAGTAGAGGATGGGAGTATGTACTGGGTGCCTTCAAAGCAAATACTTATTGCCGACCTCAAACCGAAACAGAATATCGTTGTACATCACATGCTATTGAAATGGATCGTGCCCAATGGTTTCAAAGTCACAAAGATTCATAGAGCCTTCCAATTTTATCAAAAGCCTTACATGAAAACGTCTATTGACACCATTGTCAGTAAACGTTCACAAGCGAAAAAGAGGAATGAGAAGGAAACTCTATAAACTCATTTTAAACTCAGCCTTCGGTAAAATGTGCGAAACCGTACGAAACAGAAGTCGATGGGACATTGTAACCAATCCCAAAGATTGTGCTCGAATCATTGCGGATCCAAAATTCACATCGCTCACAATCATAGACTCTGATATGGTGCTCCTATATCGTAAGAAAAGAATCATTGTTTTAAATAAAAATATTGCAGGCGGGAGTGCAATAACAGAAATATCTACAAAACTCATGTTGTCATTTTATAATAATGTATGCAAGGTACAATGACCGATTGAGGGACAAGTTCAAGTGTATTACGGGGACACTGATTCACTCCTGTTAAAAAATAAAACTGAAAATTTATTGAATGATTTGGAAAATGGCGAGTACATTAGCTCACGAATGGACTACACCAACTGGAATGAACTCCTCTACCCAGAGCTAGTGAAACGCCAGGCCCCAAATCAAGTGTTAATGTTAAAATATCAAACGAGTAGCGATCTGATATCCAGTGGTGTTTTTCCTGGGCCGAAGGTATACTGTGTGGAAACGCACAACAAGGATATCAAAGAAGTTTGCTAGGGGGTACCTACACACTTTGTAAAAAATAATTCCGACATGAGTGTGTATAGAAACTGTGTGGAACGTAGTTTAGTCCCATGAGCGAAAGTTATGGCGATTCGCTCTTTACAATTTAAAACTACACAGTTGGAGTTGAGAAAAACGCCATGTCGGCCATATCAGACGAAGTCTATGTACTTGAGGATGGTGTGAAGGTACTACCACACGGTCACTATTTAATCTCAGACCAAGTTAAATGTGTAGAATATAGAAAACAACTCGGTCTGAAAAAATTAACTTAAATTCTTTAATAGTACAAGGTGGGTGGGTGATGGGTGTTTTAAATTCTGTTTTCTTTTTTTAAAACAATTTTCAATATGTGTGCAAGGCAGATCAGTTACTTCTTCTTCTTCATAAATTCCGCTATTTAGTTATTTCATTCCCCCTCTGGCCCCGACCCAGCCCGCCGCAGCGGGCCCCACGGCGCTTCCCGGCCGCCACAGTTGCCGCCCTCGGCCTTCGGCCGCCGCAGCGGCTGTCCCCAGGGGGGTCCCCATTTCAAATTAAAAATGTGATATTATTTTAAGTGTATTTTTTAATAAATGTTGTATTTTTTATAAATAAAAAAGTGTATTTATTAAACTGCTTTTTTTCTAGTGCTTATTTAAAATAAATTTTTGTATTTTTGTTATAACTGAATAAAAAAAAAGTGTGTTTTTCTTGTTTGATGTGTTTTTTTCTTGTTCAGTGTATTATTCATAAAGTGCTACTTTTATGTTAATAATTAAAGAAAATATGATTCTTTATTGATTTTGTTCACATTATTCTTGAACGGAGTAGTAGTAGTAGTACTAATAGGGAAATTATTTAGTCATTAGACATCTATAGTTTACAGTTAGTTGTAGGTGAACTGTTGAAGGGAACATGTATCAATTTAAAACATCATTCGGATCGTTTCTGTGTAGGCCATCAATGTCAGGCAAAAAAAACACTCTTAAACTAAAATAATTAAAAATTGCGATAAAATGTTTGTGGAAGAGCCGAAAAAATCTACTATTGTTACAGTATTTGGCAGGAGTCATACGCTAGAATAAAAGCCATTGCTATATCGGGCGTGCAGATACAATTCATACAGGGACTTGTTGTTTTCAACATTATTGAACCAAACTCCTTGATTATTATTGAAGATTTAGCTGAATCCATTGAACAATGGTCCCTGGAGATGCTACAATTGTTCACTGTTCGCTCTCATCATGAACAGATTTCCGTACTCTGGTTCTACACAACCTCTTTCATCAGAGCAAATGTATGCGAACACTTGCATTGAACTGCACCTACTATACCATCTACAGAGCTGTTCGTGATTCTAGCTCGCTAATAACTCTCAATAAACAAATATACCCCGGTGCCCCCAAATTTCTACTTTCAGCGTACAATCAGGCAACTAATAAACCCTACGGCTACATTCTATTAGATCTTAATCAAAATACACCCGAGGATCTGCGTGTAGTCAAGATATTTTTGACAATGAAATTACAGTGTATCTCCCCGTGAATAGTGAAAAAAGCTATTAGCTGCCATCATGACACTGAAGAAACTACATGAAAATAGACATTTATTTTCCGTTATAAGCACTTCAAAACTCCCACTTAGGAAAGCCATACTCAAACATGGTATTGACAATGATTTCATTAATCTAATATCTGAAATTTGTTTAGATTTAACAGACGGCTATGTTTCAACTGCCAGAAGTAGTAAGGCAACAGGCAAAGCAACATCGTTCCATTGTACGTACATTGGCCTATAAAAAGAAAGGAAAGAATTTTAAAAGAAAACGTCAAATTCAGGCGGACGGAATCTTTTTCACACTTATACTGCCAATAATTTCAGGACTTGTAAACAGTTTTCTCTAGATGGCTAAACCCTATAAATTGACTCCAATAGAACTCACTCTCTCATCCGTGGAACACTTTGAGGATAATCTGAGTAAATTCATTGACAACGAGAATATTAAGGATGATAAAAAACTGCTTTTACTTCAAGATGCACTTCGCCGAGTAGACAAACATAAGCCTTATCGTGCGAGAGCCACTACCATTGATCACAAAAATGAACCTTCGCCTCAGGATTCTTCTGCTATCACTGGTGGAACACATTTAAAGAAGGAGGATTTGGATTCAATAGTGTCTAGCATTGGAAATCTAATGCCGCACTCATTTCGTGAACAAAGTAAACGACTCATAACATATCTCATGAAAAGTGGTCAAGATTATATTCAAGTTGATAGAAATGGGAAAAGGACTATAATTCAGGGCAAGAGCTATAATCTACTTGATTTAATATATGATATGGTTACAAATCGTAAAGGACTATTATCATTTGAAAGTCATTTATGAAACTTTCTAAATACATTAAAGTTCCCCAAAAGCCTTATTAGCAATAGGCAAATTCTAAAAAAATTAAATGAACATACACCCTCATCGCCGTCGTCAACACCATTAAAACATGAACAAGAAGAAGAAGAAGAAGGTTTTAAATTAATCTTGAAAAATATTAGCACACCTAGTGGAAACATTGATTTGACAATGAGGAGCACACCACTGATAGCTAGACAAAAGCGAAGACGTATCAAGTCAACGTCGCCACCACCACAATCAACCACTAGTATACAAAAGGGTAGCGGACGTTACACTACGTGTTTACTTTCAAAATGGTTGAAGTTCTGAAAAGTGTTTATGAAAATATTTGGTGAAGTGGGAAGTTTAAGTTCCCCCACCACTCTTTCCAAAGTCACTGGTGTTCACACTAAAAGTGTACAAGACTATCTACAAAATGAAACAAGTTACACTCTGCATAGAAATCATAGGCTTCGTGCCAATCATTATCGAAAAACTAAAGCCTTTTCCCATTGCATACAATGCAAGCAGATCTCTCAACCCTAGATGAGATTTAAAGGCGTCACAATACACCATATAATTACATTATCCTCGCAACCAGTGTTTATAGTCGCTATGTGTATGCTATTTCATTGCGCTCAAAGAGAGGTGTTGAAGTTGCTCAGGCTATTGAAAGTATTCTCGAACAGGATTCGTATAAAAAAAAAATCAAACGGATCGCGGTAGTGAATTTGTTGATCCCCATGTTGAAAAAGTACTATTGAAATATAATACACTGCTCCATCAAAGTCATAGTCCTATAAAGGCTGCATTCACCGAACGATTGATAAGAACTATTCGACTTTTAATTTCAAGATATTATACACTGAAAAATACACCTGCTTTTATTCATGATTTAGATAAAATCATGTTGATTTATAACCAACGACCTCATCGATCATTGTCCAACTCAACCCCTACGGAAGTTCATCATTCTGATCATGGTACAATTGATACTTTTCTTAAACAATATTCCAATGAAACGATTGAGAAGAAGAAAAAATTTAATGTTGGTGATACTCTTCGAATTAATAGAACCACTAATGTTTTTGAAAAGGGCAATTACTTGTGGTCCACTGAACTTTTAAAAGTGGCGAAAATCCCAGACACTAAACCCATAACTTATCGTTTGCGAGATACCAAAGATGAAGATATTCTCGGCGGCTTTTATGACTATGAACTACAAAAAGTTAAAAAATAATAGTGAAATCTATCAAATTGAAAAAATATTAAAGACTCGTACTCGCAGGGGTAAGAAACAGTTTCTTGTTCGGTGGCTAGGATACAACTCTGATTTTTATTCTTGGATTGGTGTTGAAGATATTGACAATACTCAATGATTTTTATGTAACATTTATGTCCAACGTCTCCGATCCTCTCTACAATGAATTGAATAAAAGAAGTGATTTTTGGACGAAACTCTCACCCGCCATTAAATTCGAGGATGGAAAGTATGAAGTGGATCTTGTCGACGTTATTCTCAAAAATACCAATGGTATCCTGAGAAAGGATCGTGTGTATGATATAAAAATTATACCATTCGGTTGGTCACTCTTTGCCGAACACAAATTGGTTGAAGCTCCGTCTGGTGCCGATGGCCTGTCATATGAAAACTGTATTTTACACAACCTGTTCAAACAAATTAATGTATTTATAAATGGAACATTGGTGAGCACTAGCAATAATTTATCCAACTATGCAAGCTACATACAATTTATGATGATGACACCAAAGGCATATAAGGAGTTTGAGGACAGTCATTGGGCTATGAATATCGTTCAGGTGTTGATACTGACGGGGAGTTGACTACTGCAGTGACCCAGGAGTATCATATAGTTGGAAAATTAAATCATGAGATATTCAATATATCCCAATGGCTACCCCCCAATGTCAAGATTGACATAAAGTTACAGATGGCCCCATCGAATTTCATTTTGAAAAAAACACTTCCTGCAGCACCCTATGCAAATGTCATTATCACTTCGGCAATTCTTCATGTTCAAAAACATGAAGTCTGTTGGTTATGTGTTCTGTTGCATTGGCGGTGGAAAAGCTAAGAGCCAATGACAACAATATTAAACTCCTTGTCCCCCATACGATCACCAATCAAAGTCACATTGCCACTGGCTCTCGCTGTTATACCGATTCATCATTTATCAATGGAGAAATCCCATCAAAACATGCTTTGGCCTTTGTGAAGAGTGGCATTGCCGTTAGATCCTGAAGTGCAACCCCCCATGATTTTAATTGTTTTGGTCTATCTAGCCTTGTGTGTGCAAAGTGAATGGTATTCCACTGTACACTCTATCATTTGACAAAAAATCCTATAGAACTCTGTATGAGTTGACCATGTAATCCCAAGATCATGATTCAAAACTATTTGAAAATGGAATAACCGATTCAATGTTTTCAAAAAATCATGGTGTAATTGCTTTGGACTTGTTGGGGACCCAGGATATGAGCATATTACGAACGGGGTATGTACGTTTAGATTGCACGTTTGCCGATGCTTTGACTGAGAGTATCACGCTAATATCATTGAGTCAATTTGAAACATATAGGGAAATCACACCCGACGGCAGTTTTCTACTAGACCTAGCACCATGAACACAAACCAAATAATCAACGTATTTAATATGGATCCATACATTCCCAGTACAAGTCCTATTGAATACCATCGGACTTCATTGAAAAAATTCCAAGTGATAACAACAACCTAATCATTGTTAATAGCAGTCCATCGACTTTGAAGACAGGCCATTGGCTATGCATCTTTCAAATAGCGAAGAATATTGAATTTTTTGATCCTCTTGGCCTATCATATAAATTCTACACTCCACACATCAGCAACTTTATTGAGAGCAGCGGGAAAACTATTATTCAAAATAAAGGAGAGTACAGGATTTAATGACTAGGACATGCGGCTTTCATGCACTACTATTTTTCATGTTCAGATGTCGTGGCTATACCTACAAGCAGTTTCTCAACATCTACTTTGACTTTCCTCGATTGAATGACTTTCTAGTGGAAAATGTACTTACAAGCGTGTTTAATATGGATTTTTGTGCCCTACGAATAAAATGTTCTAAAAATGTATGTGAAATTTTTTATTAATAAAAATAATGTATATACATGATAAAAACAACTTTTCTACTCTATATATTTCATTTTCTACTAGGTATAGGTATTTGTCGAGAACAACTAATGCAGGTAGATTATCTGAATTCACAGTATACTGATCCTAATGTGCTGCAATGTCAGGGTCACATTTTCTACAGTAGAGTGTAACTTCACTCTTATCATATCTCCTTGTATAGTCAATGATACTATTCTCACTCATTTTATAGAATTCACATGTTTCAATTTGCTTATTTGAAGCAATATCACAAACAGTGTCCTCAAGTGGCTAATCACATTCCGTCACAGCCAAATAAAAATCAGTCGGCTTATAATCATAGTAGCCATTGTCTTCACAACGATGACGTAGAAACCAAATTCTTTTTTTTGTTTCAACAGTTGAATCGCTGACCTGGCTCCTCCTCCCAGAACAATCTGAAGCCACAACGATACCAATCTCTTAGCAATAAACTAAAATCACGCCTAGGATTCTTTCCAATCATACCAGGATATGTATTCTCCCACTGATTACATTTATCACAGTGGCAATTCGAGCATAGGTGCCCTCTAGGATGAGAGTCACACACCCCTTCAAGACAGGAATTACAACCTTTAATTTGTACAGCATATCCTCTATGCAATTTACACGGGTTGCATAATCTGCACTTTTCATCATACTCATCAATCATTGTACAATTCTCACATGATGACCAGCTACCCAGTTTATACATGCATAGTGGACATGTATGGAAAATTTTTCATGTGTTGACACTCTCACCGCCAAAGTAAAACTGAGCTACTATCAACAAATTGAGTGGGATAGAGAGAGAGAGGAGTAAATCATCCTTGAACAAAATCTTTCTCAGGAAAAAAGTCTTAAATTTCTAAGCTAGTGTTTAAAAGCATATCCACAATATCATTTTGTCCTGTTGTAATTAATATGTCAATAAATTGTGTAAATGCCTTTGGACCACGATGTAAAAGCTTCATGCAGTAGTCTAATGACGGAGAATCAGTTTTCATTATATCGATAAGCATTCCCAGAGAAAATATCTTCCTTAGAATAGATAACTCTAGAAAATCATCATATAGAATCAAATGTTTTTCCATAAACACAAGATTCCCCATGATTCACTCTTGCTCAAATCTATCCATTTTTTAGAGTCCTAACACTCTCACAATCAACTTTAGACTAACCAGGATTCCTTTTTCTACTCTACAAAATATACGCTAGCCTAATTTAGAAAGAAAAATATCTTCGATTTAGAACCTTTTTTATTCACTATAATTACAAGAATAATAATCACTGATTCAATTTGTTTTCATCAATATATTTCACTAGTGCATCTAATGCAGCCTGAAGTCTATTTATATCAATGTTCAGTTTCGCCACAAAGCATAATTGCTCCTCCAAGTTAAATTTGCTCAATGATACCACGTATCTGGCATACATATTGTCCCATTCAAGGTTTAGTCTACATCCTCGTGTTATTTCCACAGCCACGTTTGGTACTCTCGCCCTTGTATCATTGCTGCTACCTGATCCACCATCAAGCTCCAATAGTGTAAATATTCCACTCATTTTCTTTACTAATATCATCTCAAATAAACTATTCTCTCTGAATTCAATTCTCTTACTAATATGAACTACAATGAAAATCACCTCTTTTATTTGAATCCAATTACTAATAAAGTTACCGTATATGGAGTAGCCTCCGCTCTCTCTGATTGGCCCTGACGATTGGTGTTGACTCAGAACCCCGTCTGGTTGCATTGCACAATCTCGTCCCTGCTTCCAAATATAACGTGTTTGATCGCTTTATTGGTCCATAATATAGAGAGATTGGTCGCTTTTTGCAATGTGCTCGTCAAACTGCACTGTATATTCTTGTACTCGTCGGATCAGCACTGTATATTCTTGTGCTCCTCGCATCAATAGGATTATCACTACTATAACCCCCCACCCCTTACTCCCAACCAACTTCAATCATGAAACTACAATCGATTTAATGAATAAAGTTATATTGTAAATCCTATTATAAAAAACACTAGATCCTATTTTCTTTTTCAATGATTTCTTTTTTCATTTAGAATATAATATTTAATGTATACCCACCTTCATATTTTTCAATGACTCTATTTCTCTTCTATTTGCAGATGTAAAGGGTATATTCATATCGACCATTCACTCCACTTTCACAGTTTTTAACAGAAGAAAATTTAATTTAGAACTGATAGACTACAGAGAAAAAACCTATAAATATGAAGACAATAAATAGACCTGAGCAAATATTGGTGAAATAGGAACTATAGAACCTTTTTGTAATCTTGTGACTAACTAGGTTCGCCTATTATCTTGATGATAACGATCTGGGGTCTATATCTGATATGGACATATGGTGGGAAATCGGAAGTTTCAAAGGTGGTATATTTGCATAAATGCTAATCTGGAACATGTTATGGATGTTAATGAGTCACTATTTGCGTTTTGTATTAAATAGCTTCTTGTATGATTTATTTGATTGAATCATGAATATACGCTCTAAATCGTGAAAAATCACTAGATTTAAGAAAAAAATCACTGGTTTTAGAACAAAATCACTATAAATCACTAGCTAGAAGAAAATCACTAGGCAACATAAAAAATCACTAGATATAGTGATTAATCACTAGGGGTGGCAACGCTGCATGACTCGTGAAAGTCTCACTGGCAGCTTCCAGACTTCTCCAAGAGTCCTTCAAGGATGTCTCTCGTCCCCAGCGCTGTTTAACCTCTTGCTCACAGCGGTCTTTACCCTGGTGGAAACAACTTGCGACGCACATATAGGAGGCGTTCTAAAAGATAAGCTAGCCTACCTCGACGGCATCGACGAAATGGCTGAAATGCTTGAGAATCTACAAGACGTTGCTAGCGAGGCCCTTGAAACGAATATTTCTTTTGGAATGATCGTAAATATATCCAAAATAAAGGCTATCTGCTGCTCCTAGCCGAGTTGCAACATCTTGTAGTAGCAGTAGTAATCTTAACCACCAAAGATATCTAACCTCAATTTTGGGAAGTCAAATAAATATGCCTCCGGGGATGGCATAACTTCACACAGCCCTTGGGGCAACTGTTGCAAGTTATATAAGTTGCCCAGGGATTATCGGAAGGGTTAGTTGATGGGAAAAGGGTAAATGAATGATCCTGAGTCTCCAAAGAGGCTAAGGGCATTAAGATAAAACTCTTAGAAAATGTTCAGGGAATGTGAAATAATGCAAGAGTACCAAAAACCAAAGAATGAAATAAAAACCAAACGTTAAAACAAACACTGAACCTAAATAATGAAAGACTCTTTCAAAGCAACGTCAACGTCGGTAACTGAATAAAAATACAGTACTGAATGGCATTCCAAAATTTCATTTTATGTAAAGCATTCTTAAAGGCCAATCGCTTACCAGGTATGAGGTTGTCAAAGATTCTATTAGGTTGCAAAAACTGATTTTTTGGATGGATTGATGGACATAAAAACAATCGGAATTAAAAAGTTCATTATCAATTGGGTTTAGATAGGTATCTCCAGTATCTCTGTTGAGAGTAACTTTTGTTGAATATGTTTTTTTTTATTTCAACTGCCTCCCGGAAAACTTGCATAAGACCCATAGCGGGGACAATAATAGAGATGTTGTCAAACAAAATGAAATGGTGTGGGTTGTCATAGATGTGTTGAGCCAAGGCGGAATAACAAATCTTCAGGTCCTTGGCGTAGCCCCATGGCTGTGGCGATTGACGATTCTTGTCAATTCTTCTCAGTTGGTAACTCATTTTATGTATATTGGGAGGAACATTGAAAAGTTTCTCATCACCCACGAAAGGGGCGATATCTGTTGGGGAATGGAATGGATGCATCCTTTTCTGCCTTTTTTGGACTTTTTTCTATTATTAATTACAAAAACTTTTTCCACAAAATAAGTTTTTCAAAAAAAGTAAAGAACTCCATTCAACCAAAAATGAACAAAAATAGAATCAAATAATCTACCAAGCATACAACTACCACAAATCAGTATCAATAAATAAATGAAACCCAAAATAAACAGAAACTAAAATAAATAAAACAGTGTACGTCAAACTGACTAGAAATTAATACGAGTGGTGTTCTAAGACCCTATGCTTTCTAGAAGCCAGAATATAGTTTTTACTTTTCTGAAAAAGGTTCAAATGAATCTACTAAAAAAAAAAAAAAAATGTGCAGTGTCAGTTTAATATACATATGCTGATATTTATTCCTTAAAATCCTAATTAATTTTTGGTTTTTTAAAGTTATAAAATGAAAAAATTTAAAAGAATTTTTTCTGTAAAGTACAAATTACATTCTGGTTTTAGAAAGCATAGGGTTTTAGAACCCTACTCATATTAATTTCGGCTCATTTTGAGTTTGACCCTGTTGCTGATTTTAATTTCTGTTTGTTTTGGGTTTCATTTATTTATTGATACTGGTTTGTGGTAGTTGTATTCTTGGTAGATTATTTAACTCTATTTTTGTTCATTTTTGTTTTATTGGAGTTCTTAACTTTTTTTTCAAAAACTTATTTTGTGGAAAAAGTTTTTAAAATTAATTTCTGTTCGTTTTATATTGACAGTCTTTTTCAGGTAAAAAGACTGAACCTCTTCTAAATTTAAACAACCATCCCTTCCATAAAAAATCTTAAATAACCCCTGGGCATAACTTATAACACTTGCCCCTAATCTCTGGGGTTTGTTTCAACCCAAAAACCCTTGTTATATGATGATATTTAGACTATTTTGAATAGAATGGCTATCTGAAAATTTCTATTAGATGCATTTCGGGACAATGCGACGCGTGTGTTTGTGGGTGGGGAGGGGGTAGCTGCCCTCCAATCACTTTGGCTCTTAAAATGAGCAGTATAGCGTCTGCTTTCCAATCCAATGAGTCCCCTCTAAAGTTTATATGGCCATGCTTTCTATAAAAACCTTATATGCCCCCGAGGCATAACTTACAACCATTGCCCTGAGGGCTGGGGGGATTTGTTATACTCAAAGACATAATTTCCAGACCTTTCAAATACTTTGAATAAAATAGCTATCTGAAATTTTGATTAGAAGTGTTTGGGGAAATGATGGGCGTGGGGATGCATGTGCCCTCTGATCACTTTCGACTAATAGGAAAGGCACTTGTCCTCTCAATTTCCAATCGAATGAGCCCTTTTTGAAGCTTCTACGACAAAACTTTCTATAAAAACTTATATGCCCCAGGGACATAACTTACGACCCTTGTCCTGAGGGCTATGGGGGGAGGGTTTTCATCCTCAAAGACATAATTTATAGTTCTTTCAACTACGTTGAGCAAAATGGCCATATAAAATGTTTTATCGGAAATGTTTGGGGAGATGATGGGCGTGGGGTGGGGGGGGGGGGGGGGCGTTGTTCTCCCTCCGATTACTTTCGACTATTAAAAAAAGGCAATATCCCTCACAATTTCCAATAGAATGAGTCCTTTTTGAAGTTTTTACGACAACACTTTCTATAAATACGTTATATGCTCCCAGGGCATAACTTGTAACCTTAGCCCTGAGGGCTGTGGGGGTTGGGGTTGTATTACTCAAAGACATAATTTCCAGATCCTTCAACTATGATCAACAAAATGACTATATCAAAATGTTGATTGGAAGTAATTGGGGAAATGATGGGCGTGAGGGGGCATTCGCCCTCCGATCACTTTTGACTATTAAAAAGGGCAGTAGCCCTCTCAGTTCCTAATTGGAGCCCTTTTTGAAGTTTCTAAGACAACGCTTTCCATCAAAACCTTCTATGTCCCCAGGGAATAACTTACAACCTTTGCCCTGGGGGCTATTGGGGGTTTGTCATCCTCAACGACATGATTTCAAGACCTTTCATCTACGCTGAACAAAATGGCTATCTCAAAATTTTGATTGGATGTGCTTGAGGAAATGGTGGGCGCGAGAGGGAGGTTAGTTACCCTCCAATCAATTTCAACTATTAAAAAGGGCAGTAGCCCTTTCAATTTCCAATCAAATGAGCCCTTTTTGAAGTTTCTACGACAACATTTTCTATAAAAACCTTATATGCCCCCAGGGTATAGCTTACAATCCTTGCCCTGAGGGTTGTGGGGGGGGGGGGTGTCATCCTCAAAGACCTATTTTCCAGAACTGTAAACTACGTTTAATAAAATGACTATCTCAAAATTTAGTTTGGATGTGTTTGGGGAAATGGTGTTAGAGGGGGTTAATTGCCCTCCAATCACTTTCTACTGTTAAAAAATGCACTAGCCCTTTCAATTTCGAATCGAATGGGCCCTTTTGAAGTTTCTACGACAACCCTTTCTATAAAAACCCTATATGCCCCCAGGGAATAACTTAAAACCCTTACCCCGAGGGCTGTTGGGGGGGGGGGTGGCATCCTAAAAGACCTAATTTCAAAAACTATCAACTACGTTGAACAAAATGACTATCTAAAAATTTTGATTGGATGTGTTCGTGGAAATGATGGGTGTGAAAGGGGGGTTAGTTGCCCTTCAATTACTTTCGACTATTAGAAAAGGCACTAGCCCTTTCAATTTCCCATTGAATGAGCCCTTTTTGAAGTTTCTACGACAACACTATCTATAAAACTTTATACACCCCCAGGGTACAACTTACAACCCTTGCCCTGAGGGGGGGGGTGGGTTGGTTGTCATCCTCTAAGACATAATTTCCAGAAATTCCAACTACGTTGAACAAAATGACTATCTCAAAATTTTGATTGAGTGTGTTTGGGGAAATGGTGGGCGTGAGAGGGGGGTTAGTTTCTCTCCAATAACTTTTGACTATTAAAAAGAGCGCTAGTCTTTTCAATTCCAATCAAATGAGCCCTTTTTAAAATTTTCTTCGACAATCCTTTCTATAAAAACCTTATATGCCCCCAGGGCACAACTTACAAACCTTGCCTTGAGGCCTCTGATGGGGTTATCATCTTGAAAGACCTAATCTACAAAACTTTCAATTCTTTGAACAAAATGGTTTTTCACAAATTTTGATTGCATGTGTTTGGGGAAATGGTGGGCGCGAGAGGGGGTTTAGTCACCCTCCAATTACTTTCAAATTTTAAAAGCGCACTAGCCCTTTCAATTTCAAATTGAATGATCACTTTTTGAATTTTTCACGACAACACTTTCTATAAAAATAGTAATGCACCTATTGATGCGACGATTGATTGCATAATATGTCTTACCACGGACAGTCATCTGTATATCCGACAAGTGATTGCGTAATATGCCCTACCACGGTCACTCATCTATTACCACTAGTGGTATATGCCTTAGCAGACGGGTTTCTGGGTCAACACCCATTTTCTAGGGGCAATCAGAGATGTATAGGGGATTACACAAGAATATCTGTATAGTTTCACGGGTTCATTAATAGAACAACTAATTTTTTTGAAAAGGGTAATTACTCCTAGGTTCAATAGCCAAATTAAACTTCGTCACATTACGTATTCAAAGGTTTAATACGTTTTTCTGTAAAAAATACTGGTTTCAGTCATAGGGTAAGAAAATCATGTTTTTTTCGTATAAATAATGTTTTTACTAAAGATACATCCAAGCCGTGTATGTTTCTGAGTCAAAAATTGTCAGGGACTAATAACCACTAGCCTGAAGGTACCTTGCCTTTTGTCCAGAATTGATAGCATATGGTGTCAGATATCAAAAAAATTGTAGCATTTGCGTAAAAATAACGATATTTGCGAAAAAGATATTATACTGGCATAGCTCTGCAATGAATGATCTTATTTAGTGATTGAATAATAGGGGGCGAAACAGAGCTAGATAACATTTTGAATTGGACTGTATGAAGGTGGTAAAAACGGTTAAACTGCCTACCAGTTAAGGTAAACCCAAGGGGTTGCTAACTCCTAGGCAATTTATTATAGATTTGGAATAACGTCCTAGGCATCAATCTATGGAAACGATTAACGATGAAATGATGACCTTGTGACTTGACCTAACTTAACTTCTCGGATGTATTCTGTATAATACACAAGTAGCGTTTGAACAGTGTTGTCAATATAAAAATATATTCTAACATTATAGTATACTAAAAGATGATACTAATAGAGATGTAAATAACAAGAAAGGAATTTTAATAAAGAAATTCAGAACAATCCTTAGAAATCCTTAGAAACTAAGTAGTGAGGTGATTATAGGTTTGAAGCATCATGGATCGCAATCATCAATGACCCTAACCACCAACCCCTAACCACCCCAACCTTCAAGGGGCTCCTTCCCCCCAACTTTTTGGCCCTCCCCATTTTTTTCCTTTTTTTCTTTTTTTATCTTTTTTAAACATGGTATTTTTTTCAACTTTTTTTTTTACATGTCTTAGAATGAGATGAAACATACTTCAAGCATTAAAACTTTACATTTAATATTTTCCAAACTCAAAAATAGAATGGTATAGATTTGTTAGTCATGACCCTTACTATTAGAAAAATAATGTTTGCAGTAGCACTTTTTTTGGGACTGAATTTTTTTTTTGGACGGAAATTATTCAACTTTTAACATTATAGTATACTAAAAAGTTGAAACTAATGGTGTGTAAATGCAATGGAACAATCCATTGAAATCCTTAGAAATCAACTAGTGAGATGATTATAGGTTTGAAGCCTCAAGCACCGCAATCATCAATGACCCTAACCACCAAGGACCTCAACCTCTAATGGTCCCCTACCCTCAACCTCCAAGGCACCCCCTCCCCCCAACTTCTTTTGGGCCCCTTCCCTCATTTTTTTAACATGATATATTTTTTTCAACATTTGTTTTACATGCCTTCAAATGTGATAAAACAGAGAAAATTGACAGAATCTAAGTATCAGATTAAATAAATTCTTTATTAGCATCCTTTGTCAGATATGTCGGATAACATTGTCAAAATCTATAAATTACAGTGAATAAATCCTCTATCAACTTCTTTTGTTGGATACATCGGATAACAATCACAAAATCTAAGTATCAGAGCCTTTAAATTCATTATCATCCTCATTTCTCAGATATATTGGATAACAGTACTTAAAAGAGAGAAAAGTAAATAAAAGTAATTAAACTGAGTTACGAAATTAACTCAGTTGAAATACGAAATTGAGTGTTTCTTTCTAATATATATGTAAAAATACATGCTTTATATGTATGCTAATGTGAATATTTATTTTAGATACATCCTTAGCTATATTTTTTTGAAATCAAATTTTTCATAACATCCTTTTGGATCCATTTCTCAATCATTTCTTTGACGCATTTTTGGAAAGTAGCAAATTTCAAAGCCAGTTCAAATATATTCTGATACTATCATACATACCATCGGAAACCAAACCATACTTGATCAACTGATATTTGGAAACTATATCAGAAATACAGACTTTACTACAAGTTCATCAAAAGTGAGATAAAATCAGAACTTAATTTAGGCTTAGAAAATGTGCTACATAGCCCAATGGCTTATGTTATTCAAATATGTGAAAATGCTTTGTGCTGGAAAAATATGTGAAAATTTAAAAATCAAAATGTTATGTGTAATTTACCCAAGGCATTTCTAAAACGAAATATAAACGGAAATATCAACCACACGGTAATATCAACCACGAAATATCAACCACATCACACAGATAAATTAAATTATTAATGGGAATTAAATTAAAAAAAAAAATTCATAAAACTTTTCTAATATAAATCTAATTTAAGCAAAACCACTAATATTATGTTTAAGCCTCTTGGGGTCAAGTAAAACAGAAGATGCATATGAAGAGGGTAAAAGAGCAATTGTAAGTCCTAGAGACAGAGAAAGAGAAACAAGGATGAATTTCAAATTGAAATCCTTCGACAAAAAAAGAAAATGGTCAATAGTGGACCAGAAACATAACCCTAAGGAAACCCATTGAGGGTAGTAGATGCACATAATGACCCAAAGATGGCAGCATAATAGCTGTAAACGAAATTTAGTTGTTTTAAAAGTAAAATATTGAGAATTGGGACGATTCTTCTTTAAATGGAGAGTATTGTGGTAAAGCTTTCAAATTTAGTTAATATTAATTGAGTAAAAATATATTATGACGCAAAAAACAAAGTTTCAAAATACCACTTTTTAAGATAAAGATACAAATCGTGGAATGTGTGGGCTTGGAGGGAACTTGCTCAATAACCAATTTCCTGGCTAAATGCGTCAATGTACAGGAAGGACGTGGTTAGTTTTTCGTATATATACCCCGATTTTTGAGACTGAAGGCAGACCTTTTGACTTTCCGGGTGAACCTCTACCCGTTTATTTTCTCATTAGAAATACCTTGGGATTTTGTCGGATCATTGTAAGTGTCTGTATCCTATTATATATTATTGTAGTTTTTGAGACTTGTGGTCTACTTGGGACAGCCGGTCCCAGTAGAAAGTATATATCTGATTATTATTATATGTTAAATGAATAAAAGTATTGTAATTTAGACAACCTATCTACAATCTACCTTTAGCCCTCGAACATACCCAGTCGGTACGCCTCGATAGTTCGGTTACAGCCTAAGGCACGCTATCAAAGTTTAATTACCTTAGGGCCAGAGTTTATCTCCCCTATAAAGGGAGAATAAAGGCATCTACAACTACAACCCCCAATTACCATAGAATAACATTTCACAACACAAACTCTTTCTTGAATTTGCCTCATGGATACACAATACAGAAATTTCATTCAAGAAGTTATGAAAAAATTGTAAGTAAGTAACAAACTCTTTCTTGAATTCCCCTCTTGGATACACAATACAAAAATTACATTCGAGAAATTATGAAAACATTGTAAGTAAGTGAAAAACTCCTTCTTGAATTCACCTCTTGGATACACGTTACAGAAGATTAGTTTGGGAAATTATAAGAAATTGTAAGTAAATAACAAACTCTTTCTTGAATTCACCTCTTGGAGACAAAATACAGACATTTCATTCAAGAAATTATGAAAAAAATTGTAAGTAGGTAACAAACTCTTTCTTGAATCCACCTCTTGGATACACATTATAGACATTTCATTCAAGAAATTATGAAAAAAAATGTAAGTAAGTAACAAACCCTTTCTTGAATTCACCTCTTGGATACACAATACAGACACCTTATTCAAGAAATTATGATAAAATTGTAAGTAGGTAACAAAATCTTTCTTGAATTCACCTCTTGGATACACAAAACAGAAATTTCATGCATGACATGATGAAAAAATTGTAAGTAAGTAACAAACTCTTTCTTGAAATCACCTCTTGGATACACAATACAGAAATTTCATTCATGAAATTATGAAAAAATTGTAAGTAAGTAACAAACTTTTTCTTGAATTCACCTCTTGGATACACAATACAGAAATTTCATTCATGAAATAATGAAAAAATTTTAAGTAAGTAATAAACTCTTTTTGAATTCACCTCTTGAATACACAATACAGAAATTTCATTCAAGAAACTATGAAAAAAAATTGTAAGTAAGTAAGTAACAAACTCTTTCTTGAATTTGCCAATTGGATACACAATACGGAAATTTCATTCAAGAAATTATGAAAATATTGTAAGTAAGTAACAAACTCTTTCTTTAATTTGCCTAATGGATACACAATACGGAAATTTCATTCAAGAAATTAAGTAACAAGTAAGTAACAAGAGTTTGTTACTTACTTACATTTTTTCATAATTTCTTGAATGAAATTTTTGTATTGTGTATTCAAGAGGTGAATTCAATAAGGAGTTTGTTACTTACTTACAATTTTTTCATAATTTATTGAATGAGATGTCTGTATTATGTATCCAAGAGGTGAATTCAAGAAAGAGTTTGTTACTTACTTACAATTTTTTCATAATTTCTTGAATGAAATTTCTGTAATGTGTATCCAAGAGTTGAAATCCATCAGGAGTTTGTAACTTACTTACAGTTTTTTCATAATAGCCTGAGTGAAATTTATGCATTGTGTATCCTTGAGGCGAATTCTAGAGAGAGTTTGTTACTTACTTACAATTTTTTCATAATTCCCTGAGTGAAATTTCCGTATTGTGTATCCAAGAGGTGAATTCAAGAAAGAGTTTGTTAGCTACTTACAATTTTTTCATAGTTTCTTGAATGAGATGTCTGTATTGTATATCCAAGAGGTGAATTCAAGAAAGGTCATTTCAGCAAAGAGTTTTTTACTTACTTACAATTTTTTCGTAATTTCTTGAATGAAATGTCTATAATGTGTATCCAAGAGGTGAGTTCAAGAAGGAGTTTGTTACTTACAATATTTTCATAATTTCTTGAACGAAATTTCTGCATTGTGTATCCAAGAGGTGAATTCAAGGAAGAGTTTGTTACTTACTTACAATTTTTCATAATTTCATGAATAAAATTTTCGTATTGTGCATCCAAGAGGTGGATTCAATAAGAGTTTGCTACTTACTTACAATTTTTTCATAATGACATATCCGGCAATGGATAATGATAAAGAATTTATTCATTCGAATACATAGATTTTGTCAATGTTAACCGACGTATCCGACAAATGATAATGATATAGAATGCTAATAAAGAACTTGTTCACTTTGATAGTTAAATTATGTCAGTGTTATCAAGCGTATCTGTCAAAAGACATTGATAAAGAATTTATTCACTCTAATTATTAGATTTTCTCAATTTTATCATGTATATCTGACAAAGGATGACGATAAAGAATTTATTCACTCTGATACTTAATTTTGTGAATGTTATCTGATGTGTCCGGAAAAGAAGATGATAAGGAATTTATTCACTATAATACTTAGATTTGGTCAGTTTATCAAACGTATATGTCAAAGGACATTGATAAAGAATTTATTCACTCTGATGCTTAGACAATAAAAAAATTATTAATACTTTGACTCGAGGTCAAACATTTACATATAACATTACATCACTAGTTAAAATTTAAAGTAATTTAAAACAGCGTATATATAAATAAGCATTGTGTAATAACTTACACAAGTATTTAAGTCGCAAAACTAGATATGTTATTATACTATTGGTTAAAACTTGAAGCATTTTTAAAAACAAAATACGGTATAGACTAGTATTTATAACAGTAGATATTTTCTCAATTACATTTGTTACAACTATATAACTTTTCTCATATACGACTACATACATTTTGTTTTAAAACTTTGGTTCTATTTTGAACCCACTTGTGTCATTAACTGTCATTATCTTATAAGCCTGTTTGTCTATTCAGACTTTTAAGCTTTTCAATTCTTTTCAAATTTCTAGGTACTTTAGACAGTTTTATAACGTTTTTGTCTGTAATCTCTCTTTTTTTCGGCATTAATGTCTTTTTGGTTTAAGGCTTTTATTTACAGCTTATATCTGATAAGCTAAAAAACTTTTTGCTGTTCACCTTATATCTGTAATGCCATTATCAATTGACTTTGCCTGTACTCTGAAGGTTCGCTTACCAGGACTGCCTTCTGGTAGCTCCTTATAACGTTTCCAGGTCCTCTTGTCATGGGCTACAGCTAAAAAAAACTATTATGAACCTGCACACAAAATAATTATTTATTTAATAATTTGTGGCTACAATTTTTTTCTTGGGCTATTCTTTTTTTTCAGAAAAAGTGGCCCTTCTGCAGAAAATACCTGGCCTTCATGGCACACAGTAATTCTGTTTTTACATACAAGTGACAATGACTATTTTCACTTTAACTTCCCCACTTTTAGTGGTCTTGTCTTAGGTTTCAACTTCAAGTTCTTAAGGCTATTATGTGCCTTACTTTCAATTTTCTATGTCATGCTAGTCATTTTTCTGAAAACAACTTCCACATAAGAGAGCCAAATTTCTTTTCTTGACTACTTTGAGCATTTCTCCAATATTTTTATTAATCTCGGCCCGCGTTTACCAATGTAACGGTGGCTCCGAAGTATTAATGCTACTTATTTGTACTTATTTAGTACAATTTTCATACTAGTTCGTTCGGCAAGTTCAATAAGTGCGTCTAACAGAGTTTAACTGATTTCATTGAGTTTATTTTCCTTTTAGTTTCGTCTGTCTATATTTTCAACTTGAACCCTTCTTTTTTTTTTATTCAATATTTCAATGGAGCCTAAGGGTTTTTTCAAGTCTTTTTCCGCTTTTTCAGTAAAATATGTCTTTTTTAAGCCTATATTAATATATATTCCATGTTCTTTTTCAATAACCTTAACAAGTTTTTATGCTGATTGCCCTTTATTATCAAACTCATTATCTCCATATTTCTAAGAGGTGGGGGGGGGGTGTCTAATTTTTGCAACTTGTATTTTTTTGAAATTATTTAAATTTTTTTTTTTCGAAAGTTTTTGGTGTTAGAAAAGTACTGTAGTTTTTCAGTTAATTTTTTTTTTTAGAACACTTTTAATTAAGTTTTGCCTTGCATTTGCTAGTTCTCATTTCTTCCTTAAAATGCAATTTGTACAATATACTGGTTGCCAATTTTATCCCAGCTTTAATTACTATTTTATTTGCCAAAGAAAGAGAGACAATACTTCCGTTGCAAGGCTAAATAACTTGAATTCGGTGCTCCTTATCTGTGGTTTATTGATAAGCTTGAATCTGGGAGAATTACAAGAACGAATTCTGTTCAGTGTTCATTACTGCGAGTTTTCTTTTGTTGTGTAAAGCTATATTTTATTTTCAAAGAAAAAGTGGATACTGTTTAGTTTGTATTAGGGTTCAACGGATTGGGATTTGGGTGTTTGGGTTGGCACAGGTGAAAACCAATTGTTTAAACTAGGATTCCCTGTGCCAATTCGTTTTCTCAGATCCAATAGATCGCTAGAGTTAAAATTATTATCTTGAACTACTGTGGTTTTTCTTGAGACGATGGGGTTAATTTTTGGCTGATTTTTAATGGATTTTGTCGTTGGCTTTTACCTCCTGGTAAGTATTTTTTTTTTAGGTTATAATTTATTTTTTATATCGCTTTTCGTTTCCTTTACCTAGCACTCCTTTTGCTTTCTAAGCTTATTCTAAGTTTTGCTTAAACCTTTATAGCGCTTCTTTAAAATTTCTTTTTTTTTCTTTTTACCATTTGTAACTAATAAAAAAATATTCTCTTAGACTATAACTAATTATAATAAGATTACATCTAGCTCGTACATGTCCGGATTCATGTAAACTCTCACTGTATTTTCCTATTATTATTTTTTTTAATTTCTTCAAAACAATTTTTTTTCTAAATTCGACTGAAAGTGTCACCTCAAAGAGTCAAACGTCAGTAGATGCATTGCATGTACTTAACAACGAGAGACCAGCAGTGATTGAGCTCAACTCCAAATTTGCTAGCTTCCAGTGACCCTATTTCAGTAAACTAACCTTCTTCGTTTTTTTTTTTTTTTTTTTTTTTTTTTTTTTTTTTTTTTTTTTTTTTTTTTTTTTTTTTTTTTTTTTTTACAATACTTTTATTCATTTAACATATAATATAATCGGATATATTCTGTCTACTTGGACTGGCTGTCCCAAGTAGACCACAAGTCTCAAAAACTACAATAATATATAATAAGATATGAGAAAATAAACGGGCAGAGGTTCACCCGGCAAGTCAAAAGGTCTGCCTTCAGTCTCAAAAATCGGGGTATATATACGAAAAACTAACCACGTCCTTCCTGTACATTGACGCATTTAGCCAGGAAAGTGGTTATTGAGCAAGTTCCCTCCAAGCCCACACATTCCATCATTTGAATCTTTATCTTAAAAAGTGGTATTTTGAAACTTTGTTTTTGCGTCTTAATATATTTTTACTCAATTAACAATTAACTAAATTAGAAAGCTTTCCCACATTTGTTACTTACATACAATTTTTCTTATAATTTTTTGAATGAAATTTCCGTATTGTATATTCAAGAGGTGAACTCAAGAAAGAGTTTGTTACCTACTTACAATTTTTTCATAATTACTTGAATGAACTTTCTGTAATGTGTATCCAAGAGGTGAATTCAAGAAGGAGTTTGTTACTTACTTAAAATGTTTTCATAATTTCTTGAATGTAATTTCTGCATTGTGCATCCAAGAGGCGAATTCAAGAAAGAGTTTGTTACTTACTTACAATTTTTCCTAATTTCTTGAATGAAATTTCTGTATTGTGTATTCATGAGGCGAATTCAAGAAAGAGTTTGTTACTTACTTACAAACTTTTCATAATTTCTTGAATGAAATTCCAGAATTACGTATCCAAAAGGGGAATTCAAGCAAGAGTTTGTTACTTACTTACTAACAATTTTTATTTCATAGTTTCTTGAATGAAATTTTTTGTATTGTGTATTCAAGAGGAGAATTAAAAAAAGAGTTTGTTACTTACTTACAATTTTTTCATAATTTCATGAATGAAATTTCTGTATTGTGTATCCAAGAGGTGAATTCAAGAAAGAGTTTGTTACCTACTTACAATTTTTTCATAATTTCATTAATATAAAATTTCTGTATTGTGTATCCAAGAGGTGAATTCAAGAAAGAGTTTGTTACCTACTTACAATTTTTTCATAATTCTTGAATGAGATGTCTGTATTGTGTATCCAAGAAGTGAATTCAATAAGGAGTGGGTTAATTGCTTACAATTTTTTCATAATTTCTTGAATGAGATGTCTGTATTGTGTATCCAAGAGGAAAATTCAAAAAAGAGTTTGTTACTTACTTACAACTTTTTTATAATTTCTTGAATGAAAATTTCTGTAATGTGTATCCAAGAGTTGAATTCAGTAAGGAGTTTGTTACTTACATACAATTTTTTTCATAATTTCTTGAATGAAATTTCTGTGTTGTGCATTCATGAGGCGAATTTCTAGAAAGAGTTTGTTAGTAACTTACAATTTTTTCATAATACCCTGAGTGAAATTTCCGTGTTGTGTATCCAAGAGGTGAATTCAAGAAAGAGTTTGTTATCTACCTACAATTTTTTCATAGTTTCTTGAATGAGATGTTTGTATTGTGTATCCAAGAGGTGAATTCAAGAAAGGTGAATTCAAGAAAGAGTTTGTTACTTACTTAAAATTTTTTCATAATTTTTTGAATGAAATGTCTACAATGTGTATCCAAGAGGTGAACTCAAGAATGAGTTTGTTATCTACTTACAATATTTTCATAATTTTTTTAATGAAAGTTTTGCATTGTGTATCCAAGAGGTGAATTCGAGAAAGAGTTTGTTACTTACTTACAATTTTTCATAATTCCATGAATTAAATTTCCGTATTGTGCATCCAAGAGGTGGATTCAATAAGAGTTTGCTACTTACTTACAATTTTTTTCATAATGACATATACGGCAATGGATAGTGATAAAGGAATTGATTCATTCTAATACATAGATTTTGTCAATGTTATCCGACGTATCCGACAAATGATATCGATGTGAAATGTTAATAAAGTATTTGTTCACTTTGATAGTTAAATTATGTCAGTTTTATCAAACGTATCGGTCAAAAGACATTGATAAAGAATTTATTCACTCTGATGCTTAGATTTTCTCAATTTTATCATGCACGTCTGACAAAAGATGACGATAAAGAATTTATTCACTCTGATACTTAGATTTTGTGAATGTTATCTGATGTATCCGAGAAAAGAAGTTGATAAAGAATTTATTCACTATGATACTTAGATTTGGTCAGTGTATCAAACGTATCTGTCAAAGGACATTTATAAAAAATTTATTTACTCTGATGCTTAGATTTTGTCAATGTTATCCCATGTATCTGACAATAGATGTTGATACAGAATTTGATCCCTCTGACACTTCGGTTTTGATACTGTTAACCGACACATCTGGCAAATGATGTTGATAAAGAATCTATTCGTTCTGATACTTAGATTTTATCAATTTTATCCAATGTATCTGAAAAAAGATGTTGACAAAAAAATTATTCACTCTGACACTTAGATTTTGTCAATTTTACCCAATGTATCTGAGAAATGAGGATGATAATGAATTTATTGGCTCTGATACTTAGATTTTGTGAATGTTATCTGATGTATCCAACAAACGAAGTTGATAAAGAAATTATTCACTCTGATACTTAAATTTGGACAATGTTATCCGACATATCTGACAAAGGAGGTTGATAAAGAAATTATTTAATCTGATACTTAGATTTTGTCAATTTTCTTTTTTTTATCAAATTCGAAGACATGTAAAGAAAAAGTTGAAAAAATATAACTTTTTTAAAAAGATGAGAGGAGGGACCCAAAAATGTTGGGGGGAGGGGGGCCCTTGGAGGTTGGGGGTAAGAGGCCTTTGGAGGTTGAGGTCCTTGGTGGTTAGGGTCATTGATGATTGCGATTCTTGATGCTTCAAACCTATAATCATCTCACTGGTTGATTTCTAAGGATTTCTAAGGATTGTTCCGAATTTCTTTTTTAAAATTCCTTTCTTAGCATTTACATCACTATTAGTTTCAACTTTTTAGTGTACTATAATGTTAAAAGTTGAATAATTTCCGTCCAAAAAAAATTCAGTCCCAAAAAAGTGCTACTGCAAACATTATTTTTCTAATAGTAAGGGTCATGACTAACAAATCTATACCTTTCTCATTTTGAGTTTGGAAAATATTAAATGTAAAGTTTCAATGTTTTAAGTATGTTTTATCTCATTCTAAGACATGTAAAAAAAGTTGAAAAAAAATACCATGTTTAATACAAATAAAAAAGTAAAAAAAAAATGGGGGGAGCCCAAAAAGTTGGGGGAAGGGGGCCCTTGGAGGTTGGGGGTTCATGACCTTTAGAGGTTGAGGTCCTTGGTGGTTAGGATCATTGATGATTGCGATCCATGATGCTTCAAACCTATAATCACCTGACTACTTGATTTCTAAGGAATGTTCTGAATTTCTTTATTAAAACTCCTTTCTTGGCATTTACATCTCTATTAGTATCATCTTTTTAGTATACTTTAATGTTAGAATATATTTTATATTGACAACACTGTTCAAACGCTACTTGTATATTATACAGAATACATCCGAGAAGTTAAGCTAGGTCAAGTCACAAGGTCATCTTTTCATCGTTAATCGTTTCCATAGATTGAAGCCTAGGACGTTATTCCAAATCTATAATAAATTGCTTAGGAGTTAGCAACCCCTTTGGGATTACCTTAACTGGTGCAGTTTAAACCTTTTTACACACCTTCATACATTCCAATTCACCTTCATACATTCCAATTCAAAATGTTATCTAAGCTCTGTTTTGCCCCCTATTATTCAATGCGCCAATTAAATGGGTAAGATCAATCATTGCAGAAAGCTATGCCAGTATAATATGGCTTTTTCACAAATATCAGCACCGCCGGTTTATTAATATCTTTTTCACAAATATAGTTATTTTTACGCAAGTGCTACAATTTTTGATGTCTGACACCAAATACTATCAATTATGGACAAGATCCAAGGTACTTCAGGCTAGTGGTTATTAGTCTCTGACAATTTTTGACTCAGAAACATGCACAGCTTGGATGTATCTTTAGTAAAAACATTATTTATACGAAAAAAAAACATGATTTTCTTACCCTATGACTGAAACCAGTATTTTTTTACAGAAAAGCGTATTAAACCTTTGAATACGTAATGTGACGAAGTTTAATTCGGCTATTGAACCTAGGAGTAATTACCCTTTTCAAAAACATTAGTTGTTCTATTAATGAACTCGTGAAACTATACACATATTCTTGTGTAATCCCCTATACATCTCTGATTGCCCCTAGAAAATGGGCGTTGACCCAGAAAATCGTCTGCTAAGAAATATACCACTAGCGGTAATAGATGAATGACCGGGGTAAGGCATATTACGCAATGACTTGTCGGATATATAGATGACTGCCCGTGGTAAGACATATTATGCAATCACTCGTCGCACCAATAGGTGCATTACTACTTATAAAAACCTTATATGCCCCAAGGACATAACTTACAAGCCTTGCCCTGAGGGCTGTGGGGGGGGGGGGGTCATCTTCGAAGATCTAATTTCCAAAACTTTCAGCTACGTTGAAAAAAAGTGGCTATCTCAAAATTTCGATTAGATGCGTTTGGGGAAATGATGGGTGTAAAAGGAAGGTTTGTTGCCCTCTAATCACTTTCGACTATAAAAAAGCACTAGCCCTTTGAATTTGCAATTGAATGAGCCCTTTCTGAAGTTTTTACGACAACGCTTTCTATAAAAAGCCTCATATTTACCCGGGGCATAACTTAAAACCCTTGCCCTGAGGGCTATGGGGAGAGTGTCCCCGTCAAAGACATAATTTCAAGATCTTGAACAAAATGGCTATCTCAAAATTTTGATTGGTTGCGTTTGGGGAAATGATGGACGTGGAAGGGGTGTTAGTTGCCTTGCAATTACTTTTGGCTATTAAAAAGGGCACAATCCCTTCCAGTTTCCAATCAAATGAGCCCTTTTCGAAGTTTCTACTACAACTCCTTCGATACAAAGTGCTTTGGTCTAAAACCAAAAAAAAAATAATTATACATTGTGCCAACATCGTTCTTTACTTAGGCAGCGTTATTGCGCTGACTATGATGGATTCAAGTAATTTCATGGGATATCCAATGCAAAATAAAGTGTCCTTAAGATAGTTTAGTTCTGGGACTATATGAGCTTCTGAACATATTCGCGTTACACAATCAACCAAAAATATAACTGCTCCTATTTTTACGCAAGGAAATAACAATTTTTTCATTCAGTTTGTTTTTTTTTGTTCATCAGAAAATCAACAACGAAAAAACACAGAAATAATACTGCAAGACTAATCAAGGTTAGCTAATAATATTGGTGCTACCCCCCCCCCCCTTCCTCTCAAGCTTTTTTAAGTGACTCTCATTCCCATTTTATCAAAGACGGTATGCTTTTTGAACACTGGAATTTGTATTTGTCAAAACATGACAGAAGAAAAACAGAATAAAAGAAAGCCCTGTAATAATTACCATTACTGGAAAGAACTAATGGAACTGGCTTTATTATTTAATATGTATGGATATTAATTTGAATAAAATGGCTATCTCTGAATATCAATTGGATGCATTTGAATAAAATGGCTATCTCTGAATATCAATTTTGGATTTGGGGGAAAGAGGACCTGAAGGGGGGGGGGCTATTTGCCCTGTGATTGGTTTTTGACTCTTAAATAGAGCACTAGAACTTCTGATTTCCAATCGAATGACCCCTCTCCAAAGTTTATAAGACCACCTCTTCTGTAAAAACCTTATACTTTAGTAATGGACAACTAGTATAGCTTATAGCTTTTAACCTAAGGGCTGTGGGGGGGGGGGTTCATTCCCATATACATAATTACAGGACCTTTCAGCTATGTTGAACAGAATGGATATCTCAAAATTTGGATTGGATGTGTTTGGGGACCTCCAATCACTTTTGACTCTTAAAAAGGCCACTAGAAACTTTCAATCGAATGAGCCCCTATCGAAGTTTCTACGACAACTCCTTCTAACGAAGTGCTTTGATTAGAAGATAGAAAGAAAGAAATTTGTAATGCATTGTGCCAACATTGTTCTTTAATTAGGGAGCGCTATTGCGCTGCTTATGATAATCTTTTTATATTGTATTTTTTGTAACTGTTTTGGTTTGTAGAAATAAACGCATGTCAAAGTTATTTGCTAAAAAACAACTCTGCTTTTTGTATTGAAAAAAAAACATAAAAAGATACGACGTAAATATCAATATAACTAAGTTTTTTCCTTAATTTTTGTCTTAATTGAGGTTTTAGTCCTGGAATTTTCATTAACGAGGCTAAATGCCATAAAATTCTTAACCAGATGAGCGTAAAATATTCGAATTTTTTGCACTAAGAATTGATATGCCCACATTTTTCAACCAAAACTGATTGTTCTCTTTAAACTCCCTTTGGTCTATCTTGATTACCCTGAAAGTTTTGCTGAAGCTGGGGAAAAACAGCGTTCGGCCTATTTTGGGGTTTGACGATTCAATACAACCAGCTTTTTTTCAAAACATGTTTTTCTTCTTAACATGTTTGGCCCAGTATACAAGACCAGCAACCTGTCAGTCGATCTAAAAAAAATCGAATGTATATATTTAGGGCGTAATGAATCAAATCAATAATTTGCTTTTACTTTTGTTTCAGTGCAGTTCCCTTGTCTCCGCCTACATCCCGCGTAAGTCTAAACCAAGCTCAGAAAACAAATATGCTGGCCCTTTTTTCAGGTGCCACATACCATTGCAACCAACCCTCCAAATAAATTTGTATTCGTCGAAGTCTACCTGGCATTGTCCACATGCCCCGAAGTTAAAAGCCTATAAGAGACGAAACCAAGTTAGGACTCTTTCAGGGGTAAAGCTCTAGCATTTTCATTGGGGGGTGGGGGGGAGGTCAATAGGGGCGCATATCCGGATAGTCAAGGGGCATGAGCTATTAGTATCCTCTCAATCTATTTCACGACACCCATACCCATGGATTAACGACACCCATAGAATCCACGACACCCCTGGATTCCATGACATCTCTGGATTCCCATGATACCCCCATCCTACAATAGAAGCGGTGCCCATCATTCTGCGAGAGCCAGCAGGCGCATTTTACGTTACAGGGAATGTTTACTTTTGGTTCGTATGGTAAAAAAAAAAACCTAAGGGTGCAGGGGAAACCTTCAGGGGTTTCTTTACCTCTTGGTACTTCTTTCAAAAAACCTACGAGGGCTTCTTTACCCAGGATTTCCCTTTAAATTTAAATATATTCAGGGGGCCCGCTAGTGGGAGGAGAGCCTTCAAGACGCCGGACCCTAGCAACATTTTCCACCAGGGCCCTAACAGTCAATTCCAACGGGGCTCCCTTACATCCAATTTCATCGGGGGACCCTAACCTAACCACCGCGGGGGGGGGGGAGAAGCTAGCAACCATATAAACCAGGACCCCTGGGGGTCCTAGCAGTCAATTCCATCAGGGGTCCCTATTATTTAATTCTATCAGGGTACCTGTCATTCAATTCCATAGGAGGGCCTCCTAGCAGGCTATCCAACCAGGACCCAAGCAGCCAAATCCCATTGGGGTTCCCTAACACTCAATCCCACCAGGGCCCCTGGCATTCAATCCCACCAGGGTGCCTAGCGGGCAATTCCACCGGGGGGCCTAGCAACCAATTCCAACGGGGGCCCCTTGCAACCAATTCCAACAGGACCCCTAGCGTTCATTCCTGGGGCCCCCAAGCGGGCAATGCCGACGGGAGCCCCCTAGCAACTAATTCCAATGGTGCCCTGAGCTACTCAATGGGACCCTAGCTACAAAATGTCACAAATAAGGCATTTTTCCAAAACGTATTTCAAGATTTCTTTAGTCCATACGTAATGGGGAATGTTTACCAGTGTTAAGCATTACGCATTCACACTTGACTTGTTTCTTCAGGCCCCTTGGGGAATCCCCGCTTGTAACTGAGGAGGAAAAAAACGTGGATTTTACGTAATGATGCTACAAGTGGGATGTTACGTAATACTTTAAGAGATTTTTCTTTCAATATGTGTTTCTCAGGGGACCTTTATATTCTAATGATTTTTGACCCCTTCAAGATTCGAAAGGCCATTTCCATACAATGGAAGGGAGTGTTAACCAGCTGGACCAGAAATCTATTTCTAATATTACGATTCGGCTAAAACATTCTACGAAATAACCTATTGCACGCAAGAAAAATCCCTTTTCTGTTTACTGGCCCGATTTTTAAACTTTTCTATATGAGAGCACAAAAGCATCCCAATCCAATCGATTTTGCATTATTAGATACACCTGTCTATTACAGTACTATAGGTTTCCAATATGATTTAGACTGGTTAAGTTACACAGCAGGTGTTACGTGGCATTGGTTTTAGATATTCCATAACGTAAATTATTATATTATATATTGAAGATTTGTAATGGAACAAGAGATCTAAAAAAACAGAGGCATTTGCATATACAGAATCTATGGATAAAAGAAAAAACCTATAGAATCATGAAATCATATGAAAACGCCGAGTTTCTTTGAAGCAAGACCATGCACCCCCGGTTGATAAGTGCACATTTGAACAATATTTTCTCTTCAAATTTCAAATAATTTCGTTAGAGGTAAATTTAAGTCCAATTAAGAGCTATTTCTGAGAGCATTTAACGAAAAGCCGGGTTTCTTTGGGAACCAAGACTATGCACCCCTGATTGACTTGCGCACACTTGAATAATATTTTCCTTTCAAACTTCACATAATCTGGTTAGAGGTAAATTTAAGCCATATTGAGGTATTTCTGAGAGGTATTAATGAAAACACCGCGTTTCTTTGGGGGCCAAGACTATGCATCCCAGTTGACAAGCGCACATTTGAATAATATTTTCTTTTCAAATTTCACATAACCTCATTATGAGGTAAATTTAAGCCTTATTAAGAGCCATTTCTGAGAGCTTTTCACGACAATGCCGTGGATTTTCTTCAAGGAACTTGTTGCGTGCTAATTTTTTGTGCGTGGAACTTGTTGCGTGCTGATTTATGTTCATGAAACTTTTTACTCATTGATTTTTCACTTCGTGAAACTTATACATTCATTTTTATCCATATGAAACTGATTTTGTTCACGGAACTTGTTGCGTGCTGATTTTTTGTTCGTGAAACTTTTTTCTCTTCGTGCTGTTTTTTCTTCTTGGATCTTATCGTATGCTGATTTTGTTCGTGAAACTTGTTGCATGTCGATTTTTCTCTTCGTGAAACTTATAAATTGGTTTTTCTCATTGTGAAACTTATTTTGTTCTTGGAGCTTGTCGTGTGCTGATTTTTATCTGCCGAACTTTGGTACATGCTGATTTTTGTTCGTTAAACTCCTTGCATTTTGATTTGTCCTTTCGCGAAAATTGTACTTTGATTTTTTTGCTCATGAAACTGATTTTGTTCGTTTGCGCACAATTGATTTTGCGCACATTTCAATAATATTTTCTCTTTAAAATTTCACATAATCTCGTTAGAAGTAAATTTAAGTCCTATTAAGAGCTGATTCTGAGAACTTTTCACGAAAATGCAGCGGATTTTCTTCAAGGAACTTGTTGCGTGCTGATTTTTTTTTGTGCTTTGAACTTGTTACGCACTGATTTATTTTCATGAAACTTGTTGCAGTTGGTTTTTCTCTTCGTGAAACCTATAAATTGATTTTTATCCATATGAAACTGATTTTGTTCACGGAACTGGTTGCGTGCTGATTTTTTATTCGCGAAACTTGTTGCATGTTATTTTTCTCTTCGTGAAACTTGTTTCTCTTCGTGCTGTTTTATGTCCATGGAGCTTATCGTATGCTGATTTTTTTGTGAAACTTGTTGTATGTTGATTTTTCTCTTCGTGAAACTTTTAATTTTATTTTTCTCATCGTGAAACTGATTTTGTTCATGGAACTTGTCGCGTGCTGATCTTCATTTGCGGAACTTTGGTGCATGCTGATTTTTGTTCGTGAAACTTCTTGCATGTTGATTTTTCTCTTCACAAAAATTGTACATTGATTTTTTTCTCGTGAAACTGATTTTGTTTGTGGAACTTGTTGCGTGCTGATTTTTGTTTTTGAAACTTTTTGCAGGTTTCTCTTTGTGAAACTTGTACATTGATTTTTTCTCCTCGTGATACTTATTTTGCTCATGGAACTTATACCGTGCTGATTTTCGCTCGTGGAACTCGTTGCGTGCTGATATTTGTTCGTGAAACTTGTTGGATGCTGATTTTTCTCTCCGTGAAACTTCTACATTGATTTTTCTCCTCGTGAAACTGATTTTATTCATGGAGCTTGTTGCGTGCTGATTTTTGTTTGTTGAACTTGTTGCATACGGATTTCTGTTCGTGAAACGTGTTATGTAGATTGTTCTCATCGCAAAACTTATATTGTTCATCGAGCTTTCGCTTGTATATGTCGTCGAGCTTGTGCGTGCTATTTTTTATTCGTGGAACTCGTTGCGAGCTGAATTTTGTTCGTGAAACTTGTTGCATGTTGATTTTTCTCTTCGCGAAACTTTTACATTGATTTTTCTCATCGTGAAACTTATTTTGTTCATGGAACTTGTTGCGTGCTGATTTTTTTCGTGAAACTTCTTGCAGGTTGATTTTTCTCTTCGCGAAAATTGTACATCGATCTTTTTCCTCGAGAAATCGATTTTGTTATTGGAACTTGTTGCGTGCTGATTTTTGTTCATGGAACTTGTTGCGTGCTGACTTTTATTCGTGGAACTTGTTGCTTGCTTTTTTTTCATTATGTTGTTATATGTTGATTATTCTCTTCGTGAAACTTGCACGTGGATTTTTCTCCCTGTGAAACTGATTTTCTTCATGGAACTTGCTTCATGCTTTGTTTTGTTCGTGAAACTTGTTCCGCGCTAATTTTTGATCGAGAAAGTCAATACATGTTGATTTTTTTCTTCATGAAACTTGTAAACTGATTTTTCTGATTGTGAAACTGGTTGTGTTCGCGGAACTTGTTGCATGCTGATTTTTTGTTCATGAAACTTCTTGAGTGTTGATTTTTATTTTGTGAAACTTTTTGCATGTTGATTTTTCTCTTCGTGAAACTTGTACATTAAATTTTCTCCTCGTGAAACTGATTTTGTTCAAGGAACCTTTTGTGCTGATTTTTGTTTGTGGAGCTTGTTGCATGCTGACTTTTGTTCATAAAAATTGTTGCAAGTTGATTTTTCTCTTAGTGAAACTTATTTTCTTCATGGAACTTGTTGTGTACTGATTTTTGTTCGCTGAACTTGTTTCCTGCTAATATTTGTTTGTGAAACTTGTCAAATGTTGATTTTTCTCCTCGTGAAACTGATTTCCTTTATGGAAATTCTTACGTGCTGATTTTTTGTTCGTGGAACTTGTTGCATGCTCATTTTTGTTTGTGAACCTTGTTACATGTTGATTTTTTTCATCGTGAAACTTGTTCATTGATTTTTCTCCTCGTGAAACTGATTTTGTTCATGGAACTTGTTGTGTGCTGGTCTTTGTTCGTTTAACTTGTTGAGTTCTGATATTTATTCATGCAATTTGTTGCATGCTCATTTTTGTTTGTGAAACTTGTTACATGTTGGTTTTTCTCTTCCGTGAGCTTGTACATTGATTTTTCTCCTCGTGAAGCAGATTATGTTCATGGATTTTTCTGCATGCTGACTTTTGTCCGTGGAACTTGTTGCGTGCTCATTTTTGTTTATGAAACTAGTTATGTGTTGATTTTGCTCCTCGTGAAACTTGCACATTGAGTTTTGTCCTCGTGAAACTGATTATGTTCATGGAACATGTTCCCTGCTGATTTTTATTTGGGAAACTTAATTTATCATGATATGCTAGTAGGATGGGTTAACCTATTCTAACCGAAACATAATAGGTTAGGTTAAGTTAGGTTAGATGACGCGTTGTCTAATCTAACTTAATCTAAGAGAAAACCTTAAGAGAAAAATCAACATGGAAAATGTTTCACGAACAAAAGTAAGCACTCACTCAAGTTCCGCGAACAAAAATCAAGACGCAACAAGTTCCATGAATAAAATCAGTCTCGCGAGGAGAAAAAAATCAATGTAAAAGTTTCATAAAGAGAAAAAAAACATGCACCAAGTTTCATGAACAAAAAATCAGTAACCAACAAGTTCCAAGAACATAACCAGTTTCAAAATGAGAAAAATCAACATACAAATTTCATTAGGAGAAAAAATTAACTTGTTACAAGTTTCACGAACAAAAATTAGCACGCAACAAGCTCCACAAACGAAAAAAAGCACACAACAAGTTCCACGAAGGAGAAGAAAAATCCATATACAACATTCACGAAGAGAAAAATCAACATATAATAATTTTCAAGAACAAAAATCAGCACGCAACAAGTTCCATGAACAAAATCAGTTTCACGAAGAGAAAAATCAATGTACAAGTTTCACGAAGAGAAAAATCAACATGCAACAAGTTTCAGGAACAAAGATGAGCACGCAACAAGTTCCACGAACAAAAATCAACACGCTATAGGTTTCATGAACCAAATTAGTTTCACGAGGAGGAAAACCAAGGTGCAAGTTTCACGAAGAGAAAAATAAACATGTAACAAGATTCACGAACAATAAATGACCACGCAAAAAGTTCCATGAACAAAACTTAGCACGCAGTAAGTTCCATGAACAAAATCAGTTTCACGAGAAGAAACATATATGTACAATTTTCTTGAAGAGAAAAATCAACTTGCAAGAAGTATCATGAACAAAAATCAGCACGCAACAAGTTTCACGAATAAAAAATCAGCACGCGACAAGTACCAAGAACAAAATAAGTTTCATGATGAGAAAAATCAATGTACAAGTTTCACTAAGAGAAAAATTAACATGCAACAAGTTTCACGAACTAAAATCAGCATGCGACAAGTTCCAAAAACAAAATCAGCAAGCAATAACTTCCATGAACAAAATCAGTTTCACGAGGAAAAAAAAATCAATGTACAAGTTTCACGAAGAGAAATAAAACAACATGCAACAAGTTTCACGAATAAAAATATTCATGCAACAGGTTCCATGAACAAAATCAGCTTCTCGAGGACAAATATCAATTTAGAAGTTCTACAAAGAGAAAAACCAATATGCAACAAGTTTCACGAACAAAAATCAGCATGCAACAAGTTCCACGAACAAAAATCAGCACGCAACAAGTTTCATGAACAAAATCAGTTTTACGAGAAGAAAAATCTATGTACAATTTTCGTGAAGAGAAAAATCAACTTGCAAGAAGTATCATGAACAAAAATCAGTACGCAACAAGTTTCACGAATAAAAAATCAGCACACGACAAGTACCAAGAACAAAATAAGTTTCATAATGAGAAAAATCAATGTAAAAGTTTCACTAAGAGAAAAATTAACATGCAACAAGTTTCACGAACTAAAATCAGCATGTGAAAAGTTCCACAAACAAAAATCAGTAGGCAATAACTTCCATGAACAAAATCAGTTTCACGAGGAAAAAAAATCAATGTACAAGTTTCACGAAGAGAAATAACTCAACATGCAACAAGTTTCACGAACAAAATCAGTTTCTCGAGGAGAAATATCAATTTACAAGTTCCACAAAGAGAAAAACCAACATGCAACAAGTTTCACGAACAAAAAAACAGCATTCAACAAGTTCCACGAACAAAAATCAGCACGCAACAAGTTCCGAGAACAAAATCAGTTTCACGAGGACAGAAAGCAATATACAATTTTCAAGAAGAGAAGGATAAACTCGCAACAAGTTTCACGAACGATCAGCACGCAACAAGTTCCATGAACAAAATCAGTTTCATGTGAATAAAAATCAATGTATAAGTTTCACGAAGAGAATAACTCAACATGTAACAAGTTTCATGGACTAAAATCTGCACGCAACAAGTTCTACAAGGAGAAAAATCAATGTAGAAGTGTCACGAAGAGAAAAATCAACATGTAACGTTCCACAAACAAAAGGTAGCACGCAACAAGCTCTACGAAGAAAATCATGCTTAAATGTAAGACGGGAGATGTTAAAAGAATTTTGCAGCTGTGGTGTGAATGAAATCTAACATTTAGTCAAAGAAATGAGACATTTTCGTTAAGAACTTTCAGATGTAACTCTTAATATGTTTTAAATTTATCTCTAATAACAACCCTCTCCCTCTGGAATTGCTCGCTAGGGTGGGCTAACCAGAAATTCTCACGGTGGCATGAATATGCATAGCCTTGGCTGAAAGAAACGTAGAATTTTCATAAAACTCTCAGAAATAACTCTTAACTTGGTTTCAATTTATCTTTAATAGCAACCCTCCCCTTCTGGAATTGGATGCTAGGGTGACTTAGCCACATATTATCACAGTGGTGTGAATTGTTGTGATTAACATGATTTACGGTGATTAACATAAGCTGAGAGGTGTTAAAAAAAATTTTCGACTTAAAGCACAGTCAAGGAAACAAGGTATTTTCATTAAAATCCCTCAAAAATATCTTAATGTGGTTTAGGTTTACCTCTAACGAGATTATGTGAAATTTGAAGAGAAAATTTTATTCAAATGTACGCTTGTCAACCGGGGTGCCTAGTCTTGGCTTAAAGAAACGAGGCATTTTATTAAAAGGCCTTTAAAATATCCTAATGTTGGTTAGATTTACCTCTAACGAGTGCATAGTCTTGGCCCTCAAACAAACGCGGCGTTTCATTAATACCTCTCAGAAGTACTTTAATATGGGTTAAATTTACCTCTATCGAGATTATGTGAAACTTGAAGAGAACATATTGTTCAAATGTGCGCAAGTCAACCGGAAGTGCGTAGTCTTAGTCTCCAAGGAAACGCGGCTTTTCGTTCAAAGCTCTCAGAGATAGCTCTTAATAGGGCTTAAATTTACCTTTAGTGAGATTTTGTGAAGTTCGAAGAGAAAATATTATTAAAATGTGCACTTGTCACCCGGGGGTGCATAGTCTTGCCCCAAAGAAACGCAGCGTTTTCATCAAAAGTTCTCAAGTTATCTTAATGTTGGTTAGATTTACCTCTAATCACCCCCTCCCCCCTCTGGGATCAGTTGCTAGAACCCCCAACTTTCTTTAATTCACGATTGTTTTTGCTTACATTTTATCTTTTATCAGGTTTTTTAACCTTTCGTTTTTCCGTTTGTTGAGTTCTAACTGCTTTTTTGTGATTTCATTGTTCTTTTTGTTTGTATTTTATCCTTTATAAGCCTTTTCACGGTACGGTTCTACATTCCTGACGCCACTATAACATCCTTTACGGATGACACAGCTATAACGATTGCTGGAAAGGCTTTGAGTGAGCTTGTTTCAAAAGCAAATAAAGCTCTACTTAACCTGCATGTCTTAGTCTTATTTAATTTGTCTTAGTTGCTTAGCAGTGAATGCGAGTAAAACTAATTACATGATTTTTAGTCGTGCTAGGGTTATTGTCGTACTAGAGTTATTATTAGTCGTATTAGAGCAAATAATATAAAGTTTGGGCAGTTGAGAGATTATTGGACCGGTATTCTCGTGTATCAGTCTTTAAACAAACTAGCACCTAAGCCTTTTTGATGTTTTATCGTCGAATTTTGCGTACACTTCTTATGATATAAGGAATTCCGCAGACCTAGTACAAGAGAGACGACACACTGCTAGGTCTAGTTTTTTATTTAGGCATGTGGGTGTTTCGATATGGAGTAGTCTTCCGGAAAGCACTGGGATGGCTGAGAGTGTGTCCTCTTTTAAAAAAAAAGATAGAGAATTTCTTGCTGAATAAGGATGGGTGAGAGGGGGTGGGCTGTCTTCTGTCTTCTATCTTCTGTAAGTATTGGTTCGTGGTTCCCACGAGGTTTTTTTTATTAATAAAATTGCATTTTTTTTCTTTTTTTTTTTAATTTATATGTAGTAGTGAGTAAAATATGGAGTCCTGCAACAAACACATTTGTATAGTTTTTTTTCACGTGGTAGGTCTGCTTGATTTGATTTTTTTGTTAATATTGGTCGGTCGTTAATAAAAAATGAATTTCTCTCTCTCTCTAGCTCTCTCTCTCTCTCTCTCTCTCTCTCTCTCTCTCTCTCTCTCTCTCTCTCTCTCTCTCTCTCTCTCTCTCTCTCTCTCTCTCTCTCTCTCTCTCTCTCTCTCTCTCTCTCTCTCTCTCTCTCTCTCTCTCTCTCTCTTAATAGGATTGGATGCTTTTGTGCTCTCATATGGAAAGGGTTGGAAATAATTTAATCGAGGCAGTAAATGGAACAGGAGTTTCTCCTTGCGTGCAATAGGCTATTTCGTAGAATGTATTAGCCGAATCATAGTATTAGAAATAGATTGCTGTTTCATCTGGTTAACACTTCATTCCATTGGATGAAATTTCCTTTCGAATCCTCAATGGGACAAAATCATTAGAAAATAAAGGTCCTCTGAGAAGAATATATTGAAAGAAAAAATTAATGTCTTAAAGTATTATGTAATATCCCACGTATAGCGTCATTACGTAGCACCCACGTGTGTGCCCAGCTCAGTTACAAGCAGGGACTCCCCAAGGGGCCTGAAGAAACAAGTCACGTCTGAATGCGTCATCCTTAACACTGGTAAACATTCCCCATTGTGTATGAACTAAAGAAATGGGCTACCTGTGGGCTACCTGTGGGATTGAATGCTAGGACCCTCCGTTGGAATTGACTGCTAGGGTCCTGTTGAAATTGGTTGCTAGAGTCCCCCCCATTGGAATTACCCGCAAGGGGGCTTCCAATGGGATTGAATGCTAGGCCCATCCGTTGGAATTGGTTGCTAAGCCCCCCAGTGGAATTGCCCGCTAGGGCCCTGCCGGTGGGATTGAATGATAGGGGCCCAGTGGGATTGAATGCTAGGGGGCCCTCCGATGGGATTGGGTGCTGGGGGCCTGCTTGAATCGCCCAATAGGCCCCCCAGTGGAGTTTTAATGATAGCCGGCCCCGTTTAGATTAAATGCTAGGGCTCATCCATGTAATTAAGTGCTAGGTCTCCTAGGGGCCAAGTTGAAATGGTTGCTAGTCCCCCTCCCCGTGTTATGTTAGGGCCCCCTGTGAAATCAGATGCTAGGGGGCCCCAAAGGAAATGACTGTTAGGGCCCCAGTGGAAAAGGTTGCTAGGGTCTGGTGTCTTGAAGGCCCTCACCAGCGTTGCCCCTGAATGTTTTTAAAGGGAAATATTGGGATAAAGGAGCCCCTGAAGGTTTTTAAAGGGAAGTTCTAGGGTAAAGAAGCCCTCGTAGGTATTTTGAAGAAGAATCAACAGGTAAAGAAACCCTGATGGTTTCCCCTACACCCATAGGTTTTTTAAGCATAACAACCAAAAGTAAACATTCCCTGTGACGTAACATGCACCTACTGGCTCTCATGAAATGACGGGGATCACTTGTATTGTAGGATAGGTATGTCACGGGGATCCAAGGATGAAAAGGAATCCAGGGGCGTCGTGGAATCCATGGGTGTCGTGGAATCCATGGGCATGGGTGTCGTAGAATAGATTGAGGGGATACTACTTGGGCCATATAATAATTTTTTCTCCAAATTATTGGGAGGGCAACTTTCCCGCCCTAAATGACGCCCCTGGACCTATTTCGGGCACCACAAATCGATACAGCATGAATCGTTTTGCTGGAGCAATTTAGTTGGAACCAAATTGTCTATCTAGGACTGCCAATAGGAACCTCCTTACAACATACCCGCCCCTCCTATTTCTTTGGTTTCATTTTACACTCCTGACAATACCTGGCAAGTACTGCACGCACCTCCATTCTAAAAACAGCTGGTAATGTGTCAACAGTCTAAAATCGCTATGTATTTCTCCGATTTGCCAAGTATCTTCTAAAATTGTCACCATGAACACAAAATAGCTTCCTGATTTAGTGCTGCAACCTAGCTGATCCGAGTTTCAAATACAGTATGGTATTGATGAACACACTGGCTGGAGCATATTTCAGAGGGGAGGGACAAATTTAAAAAAAAAAAAACAACAACAAAAAAACAGGAAAAAATACAGCAAAAGACATGAAAAACATTAGAAATTCCGATTTGCTAAGTTCCTTCTAGAATCGCCACCTTGTACATGAACCTAATTCACCATGAACTTAGCCTGGAGCTAGCCAGAATAAGTATATATGCAGGAATGTATATCACTGAGGGACAAATTGGAGAAAAGGAGGAGTAGATGACAAATTTTATGCATGAATTTAGAAATTATGGGGAAAATTGTAAGAAACTTGAGATTCTAGGAGAGGGTGCTGATCCGAAAGCCCTTCACATGCTAGATTTGTAGGTCAGAGATTCTTTACCGACTCTAAATAGATTTTGGTTATAACATTTAGTAACAGGTTTTTTGTAAAAAGTGATTTGTTTCAGGGGCGTGATTTTCTTTGGGATAAGGGGGCAACTTCCCCTCCCAGACCTCAGTTTCCCACACATTCCAATGCCCCCCCCCCCCGCAGCTGAAATGTAGTTTCTTCAAAATGATGTCAAAACTAAGATAAGCCTGCATAATTCCAGCATCCACAGGAACGGGTTAATTTTCTTTAGTATATATTTACCTTTATGGTACTATATGGCTCATTTTCCAGTTTTTACTGTCATTTTCACTTGCTTTGGGAGAATTGGCTAAAACTTTGCCCCCCCCCTCCCGCATAATTTTAACAAAATTACGCTGCTGTTTTACTTATAATAGAATCTTTACTTCTTGTGCATACCCTATTTATTTCTCCAGTCTTCGCCTTCCAAATACACATCTTTTTGGTTTCTGTTCAACTTTCGGGTGTGAAAATTATTGCGTCAAAAGGAGGCTTGATAATAACTAATCCAGTGCCACATATGTTTTTTTTTTTCTAATTTTGTCTAGCTCGGGCTAAATTTTTTTAAAGATATTCTATCATTTGAATACCTCATGACACTAAATTGAAAATCTACTCGGTTTTATTGCAACATTAAAAAATGACTCTTGCTTCATTAACTATTTTTGCGTAAGCAAAATACCGCTTCAGGCGCTGGCAGCATTTCCTGAAATCAAGTTAACCACAATCGTTTTGCCTCATAGCCAACCACGTAGAAGGCCAATATCGGGTAACGGCCTTTTGTGAATAATTCTTGAAAAATTTTGGTTCTACTGACACGGTATTTTTGTTAATCAAAGTTATGGACAATTTGCTCAAGGACTGGAGTACCAGCAGATGTTGTAAATAGGAAATAATGTGGGTAAACTTTTGTTGATTAATTAAAAGAAACGAAAAAATAAACAGGTGTCACTTTTTTATGAACAGTTTGTCTGGGTAATTGACCCTCTGCTTGCATAATATTGTTTTTTTTTTGTTAAGATTATCAATGCACATACCAGAATCCTGATTGACATTATATAAATCTCCATTTTAGAAAAAAACTGAAGGAACTACCTTTAAGACTGTAAATATACACTAACGAAAAGAAAATATAAAACGTAACCTTATCCCAATGCAAAATCTTATCTGTACTAGAATTCTGCTTGAAAGTATTTGACTTTCTACTACACTAAAATTTTAATAATTAAGTGAACTTAATTATATTTTCACTTGAGAGGAGGGTAAATAGTCAGAACTTTTTTTTTATGGGCGATGACAAAACTGCAGAAATCAAAAACTTTTTTTAAAATAATTCCGTTCTGGAATTAATCCATTTTCCAAATTTTCTGCGCCCTCTGGCTATGCAATATGCACGGTTGAATCGTTTAGTGGATGATAGAGGGTCGTTTGGTACCAGGACGTGTTGTTTAGGGCGAAAGCCTGTGTGAGAGTCAGGTGGCTTACAGCCAAGATAAGCGTGGTTAAACGACCCCAGAGTCAAGTTATGTGAGATCTAAACCATATTAATCCTTAAACTGACTTATACCATAAATTTATACAGTGATTTAAGGTCTGAATAGGTGTTCCTCGAAAGGAGATAGTTTTGTATCAATGAAGTCACAAAAAAATAGCAGATATGGTGAAAATGTTAGAACACTGCCAGCAAGATTGTGAATCTCAAGGAAGACAAAGTAAAGGAAAAATTTTATATCGCTTACATTTCGTCTTTTCAAAGTTGCTTGAATCTTATTCTGAAAAGCCAAAACTGGATTGCAGTAACATTATTTTTTTTTTTTCTTGATGCTGTGCCCTGGTCACTCTCTATATTTGGGAAAAATTCTTGCATCTTTTGTTAATTAAACTCTTGCTCTGTCACAAATTGTTTGCTATTAGACACTAGAAACATAAGAGTAAGACCACCGTTGCACATTAAAAAACACAGGGTGGCTTGCATCTTTTTTATTAATATATTTTGCCACTAATAATAATTGATCATTAAGATATTGTGACAGTCATTAGTTCTCTTGCTCTGCCACAAATTGTTTGCTATTAGACAATAGAAATATAAGGGTAAGACCGCCGTTGCACATTAAAAAACACAGGGTGGCTTGCATCTTTTTTATTTAAATATTTTGCCACTAATAATAATTGGTCATTAAGATATTGTGACAGTCATTAGTTCTCTTGCTCTGCCACAAATTGTTTGCTATTAGACAATAGAAATATAAGGGTAAGACCGCCGTTGCACATTAAAAAACACAGGGTGGCTTGCATCTCTTTTATTAAATATTTTGCCACTAATAATAATTGGTCATTAAGATATTGTGACAGTCATTAGTTCTCTTGCTCTGCCACAAATTGTTTGCTATTAGACAATAGAAATATAAGGGTAAGACCGCCGTTGCACATTAAAAAAAACACAGGGTGGCTTGCATCTTTTTTATTAAATATTTTGCCACTAATAATAATTGGTCATTAAGATATTGTGACAGTCATTAGTTCTCTTGCTCTGCCACAAATTGTTTGCTATTAGACAATAGAAATATAAGGGTAAGACCGCCGTTGCACATTAAAAAACACAGGGTGGCTTGCATCTCTTTTATTAAATATTTTGCCACTAATAATAATTGGTCATTAAGATATTGTGACAGTCATTAGTTCTCTTGCTCTGCCACAATTGTTTGCTATTAGACAATAGAAATATAAGGGTAAGACCGCCGTTGCACATTAAAAAACACAGGGTGGCTTGCATCTTTTTTATTAAATATTTTGCCACTAATAATAATTGGTCATTAAGATATTGTGACAGTCATTAGTTCTCTTGCTCTGCCACAATTGTTTGCTATTAGACAATAGAAAATTAAGGTAAGACCGGTTGCACATTAAAAAACACAGGGTGGCTTGCATCTCTTTATTAAATATTTTGCCACTATAATAATTGGTCATTAAGATATTGTGACAGTCATTAGTTCTCTTGCTCTGCCACAAATTGTTTGCTATTAGGACAATAGAAATATAAGGTAAGACCGCCGTTGCACATTAAAAAACACAGGGTGGCTTGCATCTCTTTTTTATTAAATATTTTGCCACTAATAATAATTGGTCATTAAGATATTGTGACAGTCATTAGTTCTCTTGCTCTGCCACAAATTGTTTGCTATTAGACAATAGAAATATAAGGGTAAGACCGCCGTTGCACATTAAAAAACACAGGGTGGCTTGCATCTCTTTTATTAAATATTTGCCACTAATAATAATTGGTCATTAAGATATTGTGACAGTCATTAGTTTCTCTTGCTCTGCCACAAATTGTTTGCTATTAGACAATAGAAATATAAGGGTAAGACCGCCGTTGCACATTAAAAAACACAGGGTGGCTTGCATCTCTTTTATTAAATATTTTTGCCACTAATAATAATTGTGTCATTAAGATATTGTGACAGTCATTAGTTCTCTTGCTCTGCCACAAATTGTTTGCTATTAGACAATAGAAATATAAGGGTAAGACCGCCGTTGCACATTAAAAAACACAGGGTGGCTTGCATCTTTTTTATTGAATATTTTGCCACTAATAATAATTGGTCATTAAGATATTGTGACAGTCATTAGTTCTCTTGCTCTGCCACAAATTGTTTGCTATTAGACAATAGAAATATAAGGGTAAGACCGCCGTTGCACATTAAAAAACACAGGGTGGCTTGCATCTTTTTTATTAAATATTTTGCCACTAATAATAATTGGTCATTAAGATATTGTGACAGTCATTAGTTCTCTTGCTCTGCCACAAATTGTTTGCTATTAGACAATAGAAATACAAGGGTAAGACCGCCGTTGCACATTAAAAAAAACACAGGGTGGCTTGCATCTCTTTTATTAAATATTTTGCCTCTAATAATAATAATTGTCGTCCATATATTGTGGGCATTCATTAGTTCACATGCTTTTGGTTTGAATACCTAACAGGTTTTACTTAGTTACCATTGGACTCCGCCGAGTATTGCTGCACCACTTAAAATAACTTAAAATAATCAAATGGCTTACATATTTAGCTCCCCTGAAAGTTTCAAACTAGCGCCCAAATGCCCTTCTGTGTTTTATTTATCAATGATTAGACAAAAAAGCTGTTTCCAAAAAAAGGGATAAATAAACGACCTGTATTAAACCAAAGACGAGAAGAGTTGTAAAATAATAAAAAAAATATTAATAAACATAAATACTAACAAGGGTAAAGTAATAATTCGAACTTCAAACGAACAGAAATCACTACCAATAAGTAAATGAGACCCAAATGAACATTAATTACAATGAATTATTATTCACTGGTCATAGTCAAGTCAAACTTTAAACGAACAGGAATTACCACAAACAAGAGTAGGTTTTGACGCCCGCTAAGTCCTCTAAAGGCCAGAGCTTCATTTTAACTTTAATTGACACTGCTTCTATTTCAACTATTGTGTTTTTTATTCGTCATTAAATAAGAAAGATAAATTTTGTCTTAACTGAAAGTACAAATCAATATTAAAACTTGTAAGAACAGAGAAACTGTTTCTTTTATGAGGGGGGCTGCCCCCTCCTTATCCCCTCACTCTCTGGGCTAAACTTTTTTATTGCTTTAAAAAGCTTGTTATTCCGGTTCAACGGCTGTTTTGTTGCAGTCGTCATTCTTAAAGAACTAGGACAATAGTCAAACTTTAGCGTAAAGAGCAAGAAGTTAAGGAGGGGGTATCCTCCCATATACGGAATAATGTCTGTTCATTCTAAGTTTTAATGTTGTTCCTTATTTTATGTTGAATAAATATTGCCCGGGCCTAATCAAGGTATGATGTGGGCTACCGGCCCTATAAGCCCCTAGTTCCTTGCTGTTAAATTGTATATATTAACAATTATGAATTGAAATGCAGCTTCTCGCTTATTAATTTTAGGTAATTCGTAAGTTAAGTATATTTATTACTAATAAAAATGTTCGTAAATAAATTAAACAAGTTTCGAGAAAACTATTTTACCAAATAAAAGTAAAATTAATATGCAAATTTTTGTTTTAATTATTTATGTACGGTGAGCCAAAATCAAACCCTGCATTAATTCAAAAACGTTCAAAAATTAAATAAAAAAAACAACAAATTTTTTTAACTGAAAGTAAGGAACGACATTAAAACTTAAAACGAACAGAAATTATTCCGTATATGAAAGGGGCTGTCCCTTCCTCAACGCCTCGCTCTTTACGCTAAAGTTTTATTTTGTTAAAAAATAGAGTTGTAAGAAAGTCAAACTTTAGCGTAAAGAGCGAGGCGTTGAGGAGGGGACAGCCCCTTTCATATACGGAATAATTTTCTGTTCGTTTTTATAAATTTTTGCACTAAGAATCAACACAACGACACTTTCTTTTCAGAGCTTAATAAGCTCTCCTCGGTTGAGGAAAGAGCATCCCAGCCCCTACTTCATATACGGGCTCCTTATAATTTTGTTCGAGCTATTTAGGTTCTATTTGGCAATCTTTGCCACTAATGAAGTTTCCACGACACCGATACTTCATACAGCATCTTTTTTAAAGAATTTCAATCCTCCTCAATATTTCTTGAAAGTTTAATATACTCTGTCAAAGATATTGCAGGTAGGTTTCTTTTGGCCCATGCCCGAATACCTAAAGTGTTAGGTTCTTTGGGCGCCTTAGTTTCAATATCCCCTCAACACCATTTGCAGGTAGGTTCTTTTGCAACCTGGATGCAGCACCTTGTCTTTGGATTTTGTGCCTGTTTCATCGTTAATGTCTCCTCAACAACAACATTCGACTACTTCTTTTCTTAATAGTTGGGTAACACCATTTCGACTACTTTGAGTACATACAGCATCTTTTGATTTATTTCAACATCCTCCTCAATATTTCTTGAAAGTTTAATTTGATACCTTTAGTCAGTACTGAGATATTGCAGATGCGTCCTTTTGACCACCTGAATACGGATAGTCTTATGATTTAGATACGTCCTCAACATTTTTTAAATCCTAATACTTTCTGCCGTTTCTGAGGTGTCACAAATACTTCTTTCTAGCAACCTAAATGAGCATAATGTCTTTTGATCAAGTTCAAAATCCCACTCAACATTCCATAAGAGTTTCAACTTAAAACCCTTATTTGTTCCCGAGATAGTACAGATACATCTTTTGACAATATGGAAGAAAGTAATTTCAGGGTAGCCAGCATCCCTCCCGTGCCATTTGTGTGATACTCGTCCTCAGGTAGTTCCACGGAATAGGATCCAAATTTTATATATCTTCATTTTGTTCAGAGACGTTGAAAGGTCTAATAGGTATGCCACTGGGCCAGCATACACGCTTTGTCTTTTTTTCAAAAAGGAAGCATTGATGGGGCACGAGACTTCCCAGAATAAAATTGCAGTGCTGGTCACCGTTTCGTGGCCCTTACTGGTTGGTTTCTCCTTGGACAATAACCATAGATTATATAAATTAGCCAATGTGCAGAGATTAGAAAAGCTATTAGCATCATTCGGAGAAACCAATATTTCCAGAGTTTCACAAGGATATAATTAGAAATGACACGGATACCTGAGTAAATCAAAAGACTGTAAATGTATCCGAGTTTTTAGATTATCTGCTATGTCTTGGGAATGGCTTAGGGGAGCAACAGTACAGTAATAATACGGAAAAAAAAATGCCGAACCAGGAACAAATTGATAAAGTAATGCTTTCTTCACCATCCGGACCAGAAAAAAGCGCTGAACAACATATCCAAAATCTCCATCTCTAACCCGTTGCGAATTTTTTTTTCGCTATTTCTGTTACATTAATTTTTATTTTTTCATGAAAAAATGAAGTGTAACGAAATGAGTGGTTGATACGTCTGTCTGTACCAGAATTGAGAGCTGAAACTGTTTTCTGACGTTAGTTTTTCTTATAAACGTCAAATAAAATGAAAAAAAAAATAAACTTTTTTAGTAAAAAAAATAGCCAAGTTCCACTATTTTTGGCAAAAAAAAAACTAAGTGATAACCATGATATCTTTTTTGTGTGTGTTTTTTTCTTGTCCGTTCGTTTGTCTTTTTTCAGTATACATCCAGATCTTTTCAAGCTAGTGTGATTACATTTACACACGTTCTCCATGCCATCTTGTGGCAAACGAGCTGCAGTCTTATGCAAATAGAAAGTTATCGCCACTTCGGATCGTACAAAGAATCTCATTCAGGTTTGTAGTTTATCGATATAAATACTAGGGTAGGTTCTTTCTTACCGAACTTGTAAATAAGCTGAATTACATAGCCTTAATCAGGACATGGCCTGCATCAACAAAATTTTCTCTGCATACTCCCTTCATAGACCATTTTGCTCATCAGTGCCATCTACTGGTGCAGGTATAAGCAGTTGAAAGGTACATTTCCCTGCGTTTAAAGCGTATTGATTTAAAAAAAACAAAGTTTTTCCGAGGGACGTAAAGAGCGAAGTCGAAAATTAAAACGGACAACAATTATTACTTCACAGCCTATTTAATATATATTAATACAGCTTCATTGCTTGTCAGGGGAGGAAATACGGATTTACGCCAGTCGTCACATTCGATCAGCCACTTTGGTGGAAGGCAATGAAGATTATCAAGTCCGACGTGTCAAATGAGCTGGACAACGTTATCATCAAACTCGGAGGCTTTCACTTGATGTTGAGCTTCGTCGGATGCATAGGGCACCTGATGCAAGACAGTGGACTCAAAGAAATCTTGGAAATAGTATACGCACCGGCAACGGTACCACATATATTCTCTGGGAAAGCGATTTCTAGAGCTATTAGAACTCACATTCTCGTGAACTCGGCTCTCTACGCTCATCTTTTAAGACAAGTTGCGGGAACTTTGGATACTTTCGGCCTTGAGAAACTCTTCAACGGCACCCTTAAGAGAAAAATGTCCCCTAGACACCTTGACAAAGTACCAGAGCTGGGACTACTGGAAAGTATTATCAAAAAGAAGATTGAAGACCTACAAGATAACTGAACAGCAAAGCTCTGGCTGCAGTACCTTGACATGGTTGAAAAGCTTCTCAAGTTTATACATGCCGAGAGACTGGGCCTATGGGGCCTGCATTTGCAGGTTGCATCAGAAATGCCTCCCTACCTAGCCGCATCTGGGCACAACCTTTACGTGAAATCTGTCTGGTTGTACATCCAAAAGATGACTAAACTTCCACGTCGTCACCCAAAAATGTTTAAGATGTTCAGTGAGCAAGGACACACGATTAGAAGGTCAGATCGGCACTGGGCTTGCCTCTCAGCAGACTTAGTTATTGAACAAGAGTACATGCGAAGCCTATAGACATCGAGAGGACTCACTGGTGGTGGTGGCATGACTGAAGAATAGAGAGCTATTTGGGTCCTATCGAGGCCGGCGTGTCTTGAGGTCAACCTGTTGATGCAGAACCTGACGAATATCGGCTACTCTACAAGCGAGCAGCGTCGTGCCTTAAGTCTAAACAGACAAACCCGTGACTGTGAAGATACCGTGAAGTTGGTAGATTTCTTCAAAGTGCCATCCCCATTCAAAGGCAATGTGCAACTGAGAAACGTTACAAATGGAGTAATTTCATCTCCAGGCGTGAAAGTTGACGAAGCCGAATCTGCTGGGAGAAAATCTTAGAAAAGATGTCAGAAAAGACCTTGAAGGAACACGTATTTAAAAAGAAAGACCAAGTGACTCTGATGACCACAAAAAAGTCGGGCTCTTCTGAGGTGGCGCACAACGACCCGGCGCTACTTATTCAGAGGTTCATTATCGTTGCCCAGAGGTTAGTCTCAAGAAAGATTATTTCAAGTTTGAGCTCTGTACCATTCCTCCTGCTCTTTTCGAAAGGAAAACGGATTCATGCGAAAGGCAAACAAGCCTGAGCTAGCAAAAGCAGTCTATCAGTCATTTGGGTTTGATGCTCAGTCCCCATGACCGGCGGAACTTACCAGCTAAGTGTTAGACAGGGGCGCCCTTCTCCATCGGATCCCGTGGAAGGTCGCTTCCACATACAAGGGTATCATGTCTTCGTACATTCATTACGTCGAAAAAAAAAGTCTTCATTACGTCGAAAAAAAGTCTTCGACGGATACCACGGCGGTCCGTCAATCAAAGATGCAACCTAATTGCGTCGAGCTGGATCTGTCGGCCGCGAAGTGTTATTTACCGAAAATATGAATCTCTGAATGAAGAAACAGGAGTTTCTTTCATGCAAGGAGAACAATTCAAGGTTTCTGAAGATTCTTGGAAACGCTGTGGTAGCCAGCGGTTGCGATGTATACCACTCTGAAGGAGATGCTGATCTAGACATAGTGAAGAAGGATACGGTAACCGCACTTTTAGCGACACCATTCTGGTTGCTGATGACACGCACGTTCTCGTCCTCCTCGTCTGTCATGTAGACAAAAGTTCAAATCGAGTTTATTTTTCGCCGGAAGTGATATTTGGAAGTGGCTCCTCAGCTTGGGATTTTTGTCAGATAAAAGACAAGCTAGGATCAGAAGTTTGCCAGTTGATGCCGTTCTGTCACGACATACTGGGTTGCGACACAGCATCGCACCTTTATGGCATCGGAAAGGAAAAGCTCTTCAGTTATTGTTATCCAGCTCGAGTTTCAGAGACGCCGGTACCCTGTTTACCGAAAAATCTGCATCTCATGATGAGATAGCTGCGGCTGTAGAGAAAGCTTTGCTGATACTCTACAACTGCCAGGATCTGCCAAGTCTTGACATGCCAGGAATCAAGTTTTCCAGAGGAAAGTCAATACTGCCATATCATTCACACACCCACAAGAGCTGCCTCCGACTATGATGGCAGTGAAGTATCATTCGTTCTGAGTCTACAGCCAGGTTAAGATTTGGCTAGGGAACACGGTTGACCTAAGCTGGGGATGGAATCTTCATGGCAACGATTTTTTAGAGCCAAAAATTACGGATCTCCCCGCTGCTCCTCCTCATCTTCTAAAGACAGTGAAGTGTTCTTGCCGAGCTGATGGTTGCGACAGTGAGAGATGCTCCTGCAAGAAAAATGGCCTGGAATGCACCATAGCTTGTCGAGTATGTAGAGGAGTTTCGTGCAACAACGCGAAGTGTCAAGAAGATGAATTTTCTGAGGATGAGCTTTAAGCCTGTTATTTAATTTTCCCTGTGATTTTTGTTCCTTTGATCAATCAGATGTGCAATTTTATTACTTTTTATTATAAGTAATTTTCACCAAGTCATTTTTTTATGGTGATAAACGGTGAATGGATTTTGATCTCAAATGCCTGCGAAGAGCAAGGTTTTTGGGGAAGGGTGGGAAGGATGGGTATTAAAAAGATCTTGAAGTATCTCAGAAAACGTAATTTGTCAACTAAAAACTGATCTAGAAACTTCTATCGAACGCTTGTTTTTTTTTTTACCTAAAACGTTAAATTTTTTCATTTTTGTTCAAAAACAGAGTATTTCTGATTTATTTTTTGACAGTTCGGAGAAACCATCATCAGATACCGTTTCAGCTTCTAAATCTGATACAGAAAGACATATCAAACACCAGTTTCGTGATATATAATTTTTTTCCAAAAAAAAAATAAAAATAAATAAACAAAAACGGCGAAAAAACAGATTTTGCAACGACTTAGAGATGGGGATTTCGGATATGTTTCTCACCGATTTTTTCTGGTCTGGATAGCGAAGAAAGTATTACTTTATCAATTTGTTCCTGGTCAAACCTTATCATTCCTGTACTACAAATTAAAACTTTCATGGTTAAGCAGATCTCAAATCTTAACTTGGGCAGATGTATATCAAAAGGCGCTATATGTATCTAAGGTATTAAAATAGCAAATCCGTAATATATGGGCAACAGGTTGGGGAGGGTGAGAGGGGCTTAAGTTCAAAATCTCAAGCGAACGTTGAACCGGCACATGAGAGAGAGAGAGAGAGAGAGAGAGAGAGAGAGAGAGAGAGAGAGAGAAGAGAGAGAGAGAGAGAGAGAGGAGAGAGAGAGAGAGAGAGAGAGAGAGAGAGAGAGAGAAGAGAGAGAGAGAGAGAGAGAGAGAGAGAGAGAGAGAGAGAGAGAGAGAGAGAGAGAGAGAGAGAGAGAGAGAGAGAGAGAGAGAGAGAGAGAGAGAGAGAGAGAGAGAGAGAGAGAGAGAGAGAGAGAGAGAGAGAGAGAGAGAGAGAGAGAGAGAGGAGAGAGAGAGAGAGAGAGAGAGAGAGAGAGAGAAGAGAGAGAGAGAGAGAGAGAGAGAGAAGAGAGAGAGAGAGAGAAGAGAGAGAGAGAGAGAGAGAGAGAGAGAGAGCATAGAGGTAAATCAAAACTGACCATGTACATCCCGGTTATCAAAACCCAATACATGCAATAGCGTAGTATTGGCTTTTGGGATGGAGTTGAAATTTTCAGGCATTGTAGAAGAAGGAAGGAGGAAGGGCACATCCGCTTCAAATTTTGCATTGAGAGCCAGGTGGTCAAAATTGCAGGCTACAATCTATCTAAACGCCACTGCTCTAAAAGCTCCATTGGATTTAGTTTTTTTTTTTCACGTCTAAGTATCGACGTAAATCTAAGATCTTATGCGGAATGAGGTTGTCAAAACAGCAGGAAGACAATATCTCAGGAATCACTTAGGGTGTCAAATTAAAACTTTCAGGGAGGGTTATGAGGCCAATTTGGCCTCAAGTTCTGACTTAGGGAGGGGGGCAAGATATAAAGATTTGGTTTGGGTTAAGATCTATTGACTAGAAGGATCTGTGAGTAGTGAGGGGGTTCCAGTTTCAAGCGCACAGGTGACAGGAATTTCAAACACACAGATAGGGAAAATACCATAAGATTTCTGCATCAAGCCCACTGACGTCACGCAACACACCTCTGTGTATTTCGATGAGAGCCCTGTTACTTCACGTGAAACACCCCTGTGTATTTCTGTGACATGCCCTGTTACATCACGCGACACACCCTCACACCTTAAAGGGTCAGATAAGTGGAGCTACCGACCCCTCAAGCCGTCACACCTACGCAATACGGTCACCGTTTCTATTAAAGGGAACACAGTCGGCAAGATTCCCATGAGAGCCCCCTCTGGGCTCCAATGACGTCATGACACACCCCGTTTCAAACGGTCAGGCCTAATATACTAGACACAATATTATGTAAACTAACGTCAGGACCCATGGGGAATCGTCGCTTGTAACCGAGCGTGTAACCCTATGTGATGTCATGCAATGACGCCGTGCATCACTGTCACGTAGTACTTTTTTTGACAATTTAGTTTTTCTTTAACTTAATGACGGCGCACACTTTATGTAAAGTCACGTAATGATTGCGCAATCATCAGTCAGATAATACCCATTTTGGTATTTTATTTTTCGCCCGAAATGTTCAAAGCATTTTATTTTTTCTTTCTTTCAAAGATTTGTTTTTTTCTTTCATTTAGTCCTAGCGTGTGTGTGTGTGTGTGTGTTTTGTGTGTTTCTGTGTTCTCTTTAATAGAACTGGTCACCGCATTGCGCAGGTGTGACGGCTTGAGGGGTTGGTAGCTCAACTTATCTGAGCCTTTAAGGCGTGAGGGGGTGTCGGGTGATGTAACAGGGCATGTCAAAGAAATACACAGGAGTGTGTCACGTTGCGTAAACAGGATTCTCATAGAAATACACAGAGGTGTGTCACGTGACATCAGAGGGCATGTTGCAGAAATCCTATGGTTTTTTCTCTATCTGTGCGATTGAAATTCCTGCCACCTGTGCGCCTGAAACTGGAACCCTCTCAATACTTTTATGAATTTGGTATTAAGCATATTTTTTTGTTGGTAATTTGAGCCCATGATGGACTATAGTCTATTCTCAGTGAAGCAGCAATATAAAACGAAAGAAACCATGTTATACCAAGTTAACAAGATATCATGTATGCATTATTTCAGGAACAGCTGCGGGGAATGAGTAGAAGCTTTCAAAGGGAATTGGGAGGGATAGTGATTCTCTGGAAAACAATCTAGAACTGAAATGGGCTCTTCGTAGAAAAAATTCAGAGTTGATCTGGAACTTTTTTCTATTTATTGGAAAAATTCGGAATCGAAGTGTAACTTCTTTCTCTTCCTACAGAAAATTCAGAATTAAAATGGAATTCTTACTATTCTCTGAAAAAAATTCAGAATCGAAGTACAACTTTTCTCTTCTTTAAAAAATCCAGAATCGAAGTATAACTTTTTTCTCTTCTATGGAAAATCCAAAACAGAACTTGAACTTTTTTCTCTTCTTTGGGAAAATTCAGAATCGAATTACAACTCTTTCTCATCTTCAGAACTTAATCAAAAATTCAGAACTTAAGTGGAAATTTTTTCTTCTTTGGGGAAAACCGGAACTGCAGTGTAGCTTCCTCTCTCTTCTTCGGAAAATATTAACATTTTTCTACTTCTTTGGAAAAACTTTGGAATGGATCATTAACATTTTTCTCTTCTATAGGCAAATTCAGAAGAGAACTTGAACTCTTTTCTTCTTTAAAAATTCAGAACTGAAGTGGAACTTTTTATCTTCTTTGGCGAATCTCAGAACCTTAGTATATCTTTGAAAAAATTCAGAATCGAAATGTAACATTTTCTCTTCTTAGGGAAAAATTCAGAAGAGAACTTGAACTTTTCTTAACTTCTTTGAGAAAACTCAGAATTAAAAATGAACTTTCTCACCTCTTTGGAAAAAATTCAGAATCGAAGCATAGCTTTTTTTTCTATTTTCTACGGAAAAATTCAGATCAGAACTTGAATTTTTTTCTTTTTTGAGATAATTCAGAACTGAAGTGGGACTTCTTATCTTCTAAGAAAGAACTCAGAACTGAAGGATAACTTGTTCTCTTCTTTGAGAAAATTCAGAACTGAAGAGGAACTTTTTCTCTTTTATGGGGAAACATAAAACTGAATGGTAACTTTTTTTCTCTTCTTTGGAAAAAATTTCCGAAGCGAAGAGTTACTTTTTTTTCTTTTCTTTGACAAAAACCCGAACTTAAGTGGAACTTACTTTTTTTTCTCTTGGAAACTCAGAACTTAAGTTTGATTTTTTCTCTTCATCTGATGAAATTCAGAATTGAAGTTTAAAAATTTTCTCTTTAATGGAAAATTCAAAACTGAAGTGGTACTTTTTCTCTTCTATGGTGGCTCACAGAACCGAATTATATCTTTTTTTCTTCCTTGGGAAAAAAGTTAGAATCGCAATGTAACTGAATTTGAACTTTTCTTTTCTTTCAAGTTCTTCTAAGTTAACATTTTTTAAGTTAGATTCGTTTAGGTTAGCATGGGTGGACATTGATTCCGGATATTTTCCAGAGAAGAGAAAAAGTTATACTTCGACTCAAAATTTTTTCCAGGGAAGAGAAAAAACTTATCCTTCACTTCTGAGTTTCCCTATAGAAGAGAAAAAAGTTTAACTTCAGTTCTGAATTTTTACAACGAAGAAAAAAAGTTCTACGTCACTTCTGAATTTTTTCCGAAGAACAGAAAATTTTCAGGTTCGATTCTGAATTTTCCCAGAGTAGAGAAAAAATTGTATTTTCGTTCTGAATTTTCTCAAGGAAGAGATTAAAGTTCGAGTTCTGATCTGAATGTTTCAGTAGAAGAGAAAAAATGTTAAACTTCGATTCTGAATTTTTTCCAATGAAGAAACAAATGTTAAACTTCAGTTCTGAATTTTTTCCCGAAGAAAATAAAATGATCCACTTCAATTCTGAATTTCTTCAAAAGAAGAGGAAAAAGTTATCCTTCGGTTTTGAGAAGAAGAGAAAAAAGATTCAGTTTAATTCTGAATTACCTCAAAGATGAGAAAAAGTTCCACGTCACTTCTGAATTTTTCCGAAGAAGAGAAAATGTTCCGGTTTGATTTTGAAATTTTCCATAGAAGAGAAAAAGTTGTATTTCAGTTCTTAATTTTCTCAATGAAGAAAAAAATACCAAGTTCTGCTCTGAATTTTCCATAAGTGAAAAAAAGATACACTTCGATTTCGAATTTTCCAAAGAAGAGAAAATGATGGATCCCAAAACGAACAGAAATTACAATAGATAACCGAATCAAACTAAAAAAATGTAGAAATTAACAGAGTAGGGCTCAAAAGTTCTATGCCTTCCCAAGGCCTGAGCATAAATTTGCAGTTTACTGATTATTAAAACAGGGTGAAAACAAGGTCAAACTGTAAATCTCTGGAAGGTTTGCGTCCTAAGACGAAATCAAAGTTTTTCAAAGAAAAGTAAAGAACTCCTTTAAACCAAAATGATTGAAAATTAAATCAAATAACCTATCAAGCGTAAAACTACCAGAATCACAATCGATAAACAAACGGAACCCCAAACCGATCAGAAAATAGAATAAAAACCATTTCAAACTTAAAACGAGCAGAAATTAACAACAGTACAGCTCAAAACCTCTAGGCCTTCCGAAGGTCAGAGCATAAATGCGCATATTACTGAATATTTAAACATAGTGAAAATACTGTCAAACTCTAAAAACTCTACAAGGTTTGTGTCCCTAGACAAAATCCTAGTTTTACAAAGAAAAGTAAAGAAGTCCATTAAGCTAGAATGAGTAAAAATCTTATCAAATAATCTACCAATCGTAAAACGATCACGAATCACCACCAATAAATAAATGAAACCTAAAGGAGAGAAAACACGATAAATAACCGAGTCAAACTCAAAACAAGGAGAAATCATTTACAGTGTTGCACAAAAGCTCTATGCCTTCCCAAGGTCAGAGCATAGATTTGTGGTTTACTGACTGTTAAAACAATATGAAAACAAGTTCAAACTCTAAAACTCTGGTGGGTTTGCGTCCTAAGACAGAATCCCAGTTTTTCAAAGAAAAGTAAAGGACTCCATTAAACCAAAATGAGCAAAAACTAATATCAAATGATCTATAAAGCGTAAAACTATCACAAATCGACATCAATAAATAAAATGGAACCCCAAAAAATTGAAATTTTAATAAATAATCTAGTGAAACTCAAAACAAGCAGAAAATAACAAGAGTAGGGTGTCATAAGCACTATGCCTTCCCATGGCCATAGCATAAATTTGCAGTTTATTGAATATTAAAACATGTGAAAATACGGTCAGACTCTATAACTCTAAAAGGTTTGTTTCCTAAGACAAAATCCTAGTTTTAAAAAGAAAAGTAAAGAAGTCTATTAAACCAGAATGAGTAAAAATCGAATCAAATAATTTACCAAGCATAAAACTATCACTAATCATCATCGATAAACAAATGGTAGCATGGGGGGATTATCCGGCGGGTATGGTTAGGTTAGGTTAGGCTAGATTAGGTTACGTGTGCGCACCTAACATTTTTAGGTTAACTTACACTAGGATAAGTGGCCCGCCACTTAACCTAGTGTAAGTTAGCCTAAGTGGCGGGCCACTTAATGTAGTGTAAGTTAAACTAAAAATGTTAGGTGCGCACACGTAGCCTAATCTAGCCTAACCTAACCTAACCATACCCGCCGGGAAATCCCCCCATGTCGACTTTGTATTTCTCTCTCACTATGTATGCTTGCGGCTGTAGCAAATGTACTCTATGGTTGCTCTTACATTGGAAGCGGCTCCCAGTGGTACTCCATGGTACAGAGTCAGCATGTCGGAGAACACACTTTCAGGTTCAGAATGTCGGAGAACCCTGAAAGGTCAACCCTAGAAGGGTAAGTTAACTCTAAAAGGTTAAAGAATCTCCTTGAAAATTACACTTTCAGATTCAGCATGTCGGAGAACCCCATGGTTTTGATGTTTCCGCGCGTGTGCGCATGTAATTCAACGCTTTTATTATATAAATTCAATATAAGTTCATAGTGTAGATTAACCCTAAAAGGTCAAATAACCTCCATGAAAATTGCACTTTCAGATTCAGCATGTCTGAGAACACAATTTCAGGTTCGAAAATTACACTTTCAGAGTCAGCATGTCGGAGAAACACATTTTCAGGTTCAGCATGTCGGAGAACCCTAAAAGGTCAACCCTAGAAGGGTAAGTTAACTCTAAAAGGTTAAAGAATCCCGTGAAAATTACACTTTCAGATTCAACATGTCGGAGAATCCCATGGTTTCGATGTTTTCGTGCGTGCGCACATGAAATTCAACGGCTTTATTATATAAATTCAATATAAGTTCTTAGTGTAGATTAACCCTAAAAGATCACATAATCTCCATCAAAATTAAACTTTCCGGTTCAGCATGTCAGAGAACACAATTTCAGGTTCAGTATGTCGGAGAACCCTAAAAGGTCAACCCTAGAAGGGTAAGTTAACTCTAAAAGGTTAAAGAATCTCCTTGAAAATTACACTTTCAGATTCAGCATGTCGGAGAACCCCATGGTTTTGATGTTTCCGTGCGTGTGCGCATGTAATTCAACGGTTTTATTATATAAATTCAATATAAGTTCTTAGTGTAGATTAACCCTAAAAAGTCAAATAATCTTCATGAAAATTACACTTTCAGATTCAGCATGTCTGAGAACACAATTTCAGGTTCGAAAATTACAATTTCAGTGTCAACATGTCGGAGAACACACTTTCAGGTTCAGTATGTCGGAGAACCCATGGTTTTGATTTTTCCGTGCGTGCGCACATGTAATTCAATGGTTTTATTATATAAATTCAATATAAGTTCTAAGTGTAGATTAACCTAAAAAGATCAAATAATCTCCATGAAAATTAAACTTTCAGATTCAGCATGTCTTAGAACACAATTTCAGGTTCGCAAATTACACTTTCATGTCAGCATGTCGGAGAACACACTTTCAGGTTCAGCATGTCGGAGAATCCTGAAAGGTCAACCCTAAAAGAGTAAGTTAACTCTAAAAGGTTAAAGAATCTCCTTGAAAATTACACTTTCAGATTCAGCACGTCGGAGAACTCAATGGTGTTGATGTTTCCGTGCGTGCGCGCACGTAATTCAAAGGCATTATTATATAAACTCAATACAAGTTCTTTTCTTAATATTCCCCCTAAATCCGTGTTTCGAGCTGGAGTACAAATCTTTTTCATCATTCCCAACTTTTACTGACTTTATGTATAAATTTTATGACTTAAATACCTTTCCCCAGGGGCTGAAGGGGGCCATTTTATCCCTAAAGACATAGTTATTGAGCCTTTCAACTATGCTGAAGAAACAATTCATCTCAAAATTTTGATTAGACGATTTTGGAAAAAGGTGATAAGGGAGGGGGCCTAGTTGTCATCCAATTATTTTTGTCGCTTAAAAGGGGCACTAGAATCTTTTATTTCCATTAGAATGAACCCTCTCTCGACGGTCTTTGCCCACTGGATCAATAGGATCACCCATGGAAAAAAAAACAACAAAGTAAACATGCATCCATGATCTTTCATTTAGCAAAATTACGAAATTCCACATTTTTGCAGATATGATCTTGAAAATGTCTTTAATGATAGACCAATGTATTCATTTTAAGAATAAAGCTCTCGGATTGATATAACTGTTCTATGAGGGTGACTTTGAATGTCTTGTGCAAATGGATGAAGTCCTATATGAACTTGTTCTATAGTTCTAAATAGCATTTGTTAATTTAATTATCAAAAGAAATATACCGTTATTACCGTATATTATTTGGTTTTTGATGGTTTTAACTTCAGTGCATATTGAAATAAAGATATATATAAATATAGTAATGAGTACCCCAAATGAAGTCACCGGTCCTTCAATGGCTAATGTAAGTTTAAATTTTAATTTGTATTTCTCCTTAGAGATTTTATAGCATTTTAAAACTATAGAAACAACCCCACACCGGGTTAGAAGCTCTGTGAAATTGTCAATATTAACAGTTCGTTACCTCTTTTATTTCAATCGAGTGATACTATGAAAAATACACATTATGACAAGAACTTTCATATTTACGAAGTTACTTTGTTCACGTAGATATAATTTGCAAAGTTTTCATGACACATTAATTTTTTTTATGTCCTAATGGCAGCTTTTTTTTAAGACAAGATAGAATTTTTGTACAGCGTTGATAGACAGATGTCGAATTTCTAAGAATTGAAGCCGACCTTGGTTTTCCAAAAATAGAATCTTTTCAGTGACTTTCTATTTCTAAATTCGGATTGGCTAATTCCTCATATTTCATTTAAGTAAAATAAACTAGTTTCAAAGCCAAAATTTTTAGAAATCAAATAACTTTTAGTACTGATGCAGCTTTATATTATCGCTTCGACAACCTTAGTGAAATTTCCGTGTCTCGCATAAATTTTTGGAATAATACCGTAAATCTTGATTTCAAAACCTCGCAGTACCGATTTTTCATTTGTTTTCTAAAACTCAGATAAACAGATCTTGATCATCTATGAAATGGAGCATACATTGGATTTCCAGAAGTAAAATTCCTTCTATGACTTTGTCCATTTTGCTACATTTTGTTTAAGCGAAATGTCCTAGCTTCGAACATGTCCATATATATATATATATATATATATATAATATATATATACTATATATATATATATATATATATATAGATATATATATATATATATATATTATATATATATATATATATATATATATATATATATATATATATATATAATTATATTATATAATAATATAGATATATATATATATATATATATATATTATATATATATATATATATATATATATATATATATATATATATATATGTATATATATATATATATATATATATATATATTATATCGACTGTAAACTATATTATATATATATAATATAATATATATATATAATATATATATATATCTATATATATATATATATATATATATATATATATATATATATATCGATATATATACTATTTCCTTATAAATATAACTATATATTTTTGATATATATATATATAATTTGTAAGAATATATATATATATATATATATATAATATATATATATATATACATATATGATATATATAAATATGAAACTTTGGTTAGAAAAAAAGTCCAGTTTTGGTATAAAATAAACTATTTCCGTATATAATAATATATATATATAATACAAGGTTTTTAGACCGTAAACTCTAGTTTTTTGTAAGAAAATTATGGAAAATACATTTCTCTGACTCAAATGTGAAACTTTGGTTAGAAAAAAAAAAGTCCGTTTTGGTTCGACAAAATAAACTATTTCCTTAAAATCTGAACTAATAAAGGTTTTTGACCGTAAACTCTAGTTTTTTGTAAGAAAAATATGGAAAATACATTTCTCTGATTCAAATATGAAACTTTGGTTAGAAAAAAAGTCCAGTTTTGGTTCGAAAATAAACTATTTCCGTAAATCTGAACTAACAAAGGTTTTAGACCGTAAACTCTAGTTTTTTGTAAGAAAATTATGGAAAATACATTTCTTTGACTCAAATTTGAAACTTTGGTTAGCAAAAAATTCTAGTTTTGGTTCAAAAATAAACTTTTTCCGTGAAATCTGAACTGATAAAGGTTTTTGACCGTAAACTCTAGTTTTTTGCAAGAAAATTATGGAAAATACATTTCTTTGACTCAAATATGAAACTTTGGTTAGAAAAAAGTCCAGTTTTGGTTCGAAAATAAACTATTTCCGTAAAATCTGAACTAATAAAGGTTTTTGACCGTAAACACTAGTTTTTTGTAAGAAAACTATGGAAAATACATTTCTTTGACTCAAGTGTGAAACTTTTGTTAGAAAAAGTCCAGTTTTGGTTCGAAAATAAACTATTTCCGTAAAATCTGAACTAATAAAGGTTTTTGACCATAAAGTCTAGTTTTTTTGTAAGAAAATTATGTAAATATATTTCTTTGACTCAAATGTGAAACTTTGGTTAGAAAAAAAAGTCCTGTTTTGGTTCGAAAATCAACTATTTCCGTAAAATCTGAACTACTAAAGGTTTTTGACCGTAAACTCTAGTTTTTTGTAAGAAAAGTATGGAAAATACATTTCTCAGGCTCAAATGTGAAACTTTGGTTAGGAAAGAAGTCCAGTTTTGGTTCGAAAATAATCTATTTCCGTAAAATCTGAACTAATAAAGGTTTTTGACCGTAAACTCTAGTTTTTGTAAGAAAATTATGGAAAATACATTTCTTTGACTCAAATGTGAAACTGTGGTTTGAAAAAAGTCCAGCTGGGTGCTTTAAGTTGCATATAAAAAAATTTTGATAAAGATTTTTTTTTCTTCTAAAAGGTGTAATATTCTCAGACGGATGTGACCTCACTCAGTGTCCAAACGGATCCTCTTTCTTTTCTGACAGATGTGTCAATGGAGCTTTTTCCCTGACTCTCTTTGTTCTGATTGTGAACCGATGTCAAAAGAAGTTTGTTCTCCAATTCTATGCTTAGAATAGAGACAGACAATTATAAAATATTTCATTTCATCATGTACGGTGTGATCGATTCTGAATATATTGGCATAAAACATTCATCTTGTGGAGTAATTTTTGAGTTTGTGTTTTTATTACTGGGTGAAGATCATAAAGAAATATATAATTACCATTGGGATGTTAACTATAGCTTGTTTGATTATGATAAAGGTTTATGGAGCACTACGTTACGCCGTATAAACAGACTTTGATTCTACGATAGAAAAATAAAACCTTTTAATAATAATGGTATAGAATTAAAGCATGTACAAGAGGAAGTCCGTGAAATTTGTAGCTTTTTTGGTGTAAATGCGTTATACGTTAAAGGAAATGTCCCTACCGATAAGGTCGTGATCCTAGAATGTGACATTAATATCCCCCTTTAACTTAGAGGACTTTGGACGTGAAAAATATCCCAATGTGATTCATCGTCCCATTCATGAGGTGAGGTTTTTTTATGCAATGGGTACCTGAAATTATACCACATGTGGACAAGTGTATTAGATATCCCCTAATGCAAAATAAAGCACATCCCATTTCATGGGATCATCGAATGTGGATGAGTACCGATAAGTCCGATAATGATGAATGGTGATAACACTCCCTATGATATCCACTCTCTAAAGGTGTAGTGATAGTTGTATAATCCATTATGTGAAAATAGTGATACTTCAGTGTATATTGAAATGAATAACTTAAGTGAAGTCTCCGGTCCTTCAATGGCAACAGTTGATACCCTGCATTGGGTCGATGTAATTAATGTAAGTTTAAATTTTACTTTTGCCTAGAATAACATCGCGGAGAGGGGGGGGGGTTTTTAGTCACCAGGGAATTCTGTCTGGAAAAGTATCGTATGGAAATTTCAGATACCTGGGGGTGTGAATAGAAACTATAGACTTTCAAGTACCAATTCTTAGTATGATTCGGGGGGCTGAGTTGGAGTAAGATCCTCTCACACTGACTTATTGTTTACTGTTAAAGCATCGAGGACAGTGAAAATAAAATCTGTTGTTCGAATGGGTTAATGCGATGTTTGAATTATGTATGCTAATGGGTACGCTTTATCATGAAAATATCTGAAAATGTCGAATATATAGTAAGAAAGGTTTGCAAAAACATGATAATACTACTAGTACTAACAACTTACTACGCTACTAAGGCATCCGAGATCAACAAATGTACGTTTTATCAAGAAAATATTAGAAAATTTATAGATTAAAGTATGAATGACTTATAGAAACATGAAATACAGCTACTACTCGCAACTCTCTGGAACATAAGGACACCTGAGGCCAATACAGCCATGGTTTATCAAGAAAATATCTGAATGCAGTTAAGGTATAATATGAATGGCTTATAAAAAACATGAAAATAGGGTGGAAAAGGAAATGTCGGACAAATTTAGTAACTGAATTTAGTGATTTGATGAGTTTAGGCTCGTCATTATTTTTCCCCTGCTGTAAATTTATGGTAATGAGAGATTACACTTTTTTAAGGGTATGGTGGACAACGAAATGTCGGACAAATTTATTAACTGAATTTAGCGCTTCGACGATAATTTTAGTTTAATATAAACCCTCAAGTACCACTTCATAGTAAGTAAGATTATTAGAAGAAGGATTTATTTTTTATCTTTGTTAGAAAACTTGGCTGAGGACTGATAACACTCTATGGAGTGATTTATTCAATCTAAACTATTCATGTACAGAAATCTCTGTTGCTATTCGTAGTCTAGGCTTATCGAGTAGGAGAAAATTAATATAGTACAAACAAATTTATTGCAAGGTTACGATACATAACTTATCAATCAAATAAATAATGAGATTTATTGTAAAATGGTAGATGAGAACTCTTCCAGAACGATTTTTGATGTTTAAAATCCATTCCATTGAATAAACTCTTATGTTGTCTCTTAAAGGGCCACTTTTTCCTTCTCTTAGATCATATTCTTTATAATATTCACTGCTATATCTAGCACTATGCACGTTTTTCTTCGAGTTTTCATCATTGTCTTTTATACTATATTTTGAGGTATCTCTGTAGAGAAATCCCTCTTTTCCCAGTCTCTTCTTTCGATCTTCCTTTTCATATCAAACCTTGTTTTATGTCATATCTAACCTTGTTTTATGCGAGTTTACTTGCAGTCTGTATAAATGTCTCTCCATATCATGTATGATTTTTCTCCTCATTTCCTCCAGATTTTACTCCTCTATCCCTACGTCTACACTGTCTAAACGTGTAGTAGGTTCATGAGAATGTTCAAAATCATGATAATGTCCTTTATATACAGAACAGTTGCAATAAAAGGATATTTCTGACTCAATTTGTTCACTCATGCTATCACACTGCTAACTCTAGACTTAGTGAACCTCAACGCATGTCCGTTATATGCAAAATCTCAAGAGCGAATTGTGATGTAATGAGAAACCTTACGTAACTCCCTGATTGGCTGGGAAAGAGACACATAATCCTGTTCCCGTTAGAATCAATAATTCACCGCCGATAATGTAAATCAATTTCCCAGAAATCTACTTTCCATCTAGTCGATCATACATTGTCCCGTTAGAATTCAATGCGCATGTGCAAAATTCATCCCGGAGTCATTACACCTAGAAACAACAAATAAATCGACCTTGAAAATGGTGTCAATGACCAGTTAGACTCGATCAATAATACTTGAATAAATTATAACCTATCAGCGTTAGACTTAATTATAGATGGCAGCACGCAGTGTAATCAGGAGTAATACCTTGCTCCCTACTAATGGGCAAAATTCAAATCAAATAATCTACCAAGCATAAAACTATCACTAATCATCATCGATAAATAAATGGTAGCCAAAAACGAACAGAAATTACAATAGATAGCCGAGTCAAACTCAAAACGAGCAAAACTTAACAAGAGTATGGCCCAAAAGCTCTATGCCTTCCCAAGGCTAGAGCATAAATTTGCAGTTTACTGAATATTATAACCAAGTGAAAACAAGGTCAAACTCTAAAACTCTAGAAGGTTTGTGTCCTATGACAAAATCCTAGTTTTTTAAAAAAAGTAAAGAACTCCATTAAACCAAAATGGGCAAAAACGATGTATTTTTATTAGGATTTTCTTATTCATAAGAAATGCGCTTAACCCTGTCAAGCTCAAAACAAGCAGAAATTAACAAGAGTAGGACTCAAAAGCTCTATGCCTTCCCAGGGTCAAAACAAAAATTTCCAGTTCACTGAATATTAAAACGAAGTGAAAATACGCTCAGGCTCTACAACTTCAGTACTAAATTTTCTCAAAGAATAAAAAACTTCCACGTCACTTCTGTTTTTTCCGAGGAAGAGAAAATGTTCTGCTTCGATTTCGAATTTTTCCATAAAAGAGAAAAAGATGTGCTTCAGTTCTGAATTTACTCAAGAACGAGAAGAAAAGTTTCAAGTTTTGCTCGGAATTTTCCTGTAGATAAGAATAAAGTTACACATCGATTTTGAATTTCCAAAGAATAGAAAATGATGGGGCCCAAAACGAATATAAATTCCAGTAGATAACCGAGTCAAACTCAAAACATGCAAAAATTAACAAGAGCAGGGCTTAAAAGTTCTATGCCATCCCAAGGCAAAAGCATAAAATTGCAATTTACTGAATCTTAAAACAGGGTGGAAACAAGGTCAAACTTTAAAACTCTGGAAGGTTTGCGTCCTAAGAGGAAATCTCAATTTTTCAAAGAAAAGTTAAGAACTCCATTAAACAATAATGAGCAAAAATCAAATCAAATAATCTATCAAGCATAAAACTACCAAGAATCACCATCGATAAATAAATGGACCCCAAAAAAAAAAAATAAGAACAGAAAATAGAATAAAATACCGAGTCAAACTTAAAACGAGCAGAAATTTACAACAGTAGGGCTGGAAAGCTCTATCACTTCCTAAGGTCAGAGCATAAATTCGCGTTTTACTTAATATCAAAACAAAGTGAAAAACACAGTCAAACTCTAAAAATCTATAAGGCTTGTGTCCTAAGACAAAATCGCTATTTTCAAAGAAAAGTAAAGAGCTCCATTAAACCAAAATGAGTAAAAAATAAAATCAAATAATTTGTCAAGCTTAAAACTACCAAAAATCAGTATCGATAAATAAATGGAACCCAAACGAACAGAAATTACAATAAATAACCGAGACAAATTCAAAACAAGCAAAAATTAACAACAGTGGGGGTTAAAAGCTCTATTCCTTCCCAAGACCAGAGCATAAATTTGCAGTTTACTGAATGTTAAAACAAAGTGAAAGTACGGTCAGACTCTAAAACTCTACAAGGTTTGTGTTCTTAGACAAATTCCTAGTTTTACAAAGAAAAGTAAAGAAGTCCATTAAACCAGAATGAATAAAAATCGAATCAAATAATCTACCAAGCGTAAAACCATCACGAATCACCACCGATAAATAAATGAAACCCTAACGAACAGAAAATACAATAAATAACCGCGTCAAACTCAAAACAAGGAGAAATTAATATGAGTATTGCACAAAATCTCTATGCCTTCCTAAGGCTAGAGCATAAATTTGCAGTTTATTGAATATTAAAACAAGGTGAAAACAAGGTCAAACCCTAAAATTCTGTTCGGTGTGTGTCCTAAGACAGAATCCCAGTTTTTTCGAAGAAAAGTCAAGAACTCCAATAAACCAAAATTAGCAAAACCTAAATTCAAATAATATAGCAAGCCTAAAACTATCGCAAATCGACATCAATAAGCAAATGAAACCCAATAAAACAGAAATTACAATAAATAACCTAGTGAAACTCAAAACAAGTAGGAATTAACAAGAGTAGGTGTCAAAAGCTCTATGCCTTCCCAAGGCAACAGCATAAATTTGCAGTCTATTGAATATTAAAACAAAGTGAAAATACGGTCAGACACTAAAACTCTACAAGGTTTGTGTCCTAAGACAAAATCCTAGTTTTAAAAAGAAAAGTAAAGAAGTCTATTAAACCAGAATGAGTAAAAATCGAATCAAATAATTTACCAAGCATAAAACTATCACTAATCATCATCGATAAACAAATGGTAGCCAAAACAAACATAAATTACAATAAATAACCGATTTAAACTCAAGACGGGCAGAAATTAACAAGAGTACGGCCCGAAAGCTTTATGCCTCCCTAAGGCCTGAGCATAATTTTCAATTTACTGAATATTAAAAAACAAAGTGAAAAAAAGGTCAAACTCTAAAACTCTAGAAGGTTTGTGTCCTAAGACAAAATCCTAGTTTTTCAAAGAAAAATAAAGAACTCAATTAAACCAAAATGAGCTAATATCAAATCAAACAATCTACCAACGGGTAAAATTATCACAAATCGGCATCGATAAATAAATGGAACGCTAAACGAACGGAATTTACAATAAATAACCGAGTCAAACTCAAAACAAGTAAAAATTAGCAAGAGTAGGACTCAAAAGCTCTATGCCTTCCCAGGGCCAGAGCTGTAACTTGCAGTTTACTTAATATGAAAACAAAGTTAAAATACGCTTAGACTCTAAAACCCTAGAAGGTTTGCGTCCTAAGACATTTTTCAAAATCCTCATGTTTTGAAAAGAAACTTAAAGAACCCTTTTAAACCAAAATGAGCAAAAATCAAATCAAATGATCTACCATACGTAATACTATCACAGAAAACGATGCGTTTTTTTTTTTCAATTTGTTGTACGAAACTACAATTGTAGCTAAAAAGAAGACCGAAAAGCTAAAAGTCAAATCATTTAGAATTAGCGAATATCTATACGCATATTGAACCTTCTGTTTTAGAGGCAGCAATGCCGTACTGAGACAGGCTCGGAACTAAGAGAAATTAATGCTAAGAAAAAAATTAATAAAATATTGAATTAAGTCATATGTCCTGTTCACCATTTTTCCTACGTTGGAGAAGCTTAGATCATTCTCTAAGAAAACATTGGAAACAATAATGTCTAGAAATAGATATTCTTCTCCTGCTTGCCGATTATCACAGATTTAAGAATTACGTCATTCTAGCATGCGCAAAAAATGGGAATTTCTCTCACATGGAGTAGGTTATTTCTAGAACGTATTAGCCAGGACAAAATAATTGAAATAGTGTGCTGGTCCGGTGCTCGGGACGTTGTTCCATTGGATGGAGATTATCATTTCGAGTCTTATCGAGGACAAAGAACTAAAGAAAAAATGCCTTGAAAGAAAGAAAAAAGCCTTGAAAGAAAGAAAAAATCCTTTGTAAGAAAAAAAGAGAAACACCTTGAACGTTTCGACGAAAAATAGAATGTCAAAAAAGTATTATGTAACAGTGATGTGTGCGCTGTTATTACGTAAGTCGTGCGCTGTCATTACCCAACACCCAAATGTGCGCTGTCGTTACATAAGACCCATGTATGTGCATTCATTACGTAACATGTGCGCTGTCATTACGCATCACCCACGTTTGCGCTACCGTTAAGTTATTTGCAATAAATCCACTATGTTACGCATGTGTCCCAACCCCAACTACCAAGGCCGTACCCAGAGGGGTGTTAGAGGAGGTTTGAGCTCCTCCCGAAATATTTTTTTATTCGTAAAAAAACGCAACAAAAATGGATATAAACAAACTTTGTATGCGTTTTGATGGTTTTTTGTGTACCCCCCCCCCCCCCCCCGAAAAAATAATCTTTGAGCAAAATACCCTCCGAAAAAATCCTGGGTACGGCCTTGCCAATTATGTAGGTTAAAATCCCCTATGATATAACATGGCACGTACGATTGGGTCACATGGTCACGGAAGCAGGGCAAGCGCTTGTATTGGACAGGCACGACGTCTTGACGAGAATCCCGGGTGTCGTGGGAATTTTGCCGACTGTGTTCCTTCTAATTTTGAAACAAGATTGCGTTATCCATACTACACCTGGAAACACGGCATGCGCCTGTACTGCATAGGTGCGACGGCTTGAGGGACTAGAGGCTCCACTTATTCACCCTCTATCTGACTTCCAGAAATCCAATGCTAATTCCCTATCTGAATCCCAGAAGGCCTTATGGGGATAGCACTTTCGGTTGGGCCAAGGACTTGCAGTGTAGAAGGCATCTGTTCAGAAAAAGATTTTGATAACCCGTACCCTGACCCAATTTTCAGACAATGTAATAAATTTTTTTAAATAGGGTCCATGTGGCCCAAGGACTTTGAGAGATAAATTCAAAACCAATGGCAAAATGTGTGTTTTCGCCTGTTAAATTCTTTTGTGCATTAGGATCCCCATGGCCCAGGAACTTACGGGTTGAAGATTCAAGTCGCTCGGGAAAGGAAGTATTTTTCCCGCTTTGTTTTTTTTCGGGGGAGCCAGAATGTTTGCTTGTAGTTTTCTTTTTTTTTTTCTTTTGTGTATTAGGGTTATCTTCGACCTAAGATGCAAGAATATAAGTTTTGAGCTGACCTGAAAAAGTTATCCTTTTGACTGTCTGTTTCTGGTGGGATCATATTCTCAAACTAAGTTTTTTCATATCAGGCTTCTCTTGGCCTTAGGACTTAAGGCCATAGTTTCAAATTAAGCAGAAAACAACAAGGTTTTGCATATTTCTGGGTCCCCTAACATTTAAAAACAAAATGTGCAGCATCCTTAGCCCATGCAACGATGCTTGAGAGTTACAAGCAAATGAGGAAAACAAATTCCATCACCCTTTTTTGAAACGTAATTTTAAGGTGTTCTGCCTACAAACTGATTTTTTGTAGATTAGGGTCCATTTGGAAGAGTACTTCGGGCTTAAGATTCAAGCCGTTCAGAAAAAAGGTTTTTGACCCCTTTTTTTATTGGGCTCCATTTTCAGGCGAACCAATTCCATTCAATTTTTTGTGAACTGGGGTCCCCTTGACATAAAAACTTTCAGATACAAGCTCCAAGCCAAGAAAATTGGTCCCCGTTTGGTATCCGTAGCCCCTAGCATAATTTCATTTTGTGCACGAGTCTTCCCTAATCTTAAGAATTATGATTGTAAGTTTACAGCCGTTTCGAGAATTTTATTTTACCTTTTGGCGAGCCCTATTTTCGGGGGAACCAAGCACTCTTATCAAACTTTTTTTCGTATGCTGGGATCTCCATAGCTGGAGATCCCATTTATTCAATAATACTATCTTAGCCCAGATATTTTATGTTTCCAGGCTTAATGCATTTTCCTGATGGGCTCAATATTCAGGCTGTTCCAGAAAAATTTTTGGGCCCTGTATCGAGCCCTATTTTTGAGAAAATCAATTGTTTCTATTTTATTTCTTTTACACTGGAGTCCCTTCAGCATAAGGAGTCGAGGATATAAATGTTGAGCTGACTGAAATTTTGGCCCATTTTGGCTCCCATTTAAGGAGGATCCAAGCTCCCCAAAAATGTGTTCCCTACATTAAGTCCCTCTTCTCCTAAGGCTGCTCTTAGTTTCAACTCATCAAGGAAAAACTGTTTATTGACCAGCAACCAGGTTCCAAACATCATCCCTGTCCTTTAGCAAAATATGTAATCTTCTCGGCCAAGAGAATGGCAACTGAAAATTTTAAGCCGATCGGACATCCAAGATCGTCCAAGATTAGGAATTTGCTTTATTTACAACCCTTTGCTACAGGGGTTTTGGGGATCATTTCATACGTTGAGGCATTATTATTAGACCTTTAAACTATTCTGGGCAAAACGGCTATACCAAAATTTTTTCTGATTTTGTTTATTAATTTTATCCGGATTACAAAGTTGGATAACAATCAAGAGTACAAGAGGTTCGTTGGTCGCCCGCAATCACTTTCGACCATTTAAACGAGTACTAGAACTTTCAGTTTCCAATTCAATCAGACCTTTTTGACGACCATTCTATACGGCAACTTCTATACGAAATGGCCGGGGAAAAAAAAATATAAAAAATAATACAGTTAAGACAGGTTTCTCTTTACTAAGGCATCACTAGAGTGTTAGCTCTGACAAACTGTTTTGCCTTTCTGAAATTATGTAACATCCTAATTTGAACTCGCTTATTTTAAAGCTTCTTCTGCATTTGAAACACAAACTACTTCTGCATTTGAATCACATGTGTAATGAGTAGTAATCTATATGCTGCTCCAGAACTAGATGGTATAAAGCGACCAGTCCCTCTATATTATGGACCTATAAAGTGACCAAGCAGGTTATATTTGGAACCAGGGACGAGATTGTTTAATGCAACAGACAGGTTTCTGAGGCAACACCTATTTTCTGGGCTAATCAGAGAGAGCGGATACATAGGGTACTCCATATACGATAACTTGATTAGTAATTGGATTCAAATATAAGGAGTGATTTTTATTGTGGTTCATATTAGTAAGAGAATTGAATTAAGAGAGAATAGTTTATTATTATTTGAGACCATATTAGCAAAGAAAAAGAGTGGTACGTTTACACTATTGGAGCTTGATGGTAGAGCAGGTAGCAGCAATGATACAAGGGTGAGAGTACCAAATGTAGCAGTGAAAATAACCCGAGGATATAGACTAAGCCTTGAATGGGACGATATGTATGCAAGATATGCGATATCTTTTAGCAAATTTAAATTGGAGGAGCAATTATGCTTTGCAGCAAATATGAACATTGTGCATGTAAATATACTTCAAGCTGCATTAGATACACTAGTTAAATATATCGAGGAAAATAAATTGAATCAGTGATTATTATTGTTGTAATTATATTCAACAAAATCGTTTCTAAATCGAAGATATTTTTTCTATAGTAGCTTAGCGTTTATTCTTTAGAGTAGAAAAAAGAACCATGGTTAGTCTGAAGTTGGTTGTGAGAGTGTTAGGACTCTAAAAAATAGATAGATTTGAAACAGAGAGAATCATGGGGAATCTTGTGTTTATGGAAAAACTTTTGATTCTAGATGATGATTTTCTGGAGTTATCAGTTCAAAGGAAGATATTTTCTCATAGAATGCTTGTCGATGTACTGAAAACTGATTCTCCGTCATTGGAATATTGCATGAAGCTTTTACGTCGTGGTCCAAAGGCATTTACACAATTTATTAACATATTAATCACGACAAGACAAAATGATATTGTGTATTTGCTTTTAAACACACACTAGCTTGGAAATTTAGAACTTTTTTCACGAGATAGATGTTGTTCAAGCAGGATTTACTCCTCTCTCTCTCTCTCTATCCCACTCAATTTGTTGATCGTAGCTAAGTTTCATTTTGGCGGTGAGAGTGTCAACACATGCAAAAAAATGTCCCATATAAGTCCACTATGCATTTATACACTGGGCAGCTGGTCATCATGTGAAAATTGTACAATGATTGATGAGTATGATGAAAAGTGTAGATTATGCAACCCGTGTAAATTGCATAGAGGGTATGCTGTACAAATTAAAGGTTGTAATTCCTGTCTTGAAGGGGTGTGTGACTCTCATCCTAGAGGACAACTATGCTCTAATTGCTACTATGATAAATGTAATTAGTGGGAATACATATCCTAGTATGATTGGAAAGAATCCTAAACGTGATTTTACTAATTTGCTAAGAGATTGGTATCGTCGTGGCTTTAGATTGTTTTGGGAGGAGGAGCCAGGTCTACGTTTCAACTGTTGGAACAACAAAATAATTTAGTTTCTACGTCATCGTTGTGAAGACAAAGGATACTATGATTATAAGCCTACTGATTTTTATTTGGCTGTCACGGAATATGATTCACCACTTGAGGACACTGTATGTGACATTGCTTCAAATAAGCAAATTGACACATGTGAACAAAATGAATGAGAATAGTATCATTGACTATACAAAGAGATATGATAAGAGTGAAGTTACATTATACTCTAGAAATTGTGACCCTGACATTGCAGTACATCAGTATACAGTGAATTCAGGTAATCTACCTGCATTAGTTGTTCTCGACAAATACCTATACGTAGTAGAAGATGCAATCTAAAGAGTAGAATAGTCCTTTTTATCATGTATATGCATTATTTTTATTAATAAACAATTTTACATACATTTTTTAGAACATTTTATTCGTAGGGGACTAAAATCAATATTAAACACACTTGAAAGTATATTTTCCACTAGAAAGTCGTTCAATCGAGGAAAGTCAACGTAAGTGCTAAGAAAATGCTTGTAGGTATAGCCACGACATCTGAACATGAAAAAGAGTAATGCATGAAAGCTGCATGTCAAAGTCGTTAAATCCTGTACTCTCCTTTGATTTTTAGCAATAGTTTTCCCACTGTTCTCAATAAAGTTGTTGATGTGTGAAGTGTAGAATTTATATGATAGGCCAAGAGGATCTAAAAATTCATTATTCTTCGCTGTTTGAAAGATGCATAGCCAATGACCTGTCTTCAAAGTCGATTGACTGCTATTAACAATGATTAGGGTATTGGTAACACTTGGAATTTTTTCAATGAAGTCCGATGTTATGCAATAGGACTTGTACTGGGAAATGTATAAATCCATATTAAATACGCTGATTATTTAGTTTGTGTTCGTGGTGCAAGGTCTAGTAAAACACTGTCGTCGGGTGTAATTTCCCAATAGGTTTCAAATTGACTCAATGATATTAGCGTGATACTCTCAGTCAAGGCATTGGCAAATGTGCACTCTAAACGTGCCTTCCCCGTTCGTACTACGCTCATTTCCTGGGTGCCAGACAGATCCAAAACAATTACACCATGATTTTTGAAAACATTTAATCAGTTATTCCATTTTCAAATAGTTGTGAATCATGATCTAGGGATTGCATTGTTAACTCATACAGAGTTCTGTAGGATTTTTTTAATCAAATGATAAAGTGTACAGTGGGATTCCATTCACTTTGCACACAAGGCTAGATAGACCAAAAAAAATTAAAATCATGGGGGGATGCAGTCCAGGATCCAACGGCACTGGAACTCTTCACAAAGATCAAAGCGAGTTTTCATGGGATTTCTCCATTGATAAATAATGAATCGGTATAACTGTGAGAGCCAGTGGCAATGTGACGTTGATTGGTGATCCTATGGGGACAAGAAGTTTAATGTTGTTTACCATTGGATCTTATTTTTTCCACTGCCAATGCAACAGAGCTCATAACATGTTGCTTTTTGAAACTGAAGAATTGCCGAAGTGATAATGACATTTACATCGGGTAATGCAGCAAGTGTTTTTCGCAAAATGAAACTCAATGGGGCTATTTGTAATTTTATGTCAATTTTGACATTGGGGGTAACCATTCGGATATATTGAATATCTCATGATTTAATTTTCCAACTAAATGATACTCCTGGCTCACTGCAGAAGTTAACTCACCGTCAAGATCAACACCTGATCGATATTCATAGCCCAAAGACTGTCCTCTCAACTCCTTATATGCCTTTGGCGTCATCATCATAATTTGTATGTAGCTTGCATAGTTGGATAAATTATTGCTAGTGCTCACCAATGTTCCATTAATAAACACATTAATTTGTTTGAACAAGTTGTGTAGAATACAGTTTTCATAGGACAGGCCATCGGCAGCAGTTGGAGTTGTATTGTCTGACTTTTTCTTGACTGCAACATTTAAATCAATAAATGTTGATAATAAATCAATGAAATAGTCTTCATTGGAAAATATCTGAAAGTGTATATTTTTCGAGAGGGGTTGTTGAGGATGAAATTGTACATAGTAACCATACTTGACACTGACATCAACATTTTCAGCATTGAATAGATTCAATGAGGAGCTGATTGATGGATGCGATTCTTTGTGGGAAAGATAGGTAATCTTAAGAGAAGAAATCCTTCTTTGATCTAACAATCTTTTTCTTCTTCTTCTTCTTGTTGGTGTTCTTCCCGTTATACCTCAAAGTCGTTGTTGATGTCCTTTGCTTCCCGCCTGGGTAGAGATTGATGAGTGAATGATGCCCACGCATCCTTTTTAATCCCTTCCCATTTTGCTGAGATTTTAATTGCTCACCAACGGCTCTTGATGAAGATCTAATATTTTCTTTAACACTCTTCTTGAGAATTTTACCCAACCCCCATTCCTGTAGTGTTGAGGCAGCAAAGTTTTATGAAGCAGGTACAAGATATTTTCTGGAAAGGGGTAGTGCAGAACGAAATAGCCTAGCAAACCAGCTAACAAGACAATAGGCAGACATTGTAGTACACCCCTTGTAATAGTCCAATCCATGACCTATTTGACGTGGACTCAGAGTACCAACTAAGCAGTCAATATCAGACCATATAAATGGAATTCTTCCATTGTTCCTTTTAGGCAGTGATGATGTTGGGGGGAAAATGACATGTAATCCCAGCTAAACTTTTTGTTATTGCTAGAGGATCACCCAATTCACTTCTTAATGTTAACTGACAGAGTTCCAACTACGAAGTGTTTACAGAAACATACTGAAGATGCTTATATTATAGTGATGAACAAGTTCATGGGTTTTTTTTCGTTCAAGAACACGTAGAAGGGGGATATTTGAATCACCAACTCTCGATGTTTCCACAAAAGATGCATAAAGAAATATGCAAGAGTCCGAGGCGAAACCAGGTGGATAATCAGCAAAAATAACACATGATCCATCCCGCTAACAGTGCCAGCATTTTTACCACTAGTCATATTCTGTTTGAAGCCAAGAACATATCTCATATTATCATTGAGATGAGTCATTTCAGTGTCAACAGGTGAGGTAATGTCAATCCTATCGTGTTCCATTGAATAATTAAAATGGAATGTACTATTCCTACGAAATGAGATTTTTCTATTGATTGTATGACACAAATCAATATTCTTTATGCACAAGTACCATATTCTTTATATTTCAATGTGACATGTGGATATTCACTAGATTTAAGTGTTTCAACCAATTCATAATCGACAAAGAGTGACCAATCGAATGGTATAACTTTTATATCACACACACGATCCTTTCTCAGGACATCATATGTATTTTTGAGAATACGGTTCACAAGAGCAACTTCATACTTTCCGTCATCGAATTTGATGGCTGGGAAGAGTTTCGTCCAAAAATCACTTGTTTAATTCAACTCATTGTAGAGAGGATCGGAGGCGTTCGACATAAATGCTCCATAAAAATCATTGAGCATTGTTAATGTATTCAACACCGATCCAAGAATCAAAATCAGAGTTGTATCCTAGCCACCGAACAAGTAACTCTTTCTTGCCCCTGCGAGTATGAGTCTTTAATATCTTTTCAATTTGATAGATTTCACTATATTTTTAACTTTTTGTAGTTCATAGTTATAAAATTCTTCGAGAATCTCTTCATCTTTGGTATCTCGTAGACGATAAGTTACGGGTTTGTTATGTAGGATTTTTGCCACTTTAAAAAGTCCAGTGGACCACAAGTAATTACCCTTTTCAAAAACATTAGTTGTTCTATTAATTCGAACAGTATCACTAACAGTAACATTGAGTTTTTCTTCACAATCGTTTTATTGGAATATTGTTTAAGAAAAGTTTCAAATGTATCATGATCAGAATGATGAACTTCCGTTTGGGTTGATTTGGACAATGATCGATGGGGTCGTTGATTATAAATCAAAATAATTTGTCATAAATCATGAATAAAAGTAGGTGTATTTTTCAATGTAGAATATCTTGAAATTAAAAGTCGAGTAGTTCTTATCAATCGTTCGGCCAATGCAGCCTTTATAGGACTATGCTTACGATAGAGCATTGTACTATATTTCATTAGTATTTTTTCAACATGGGGACTAACATATTCACTACCTCGATCCGTTTGAATTTTTTATATGAATCTTTTTCGAGAATACTTTCTATAGCCTGAGCAACTTCAACACCTCTCTTTGGCCACAATAGAATGGCATATGCATAGCGGTTAAAAACACTGATTGCAAGTAGAATGTACTTGTATGGTGTGTTGTGACGCCTTTGAATCTCATCTAGAGTTAAGAGATCTGCTTGCTTTATATGTAGGGGGAAAAGGCTTTAGTTTTTCGATAAGGATTATAACGAAGTCTATGATTTCTATGTAGAGTGTAACTTGATTCATTTTGTAGATAGTCTTGTACACTTTTAGTGTGAATACCAGTGACTTTGGAAACAGTGGTGGGGGAGCTTAAACTTCCCTCTTCGCCAATATTTTCATAAACACATTCAGAACTTCAACCATTTTAAACGTAAACACGTAGTGTAACGTCCACTACTCTTTTGTATACTAGTGGGTGATGATGGTGGTGACGTTGACTTGATAAGTCTTCACTTTTCTCTAGCTATCAGCGGTGTGCTCCTCATTGTCAAATCAATGTTTCCACTAGGTGTGCTAGTATTTTCCAATATTGATTTAAAATCTTCTTCTTATTATTCATGTTTTAATGATGATGACGATGTTGAGGAAGGAGTATGTTCATTTAATTTTTTTAGAATTTGTCTATTGCTAATAAGGCTTTTAGGGAAGTTTAATGTATTTAGAAAGTTGTATAGATGACTGTAAAATGATAATAGTCGTTTACGATTTGTAACCATATCATAGATTAAATCAAGTAGATTATAGCTCTTGCCTTGAATTATAGTTCCGTTCCCATTGCTTTCAACTTGAATATGATCTTGACCACTTTCCATGAGATATGTAATGAGTAGTTTACTTTGTTCACGATATAAGTGCGGCATTAGATTTCCAATGTTCGACACTATTGAATCCAATTCCACCTTCTTTAATTGTATTCCAGCAGCAGCAGTAGCAGTAAAATCCTCAGCAGATGGTTCTTTTTTGTGATCACTGACACTCACATTGCCACTGGCTCTCGCACGAAAGGGCTTAAGTTTGTCCACTCGGCGAAGTGCATCTTGAAGTAAAAGTAGTTTTCTATCATCCTCAATATTCTCCTTTTCAATGAATTTACTCAGATTGTCCTCAAAGTGTTCCACGGGAGAAAGAGCGAATTCTATTGGAGTCAATTTATAGGGTTTAGCCATCTAGAGAAAACTGTTTACAAGTCCTGCAATTTTTGGCAGTAAAAGCTTAAAAAAGCTACCGCTCGCTTGAAGAAGACGTTTACTTTTAAAATTCTTTCCTTTCTTTTTACAGCCAATGCACGTACAATTGAACTATGTTGCTTTGCCTGTTGATTAACTACTTCTGGCAGTTGAACATTGCCCTCGGTTAAATTTAAACAAAGTTCAGATATTAGATTAATGAAACCGTTGTCAATACCATGTTTAAGTATGGCTTTCCTAAATGGGGGTTTTGAACTGCTTAGAACGAAAAATAAATATCTATTTTCATGTAGCTTCCTCAATGTCATGATGCCAACTAATAGCCTTTTTTCCTGTTCACAGGGAGATATACTGTAATTTCACTGTCAAAAATATCTTTGACTACGGGTATACTTTGTTTAAGATCCATTAGGATGTGCCCGTAGGGTTTATTAGTTGCCTGATTGTACGCTGAAAGTAGAAATTTGGGGGCGCCGGGATATATTTTTTTATTGAGAGATATTAGCGAGCTAGAATCACGAACCACTCTGTAGATGATGTAGTAGGTATAGATCGAAACAAGTGTTCGCATACATTTGCTTTGATGAAAGAGATTTTGTAGAACTATAATAACGGAATTCTCTTCGTGATGAGAGCTAACGGTAAACAATTGTAGCATTTTCTGGGACCATTGTTCAATGGATTCAGCTAAATCGTCAATAATCAGCCAAGAGTTTGGTTCAATAATGTTGAAAACATCAAGCCCCTGTATGAATTGTATCTGCACGCCCGATATAGCAATTGCTTTTATTTTGTCGTATGACTCCTGCCAAATACTGTAACAATGGTACATTTTTTTCGGCTTTTCCATAAACATTTCATCACCATTTTTAATTATTTTAGTTAAGAGTGTCTTTTTGCCTGACATTGATGGACCACGACCACACAGAAACGATCTGAATGGTGTTTTAAATTGATACATATTGCTGTTCCCTTCAACAGCTCACCTACAACTAACTGTAGACTAAGATGTCTAATGACTAAATAATTTCCCTATTACTATTCCGTTCAATAATAATGAGAACAAAATCAATAAAGAATCATATATTCTTTTATTATTAACATAAAAGTAGCAGCAACTTTACAAATAATGCAATTAGAAAAACACACATTAAACAAGAAAAATACACTAAAGATTTTTTTATTTTTATTTATTTATTTATAACAAAAACATAAACAACATTTTTTTAAAATAAGCATTAGGAAAAAAAGGCACTTTATATTTAATAAATACACTTGTTTTTTTTTATTATTTATATCAAAAATACATTTATTTTAATTAGGCACTAGGAAAAAACACTTAAAAAAACTATCACATTTTTTATTTACATCATTTTTAATTTGAAATGGGGTCCCCCCCCCACCCCCGGGGGCGACCGCTGTGGCGGCCGAAAAACGAGGTGGCCGCTGCGGTGGCTGGGAAGCACGGCGGGCCCGCTGTGGGGAGCCGGGGGCCGGGGCGGGAACATTAAATAACTATATATACTTGAAATTATGGAGAAGAAGTAAACTGCTCTGCCTTGCAAATATATTGAAAATTTATCAATTTTGATTAAAAAAAAATTAAAACATCCACCACCCACTTGTACTATGAAAGAATTTAAGTCAATTTTTTCAGACCGAGTTTTTTTCTATACTCTACACATTAAACTCTGTATGAAATTAAATAGCGACCGTGTGGTAGTACCTTCACACCATCCTCAAGTACATAAACTTTGTCTGATATGGCCGACATGGTATTTTTCTCGACTCTAACTGTTTAGTTTTTAAATTTTAATTAGCGAATTACCATGACTTTCGCTCTTAGGACTAAACGACGTTCCACACAGTTTCTATAGACACTCATATTGAAATTATTTTTTACAAAGTGTGTAGGTACCCCCTTGCAAATTTGTTTGATATCCTTGTTGTGCTTTTCCGCACAGTATACCTTCGGCCCAGGAAAAACACCACTGGATATCAGATCGCTTCCCGTTTCAGATTTTAACATTAACAATTGATTTGGGGCCTGGCGTTTCACTAGCCCCGGATAAAGAGATTCATTCCAGTTGATGTAGTCCATTGGTGAGCGAACGTACTCTCCATTTTTCAAATCATTCAACAAATTTTCAGTTTTCACTTTTAACAGGAGTGAATTAGTGTCCCCGTAATACACTTGAACTTGTCCCTCAATCGGCCATTGTACCTTGCATACATTTTAATAAAATGACAACATGTGTTTTTTAGATAATTTCGCTATTGCACTCCCGCCAGCAATATTTTTTAAAAATAATGTTTCTTTTCTTACGATGTAGGAGCACCATATCAGAGTCTATGATTGTGAACCTAGTGAAATTTGGATCCGCAATGATTCGAGCAAAATCTTTGGGATTAGCTACAATATCACAGCGAATTCTGTTTCGAAAGCTTTTGAAAACTTTACCGAAGGCTGAGTTTAAACCGAGTTTATAGACTTCTTTTTCAACCTTCGTTTTCGCTTGTAAATGTTTATTGACAAAGGTGTCAATAAACGTTTTTATGTAGGGCTTTTGATCAAATTGGAGGCTCTATGAATCTTTGTGACTTTGAAGGCATTGGACACCATCCATTTCAATAGCACGTGATGTACAACGATATTCTGTTTCGGGTTGAGGTCGGCAATAAGCTTTTGCTTTGAAGGCACCCAGTGCATACTCCCATCCTCTATTAAAGATAAATTGTAGGGACTCGGAGAATCCCTACCCACCGGCCTATTTATGCACGTGAAAACAAATTCTTTTACCGAGTCATGATTTCCATGGGTATTTCACCGTCAATTTCAAAAAACCATCCCTGTGCATCATTCTCCTAAACGATAGAAATGTAGGGAAAATTCGAAGCACATGGATCGTTAAGCCATTTGTAATTCCCACACCGCAAACAGCAGTGAGACATTACCAACAGATCAAGGGAATTTATATCCAAAAAAACTGCATCTGACTTTTCATCAAAGTGGTCATCCGGTCGGATCAGTTTTCATGATACGGTCCCCATGAAAAACATACCTACCCCTCATTGATCTCTCTAAAAACAGATGCTGATCCACGTCATTGATCAGACTTATTTCTTCTTTAATGAATTTAAGAATCAAGTCCATCACCAGATGAGGAGTGGAAAAATAATACCCTAAATCTAACCCAAATTCCCCATAGATTTTATCCATATTGCTGCACACAATGTCCAGAAGAGTCAGCACATCACTGGGCAAGTACAGTTTACAGTAATCCCACCCATCCTTTGCCCAAACCCTCTTAGCAAATTCATAGTCACCAGTGGTGCACTGACTGTCCGTAAGAGAATTGTAAAATACTTCGATAGGCGGTAAAGACACCTCATCTAGCCTCGAGGCAGAGTTGTAGTAATCATATGCATATATGCCCTTACGAGTTAATAAATCATACATTTCATCATCGGGGAGAGCTGTTTAAGGAGGGGGAAGCTATCAAAATTGTCGCTTTTCTGTACCTGAATCAATGACTTAAAGACTTGAGGAAGAAACTTAAAGAGTCTAAAAATCGGATTTTATTCAGGCAAGTGTTACCCTTGTCTACTGTTTTCCACATGAATTCTAGCAGCAGTAGCTTCTCCGATGATTTTGGTATGATATTATATGTAAAAAAAACATCTATCCATGCGTTATCTACAACTCCTCTCTTGGCAATGTGGGCCAACGTGGGTAAAATAAACTTTAAATCATAATTGGAATTGTGTATAAAAAACCGGTACGAAAATGTTGCTGTCTATCGTTTACATTGCACGATTGATGTGCAACCCCTTAAAGTTACTCCCCCGACGTAATTTGCTGCCATAAATAATCATGGTTGATCACCTTCCTCTTTCCTCCATTCCCACACCTTCATCAAATTCTCCTTTGCAAATCCAACATATTTTACAATTTTTAATGGCCAATCTTTCATCTGGTGATAGAAGCCTAGGATAGTCTGTGTAGCGAAGGCGAGAAATTGCACCATTCGCTGTTTTAATTAGACTGGTCAGTGCCAAGCCCATGCAGTCGTCACCCCCCAACGACTCAAACTACATCCAACAATGGCATGGTATTACTGGAATATCGTTGCACATGAGCATACGAGAATACTATTGCTTCGTGTATTTTAACACGATTTGGATTTGACGAGTCGTACACGTCTGTGAGTCTCGATTGGTAGTCCAAAGTGATCTTATTGCTGTGCAGGAGCGGGTTCTGAAAGTTCTTAAAACGTAAGATTGCTCTATCTCCGCTAACCGTTTCCACTGCCTGGTATCCATGACGTTTACAGTGTTTCATATTATGCTTTAGTTTTAATTCAGTCCAAATCGGGACAGAGACATGTGGACAATAATAACGTACCTCATGATTTTTACCCTCACTTAAAAACCCTACTAATATATGTAATTCGATTAAAATATCCAATTGAATAAGACTCTTAGGGGGCGTGTATAGAAGCCAAACCCAATACTCCACTGACTCAATGACGGAGCCCTCACTGGAAATACCCCCCCCCCCTTTTTTTATCTGAACGTTGACCCTCCTCAAATTCTGTTTCATACTGCAACACCGTAAAACCAATCTTTAAATGTGCATTAGCCCGCTCAAAAATATCCATCCCCTTAATGTTACGGGAAATTGACCATCTAAACAATTAAAATCTACTTTAAGAAACTTTGACCCATCCCCATTAGCTGCTAATTCATCAAACTTTTTCTTACATGCAACCCTCAATAGGGGTCTAAAGGCGGCAATTCAAAATGCATAGTTGAAACACTGTAGCCTCGCATCGAAACAGATTCGTTGTATTCCTTTACAACCTCTAAATCAGAATTATATTTTAAAACTATAGAAACCTGGCCCCTCCCCACCACCTCTTAAAATAAAATTTTTTTAAATCTACAAATGTTGACTTAAAATTCTGTGAATAAAACAATCGACCCACTACCGCCTTATTATAATTATCTAGTTTAGTGACAATGCTTCTTACCCAATCTAAAAAAACACCTCCTCATAATTTGACAAATGCATGGCGAATTGCTAAAATTTCTGTATGCAAGTATTTTGAATAGAGTTTGCTCGCATTCTCATTTAAAAAAATATATTTTTAGTGCTATTGATGCTTTTAAACTGTCCCTCCCTCCCCAAAAACCCCCATCTGTCGTTCAAGAAGGGTTCGAATCTTGTTAACATAGGAATGAATAATAGCCAGGGGTTCTGTTATTATATCCCCTGACATTAAGAGTTAAAAGGGTCACCTAAAACGGCCGTTATAGACATTTGTATGGTGCAAGGCAGATTTAGATAAGGAAAAAATCTGGTAGTATAAATGCTGGTGCGGGTATTGTTTCATTACTATCGTCAACCTCTGTGGTGGTGGGGGGTGGAATCGAATTGTCATAGTACCAACCCCAGTCTGTTCAATTGCATTAGTTGGCCGTGGTGTGAAATCACCCAATTTACTGAGTACACATTCCACGGTATTTGGGGAAAGCTGATCTAAGCCAGCCTGTATTGTCCTGTGACGGAATTTCTCTATGACAATTATTGCATGGGAACCCGGTTTAGATGCAGTTGTGGGGGCTATCCCCCAAATACTCATTTATAAACATATTTTCCATTTCGGGTCCTCAGGCATATTTATATCGCAACAGCTTAAAATCGTCTAGGCTAACCATATCCCAAAACAATCATCATTTAAGAACCCCTTTTGCCACTCGATGTTATCAACAACTAAAGCATCATCATTTCTAAATTCCATTGGCGGTGATGTAAGGATTGTCGAAGGTTCATGCAAATAAATGCTCCTTGAGCTGATGGTGGCGATAACTCACCGATGTTAATCTATAAAAATAGAATTTATTTTCCATGTGTAATATCCACTATTTTATAAATACAATAAAACTATGCCATTTTTTTGCTCCCGTCAAAACTTACTCTTCCTCCTAGCATTATATTGGCTAAATACTTGTCCACTTCATTCATATAAAGTACTAAAGACAGCTGAACCAATTTTTTATATTTCCCCATTTTTACAATATTAATTTCACAGAAAATAATTGATCAGTAAAAAGGCCGGCACATATTTAGTAGTTGGTAGGCATAGAAGAATTGAAGCTTGGCTAATGCCAGTGAAATAAAAGAGAGTGTGATAAAAAGTATCTGTCACGGAGTTGGCAACACCTCACTAGGAAGTGATAACCTATTTTTTGTAAAGCATTTCAATGCGCTTCTAGTCACGTGTTTACCGGCTGACTAAATAAGTACCAAAAGTCATATATTATAGTTGAAACACTATTTGATTAATGTTTTTTTGCCCCACCCCCACTCTTTTTTTTCTTCATCAATTGCCCCACGAGTAAATAAACACGCGCATACAACCTAGTTTGGCTAATGCCAGTGAAATAAAAGAAAGTACGATAAAAAATATCTGTCACGGAGTTGACAACACCTCACTAAGAAGTGATAACCTATTTTTTTTTAAAAGCATTTCAATGCACTTCTAGTCACATGTTTACCGGCTACTAAATAACTACCAAAAGTCTTGTATCAAAGTTGAAATACTATCTGATTAATGTTGTTTTTTGCCCCACCCCCACTCTTTTTTTCTTCATTAATTACCCCACGAGTAAATACACACGCGCACATACAACTAGCTGATTATAAATTATTAACGGAGCAAACGACGTTCGTCTCGTTGAGTTTGCTTAATTAAGACTGCAAATGAAATATGGACAGATTTCACGAGAAGCGGCTTAGACCATGCTTTGCTACATAGTCCATTATTTACACGTCAATCTCGAAAGAGTCTATTGATCACAATCATAGAAAGAAATGATTTAAGACATTATTATTATTATAATAGTTTCAGAATATCTACCCCTTCGTGTCTCGTAATAGTAAAACTAGACCTTTAACGTTAGTTTTTTTTAAAAAAACGCGCGAGTGGAAAATATCTATTTTCTTTAAATTCCTTTGTAAAATATATGTGTTGCATACAAGAATACACAATCAAAGACGGGTTTTTTTCATATACAAAGCTTGTTACTGCTAGAAGCCTTCCTGTATCTGATTTGACCAACTCCCGAATAGACGTGTTGATCGGGATTTTTGTATGTAATGCATTATTTTTTAAACTTTGTTACATGCATGCCATCTCTGATTAATCAAGGCGTGAATATTAAATGATAAGCAACTTGTTTAAAAAAGGAATTTGCAAAGCGAAATTGTAAGTGAGTTATAAACCTAAATAAAAAACTATGGGGTTATTTAATAAATGCACTTATGTTAGAAATTGTTGGTGGCTCATTAAAAATGCCTTCTTTATCTAAATTGGGGGCATAGCAGATTACACTTGACCTTGCCATGTTCAAAGTTCTTATTAGGTCCTTTTTAGTGATTTCAGAGCCGGCATCTAGCTTCGGTCGCTTTTGGTCGGGACTTAGAGTATCAACCTCCTGGAATAAAAATTAATTTTCAATTTTTCGCTAGGTAACTTATAACCTTAATAGGCCTAAATTAAAATCATCTTAAGCACATAGAAAAAAAAGAACGCCACTCCTACTTGGAACTTAAACTATCTATATTTTTTAAATACGATGCATAAAAAAATACAAAATTTTGACTATTAGGTCCATTTGTTAATTATTCAGAATATTAACGGTGGGGCGCCGTTCCCCCACTCCACAATATCAAATTCCACATGGGTTAAAAGAAAAAAAAAATTGTATGTCTTTTTCAATTATTTAGGTTACAATTTAAAACTTATAGGCTTAAATTCAATTGCTTAAACTCATAGAAAGAACGCCAGTCTTTGGTGGAGCCTAAGCTAGATATAATTTAAGTACGATGCATAAAAAATACCACACTTTGACTATTAGGTCCGTTTGTTATTTATTCAGAATATTAACGAGAGGGCACCGTTCCCCCACTCCACAATGCTAAAGCCCACGCAGGATAAAAGAAAAAAAAAAAAAAAAAAAATTGTATGTCTTTTTCAATTACGAACGTATGAGATATTTTTGCAAGGTAGTCAAGAATCATTTTAGCCAAAATACCCTATACCTGAACAGGTGTCACAAAGCGCTTGAATTATGCATTGGTCATGTAGCCCGTTGTCAGAAAATCAATATTGTAAGATAGTTAAATGTAACTATATGGAAAAGGTCTGTTTTTTTTATAATTCAAGAATAATATATATTTACTTACCAATATTCTTTCAGAAATCTCTCTTGGAAAATGTATAAATTTAACAATAAAGGGTTATCTTTTCAAGTTGGTTTTTTTCAACTGATCCAGAAAAACTAATTGTATTTTTATTTATACTAAAAAAAACATGATTATATACCCTCCAGGTGAATCCAGTATTTTTATAAAGGGACCATCTTTGAATACGTAATATGACGAAGTCGAGTTTTAGCTATTGAACCTAGAAAAACATGTTCGACAAGGCATGTACCGTTTGAAACTGCACACATATTCTCATGTAATTCCCTGTACATCTCTGATTGGCCCAGAAAATAGGTGTTGCCTCAGAAAGCTATCTGCTTGCATTACACAATCTCGTCCCTGGTTCCAAATATAACCTGCTTGGTCACTTTATAGGTCCATAATATAGAGGGATTGGTCGCGTTATATACCATCAAGTTCTGGACCAGCATACAGATTACTACTGTAATGTGTGTAAGATTGCTGAAGAAAAACTTAAGAAAAAATAAAATAAAAAAAGGAAAGTTAAAATATCATCGAAGCGTTTAGCTCCAACCAGCTAAATAAAGATATCTCAGAGTTTTGTCTTTTGTGGTAACAATTCTGATGTCATGAAAACACTTAGCGTCTATTAGTATTTTCTTTTAGATAATTTTAAGTCTTCTAGGCTATTTCCCAGTGAAGTATGGGTTTTCTGCTTGTTAGATGAACTAAATCGTCGATGTTTCTAGAATACAATGACGAAAAAAAACACAAATATATGTCTTTTGCGCGAGTAAGTAAATATATTACGTCAGACGTGTTTTCAACAAAAAAATTAAATGTAAGGAAGAATGATGTATTGTGACCCATAACGTATTTAAATGAATGTTCATATTTATAGTGGCTATTTTGAATTTTTGTGAAAAATAAGTATTGCCCCAATTTAGGTTACTTGAGAATAACCACCCTTCAGGTCTTTCCCTAAAATGTTAAAATATTATGAACTTAAGATCTGGTAAGCTCTTTAAATATAAGATGGCTTTAAAAAATCCTACTAATAGAAGCCACAGATATAGACAAATAATCCCATCGACCAGAAGTAAAACCACAAAGAGCTAAAAACACCCTGGCATTATGTTAGAAAAACCCTAAGGACCAAAATAAAACTTAACATCTTAAAAGGTTTGAATCTTTGAGTATGGACTGCTCACATTCATAAACGAGGTTGGGTAAAAAGCACATGTTAACAGTAATATTTCCACATTATAAGTAAGCCTGAATGTAGCCACAGTCTGAGTTTTATTGGCTACTTTTTCATGCTTTGTTATCACAATACTTTTAAAAATCTTGCTTATGAATAGCAAAAAAAGGAAAACTGAAACAATATTAAATCATGTGTATATCTTCATCAATCACTTTATGTTGTCAAAAATGTATCAAGAAAAAAAGTATTGAGTAAGAAAAAGGTATTGAGCTTGAGAAAATTCGTTAAGTGCCTTAATCTTGGAGGGAAAATCCATTTGAGGGACATCATATTTATGAGTACATTTCAACAGCACAAGTAAGTCATTTCCGCCTTAGAAGTGGTTGTATCGTCTTTAATATATATGAGGCATGCAGGTTTACACAAGAAACATAGCTAAGTGTTAAAAACCAATTGTAATGGGTCAAACGAAAGTGAATAAACACCCCTGGAAATATTCCATTTGTTTCTTAATCTGGCGCAACAACTTAAAACAAAATGGCGATTGTAAAAATTTTCCTTATGACAATTTGAATATTCGAACATTTTATAAGTTTTTAGTATGTTAATCTTAGAAAATTCAACCAGACTAAATTTAACTAAGACATTCACGTTTAAAAGACTTGCTTTACTTAAAATCCTTAAAATATTCGATCAATTTCTGAATTTCTCACGATAACTTTGCCAAAAATGCTATAAATATTCGAATATTTTATTATTTCAGCACTTCAATTTTAGAAAAATTAAATTAGATTAAATGTAGCATAAAAAACTACCTATTTCTGAGCAAGGATCCCCTACTGTGTATCGTTAATCTAATATAATAAGTAAAACTATGCCTATGGGACTACCCAAAAAACGACAAATTTACAATTATTAATATAAAATACCAAGGGAAATAAGTCTATTTATAGAAGTCGTTTAAAGAAGTTTCCTAATGCCCAGTAGACAAATGAACAAACTAGACCATCAAATTGGACAAGACTAATCCTAGCAGCTAAGGTAAAGGGTATTGAAAAAAAGTTTGAAGTAATGATAAACGAAAATGAAGCTTCTAAAAAACGAAACGAATGAAGAACAAAACTCCCGCCAGAATATTCGTTTACATTAGAAACGATCATTTAGACTTAATGAAAAAATCCCCTTTAGAATTTCTTCTGGTGACTCATAGTAAATTGAGTCCGGCGTGGCACAATGTACCACCCCCGATGACACTTTCTGGGGGCACATTATCACACCTAAGCACGAATAATTCCTATGTTCCGCTTAATAGAATGATTAAATTGAGCGTATGTTTCCAAACTCTTCCACACTAGGACATAAAAGCATCCGAATACTATTGATTTTTGCTCCATTTGATGCATCTGCCTATTACAAAGTTACTGATTTTCTAATTTGTCCTAGACAGGTTTCTAAATTGACCAAGACAGGTTCGACCCTTCATCTTTGGGGTCACGAATTGAATACAGGTATTTCTCACAGCTGATGTCTTCCAAGTTGAATAATAGAATGTGTTCATCACATTCCGCTATTAAGAGCTTATCTGTTGGGACGTTTTCCTTAACACAAACATCTTGCACACCGAAAAACTGCATATTTCTCAATTTCCTCTTGTACTTTTTTATATTTCATAACCATTTTCCTTTATCATAAAAACCATTCCGGCTTATAAAATTTAATGTTGCTCACCATCGTTTTTTATTATACTTAAGAATATTGTATTTGAGAGTCCATTTATAGCTGTAAAGTTCACGACATTGTTCATTTAACAATACGAATGCCACTTCAAAAATTAAACCACTCGAGGAGTGTTTCAATTCAATATATTCTGAGTCAGTTACACCGAACATTATCATAAGTGTCCAAAAAAATTAATGTTGACACACTGAACTCAATTTTAATACTGAAACATGTGATTCGTAAGGTCTATAAAGTCACGTGTCCTTGACCTTTAAAACCTATTCTTTCAGGATAATATATCCCCCTCCGGAACCAAAATAAGTCACGCGAGATTACGTCATCTTGAGATGTAAATATTGGACCAAGATCACTTTTCTCTTTTTTACAACCGGGAGGGCTCGTAAGATCTATCAAGCCACGTGTCGTTGACTTTCAAAGCCTGTTTTTGGTGGATTATAAAGGTTCCTCGGAACAAAAACAAATCACGCAAGATTACGTCAGCACAACCTATAAATATTGGATTAGCTAACCTAACCCCGGATACCTGAAACCAAAATTCAACTGCTCCTTGATTTTTTTTTAAACCCAGAGACATATGAGTGGGAATTACAACCCAACTGTTAGGTTAGGTTACATTAACTTAACTCCTTTTAAGTTAGGTTAGTTTAGGTTAGGCTAGCGTGGCCGCCCAGATGAACCTAACCTAAACGAACCTAACTTAAAATTAGTTAACTGATGCAATGAAAATTTTTATGAAATAACAAAGTACAAGAGGAAAGTCAATAAATATGCAGTTTTTTTCGGTGTGCAAGCTGTTTATGTTGAGGGAAACGTCCTAAAGGATAAGCTTTTAATAGCAAAATGTGATAAACACATTCCATTATTCAGCTTCAAATACTTCAGTTGTGAGAAATACATAAATTAAGTTCATGACCCCGAAGATGAAGTTTGATATTTTGCTCAATGGGGGCCTGAGGAGATACCCGATAAGGAAAAATGCATCAGATATCCGAAGACTTAAACTTTTGCTCCAAGGCCGTACCCACTATTTTTTTTTTCTGAGGGGGTTTACTCAATTTTTTTTGGGGGGGGGTACACAAAAAACCTCAAAACACATGCAAAGTGTGCTTGTGTCGATTTTTGCTACGATTTTAAGAGTCAGACAAACACTTCTTGGGGGTTCAAACCCCCTAATCCCCTCCCCCGGGTTGTGGCCTTGTTTTGCTCCTTCTATCATTGGCTTGGTTAGAATTACGGTAGGATTTAGGTGGAATTTTGGTAGAATCACGAGTAATGTCAATACTTTCTGGTGATAATTTGTTTATGTCTTCGTTTAAAAGACTAATATCACTAGCTTTAGTTAGAATTGCGATGGAATTTTGACGATAGAATTTTGGTAGAATTACAAGCAATGTCAATAATTTCTAGTGATGATTTGTTTATGTCTTCATTTAAGAGACTATTATCATTGGGTTTCGGTAGAATTACGGTAGAATTTGGTAGAAGTACGAGTAATGTCAAAAATTTCTGGTGGTAATTTGTTCATGTATTCGTTTAAGAGACTAGTTTCATTGACTTTGGGTAGAACTACGGTAGAATTTTTGCTAGAATTGTGAGTAGTGTCAATAATTTCTAGCCATAATTTGTTCGTCTTCATTTAAGGGACTAATATCGTTGGCTTTGGGTTGAATTATGGTAGAATTTCGGTAGAATTGCGAGTAATTTTAATAATTTCTGGTGATATTTTGTTAAGGGTTCATTTAAGAGACTAGTATCAGTGACTTTGGGTAGAATTACATTAGAATTTTGGTACAATTTTGGTACAATTGCGAGTAATGTCAATAATTCCTGGTGATAATTTGTTTATGTCTTCATTTAAGAGACTAGTATCAGTGGCGTTGGGTAGAACTACATTAGAATTTTTGTATAATTTTGGTACAATAACGAAAAATGTCAATAATTTCTGGTGATAATTTGTTTATGTCTTCATTTAAGAGACTAGTATCAGTGGCTTTGGGTAGAACTACATTAGAATTTTGGTACAATTTTGGTAGAGAAACGAGTTATGCCAGTAATTTATGATGGTAATTTGTTTTATGTCTTCATTTAAGAGACTAGTATCATTGGCTTTGGGTAGAAGTACGGTAGAATTTTGGTAGAATATTGTTAGAATTACAAGTAATATTAATAATTTTCTGGTGATAATTTCTTTGTGTCTTGTGATGATAGTTTTGTTTATAATTTCTGGTGATAATTTGTTTATGTCTTCATTTAAGAGACTAGTATCATTGGCTTTGGGTAGAAGTACGGTAGAATTTTGGTAGAATATTGGTAGAATTACAAGTAATATTAATAATTTTCTTGTGACAATTTCTTTATGTCTTCTGATGATAGTTTTGTTTATAATTTCGGGTGATAATTTGTTTATCTCTTCATTTAAGAGACTAGTATCATTAGCTCTGATTCGAATTACGGTAAAATTTTGGTAGAATTACGAGTAATGTCAAAAATTTCTGGTGTTAGTTTGTTTGTATCTTCATTTAAGAGACCAGTATCATTGGCTCTGGGTACGCTTAAAGCAGAATGTTGGTAGAATTTTGGTAGAATTACTAGTAAAGTCAATAATTTCTGGTGATAATTTGTTTATTTCTTCATTTAAGAGACTAGTATCAGTGGCTTTGGATAGAATTACTGTTGAATGTGGTAGAATAACGAGTAATGTCATTAATTTCTGGTAATAATTTGTTTTTGTCTTCATTTAAGACACTCATATCATTGGCTTTGGTAAAAATTACGGTAGAATTTTGGTAGAATTGAGACTAATGGCAATAATTTCTTGTGACAATTTGTTTATGTCTTCATTTAAGAGGCTAGTATCATTGAGTTTGGTTATAATTACGGCAAGATTTTAATAGAATTATGAGTAATCTCAACAATTTGTGGAAAAATGTCTTTGGAATGATAATATGTATCAAGGGGGTGCCACGCTCCCGCCACATATTGCCACTGCGACGTGAAGTGCTTCGACGGACATGTTCCACAGCTTAAAGTTCAGGTGGATGGTGTTAAAAAAAATTCTGCAGTGGAGGGGCGGGGGGTGAAATCTAACACAAAGTCAAAGAAACTATGCATTTTCATTAAGACCTCTCAGTAATACCCCTTAATATGGCTTAAATTTTTCTCTAAAAAACAACCCCTCTTCTCTCCTGGAATCGCTTGCTAGCCCCCCCCCCCCGATTAAAAGGTTGCTAGGGTTCCCGCTGGAATTAGTTTCTAGGGCCTCGGTGGAATTAGATGATAGGGGACCCCGTTGGAATTACTGGCTAGGGGGTGAGTCAGTAATATATTGTCACGGAGGCGTGAATATGCATAGTCTTAATTTGGTTTAAATTTATCTCTAATAACAACCCCCCACCTCTGGAATTAGTTGCTAGGGGGGCAACTACAAACTGTCAAGGTGGTGTGAATATGCATAAGTAGAATGTATCTATGGAATTTGCTTAAAGCTCTACACCTTTTCAAAGAGAGTCAGTACTCCCTCACATGGCCTTACATTTCTATGGAACCTACAGGAAAACCCACGTATCTATATAGGGAATCCAGAACCTACAAGAAAACCCACGTCTGAGGCACTACAGTATCACATGGACATTGCAAAACAGCTGGCAAGGTATAATGTGGTCTAACATGTTTTGAGAGTATGGTCGAAATTATATAACTCAACCAGACTGGTTTTTGAGGCAACATCCGTTTTGTAGGAGCCAATCAGAGACAGCGGAGGTTACTCAATATACGATAGCTTGATTGGTGATTGGATTCAAATAAAAGGAATGGTTTTCATTGCAATCCATATTAGTAAGAGAATTGAATTCAGAGAGAATAGTTTATTTGAGAGGATATTAGTAGAAAAAAATGAGTGGTGCATTTACATTATTGGAGATTAATGATGGAGCCGGCAGCAGCAGCAACGATATACGAGTACCCAATGTGGCTGTGGAAATAACAGAAGGCTGTAGACTATGCCTTGAATGGGACGATATGTATGCTAGATATGTGATATCATTAAGCAAATTTAAGCAGGAGGAGCAACTATGTTTTGCTGTGAAACTGAATATTGTGCATATAAATAGACTTCGGGCAGCATTAGATGTGCTAGCAAAATATATTGATGAGAACAAAATGCATCAGTGAATATTATTGTTGTAATTATGCTCAATAAAATTGTTTCTAAATCAAAGGTATTTTTCTTTCTATAGTAGACTAGCGTATATTTTTTAGAGTAGAAAAAAAAATGTTCTGGTTAGTCTGAAGTTGGTTTTGAGAGTGTTAGGACTCTAAAAAATGAATAGATTTTACAGAAAGAGCGAATCATGGGAATCTAGTGCTTATGGAAAAAAAACGTTTGATTCTAGATGACGATTTTCTAGAGCTGTCTATTCAAAGGAAGATATTTTCTCAGGTAATGCTTGGTAATGCTTGGTAATGCTTGGTAATGCCACTGATTTTTATTTTAGGCTGTGACGGAGTGTGATTCGCCACTTGAGGACATTGTGTGTGACATTACTTCAAATAAACAAATTGAAACATGTGAATTCTATAGAATGAATGAGAATAGTATCATTGACTATACAAAGAGATATAACAAGAGTGAAGTTACACTCTATTCTAGAAAATTGAGCCTGACATTGCAGTACATCAGGATCAGTATACTGTGAATTCGGATAATCTACCTGCATTAGTTGTTGTCGACAAATACCTAGTAGAGATGAAATCTAAAGAGTAGAAAAGTCGTTTTATCATGTACATACATTATTTTTATTAATAACCAATTTCACATACATTTCTAGAACATTTAATTCGTAGGGCACTAAAATCAATATTAAATATGCTTGTAAGTATATTTTCCACTAGAAAGTCATTCAATCGAGGCAAGTCAACGTAGATGTCGAGAAACTGCTTGTAGGTATAGCCACGACATCTGAACATGAAAAAGAGTAGTGCATGAAAGCCACATACCTTAGTCGTTAAATCCTGTACTCTTCGTTGATTTTGAATAATAGTTTTCCCACTGCTTTCAATAAAGTTGCTGATGAATGGTGTATAGAATTAATACGATAGGCCAAGAGGATCAAAAAATTCAATATTCTTTGCTGTTTGAAAGATGCATAGCCAATGGCCTGTCTTCAAAGTCGATGGACTGCTATTAACAATGATTAAGGTATTGCTAACCCTTGGAATTTTTTCAATGAAGTCCGATGGTATGCAATAGGACTTGTACTGGGACATGTATGGATCCATACTAAATACGTTGATTATTTGGTTTGTGTTCATGGTGCTAGGTCTAGTAGAACACTGTCGTCGGCTGTGATCTCCCAATAGGTTTCAAATTGACTCAGTGATATTAGCGTGATGCTCTCAGTCAAAGCATCGGCAAATGTACACTCTAAACGAACATTCCCTGTTCGTACTATGGTCATATCCTGAGTCCCCGACAAGTCCAAAATACTTACCCCATGATTTTTTTACATCGAATCGTTTATTCCATTTTCAAATAGTTGAGAGTCATGATCTAGGGATTGCATGGTCAACTCGTACAGAGTTCTATAGGATTTTTTGTCAAATGATAGGGTGTACAGTGGAATACCATTCACTTTGCACACAAGGCTAGATAGACCAAAAAATTTAAAAGCATGGGGGGATTCAGTCCAAGATCCAACGGCACTGCCACTCTTCAAAAAGGCCACAGCCAATTTTGATGGGATTTCTCCATTGATAAATGATGAATCGGTATAGCTACGAGAACCGGCGGCAATGTGACGTTGATTGGTGATTGTATGGGGGACAAGAAGTTTAATGTTGTAACCATTGGCTCTTAGCTTTTCTACTGCAAATGCAACAGAGCTCATAACCTGTTGTTTTCGAACGTGGAGGATTGCCGATGTGATAATGACGTTTGCATTGGGTGCTGCAGGAAGTTTTTTCTCAAAATGAAATTCGATGGGGCCAGTTGCAACTTTATGTCAATCTTGACATTGGGGGGGTAACCATTGAGACATGTTGAATATCTCATGATTTAATTTTCCAACCAGATGATACTCCTGGCTCACTGCAGTAGTCAACTTACTGTCAGTATCAACACCTGATCGATATTCATAGCCCAATGATTGTCCTCTCAATTCCTTGTATGCCTTTGGTGTCATCATCATAAATTGTATGTAGCTTGCATAGTTGGATAAATTATTGCTAGTGCTCACCAATGTTCCATTAGTAAATACATTAATTTGTTTGAACAGGTTGTGTAGAATACAGTTTTCGTAGGAGAGACCGTCGACAACAGTTGAAGTTGTATTATCTGACTTTTTCTTCACCGCAACATTTAAATCAATAAATGTTGATTACAAATCGACGAAATAGTCTTCAATTGAATAGATTCAATGAGAAACTGATTGATGGATATGATTCCTTGTGAGGGAGATAAGTCATCTTAAGATAAGAAATCCTTCTTTGATCTAACAATCTTTTTATTCTTCTGCTTATTGGTCTTCCTTGTTTTATCCCTCAAAGTCCTTGTTCATGTCCTTCGCTTCCCGCCTGGGTAGAGACTGATGAGTGAATGAGGCGCACGCATCCTTTTCAATCCCTCCCCATTTTGCCGAGATTTTAATTGCTCACCAACGGCTCTTGCCGAAGATTTAGTATTTTCCTTAAACACTCTCCTTGAAATTCTTGCCCGACCCCCAGTCCTGTAGTCTGGAGGCAGAAAAATTTGATGCATTAGGTACAAGATATTTTCTGGCAAGGGGTAGTGCAGAACGGAATAGCCTAGCAAACAGCTACCAAGACCATAGCCAGACATTGTAGTACGCCCCTTGTAGTAGTCCAATCCATTGCCTATTTGACGTGGACTCAGAGCACCAACATAGCAATCGATATCGGGACAGACAAATGGAATTCTTCTATTGTTCATTTTAGGTGATTGTGCTGTCGCCGAAAATGGGTCGAAAATGACATGTGAACACTGCTAAGCCTTTTGTTATTGCTAGAGGATCACCCAATTCACTTCTTAGTGTTAACTGACAGAGTTCCAAATACGAAGTATTTACAGGAACATACTGAAGATGCTTTATATTATAGTGATGAACAAGTTCATGGGTTGTTTTTCGTTCAAGAACACGTAGGAGGGGGACATTTGAATTACCAACTCTCGATGTTTCCACTAAAGATGCATAGAGAAATATGCAAGAGTCCAAGGCGAAACCAGGTGGATAATCAGCAAAAAGAACATGATCCCTCCCGTAAACGGTGCCAGCATTTTTCCCATTGATCATATTCTGTTTAAAGCCGAGAACGTCTCTCAGATTATCATTGAGAATAATTATTTCACTGTCAACAGGTGAGGTAATGTAAATCCTATCGTGTTCCAATGAATAATTAAAATGGAATGTACCATTCCTACGATATGAGATTTTTCTATTGATTGGACGACACAAATCTCTCATATCATCATATTCAATATATTTTAATTTGACATGTGGATATTCGCTAGATTTAAGTGCTTCAACCCATTCATAGTCGACAAAGAGTCACCAATCGAATGGTATAACTTTTATATCATACACATGATCCTTTCTCAGGATGTCATAGGTATTTTTGAGAATACAATCGACAAGAGGCACTTCATACGCACCGTCAAATTTGATGGCGGGGGAGAGTTTCGTCCAAAAATCACTTGTCTTATTCAAGTCGTTTTAGAGAGGATCGGAAACGTTGGAAATAAAAGTTACATAGAAATCATTGGGCATTGTCAATATCTTCAACACCGATCCAAGAATCAAAATCAGACTTGTATCCTAGCCACCGAACAAGTAACTGTTTCCTACCCCTGTGAGTACGAGTCTTTAATATCTTTTCAATTTGATAGCTTTCAATATTGTTTGTAACTTTTTGTAGTTCATAGTCATAAAAGCCGCCGAGAATCTCTTCATCTTTGGTATCACGCAAACGATAAGTTATGGGTTTAGTGTCTAGGATTTTTACCACTTTAAAATTTCTGTGGACCACAAGTAATTACCCTTTTCAAAAACATTAGTTGTCCTATTGATTCGAACAGTATCACCAACATTGAATTTATTTTTCTTCTTGACAATCTTTTCATTGGAATATTGTTTAAGAAAAGTGTTAATTGTATCATGATCAGAATGATGAACTTCCGTTGGGGTTGAATTGGACAATGATCGATGAGGTCGTTGATTATAAATCAACACGATTTTATCTAAATCATGAATAAAAGCAGATGTATTTTTCAATGTACAATATTTTGAAATTAAAAGTCGAATAGTTCTTATCAATCGTTCGGCCAATGCAGCCTTTATAGGGCTATGACTATGATAGAGCAGTGTATTATGTTTTCGCTAGCACTTTTGCAACATGGGGATTAAAAAATTCACTACCGCGATCCGTTTGAATTTTTTTATACGAATCCTGTTCGAGAATACTTTCAATAGCCAGAGCAACTTCAACACCTCTCTTCGAGCGCAATGGAATGGCATATGCATAGCGACTAAAAACACTGATTGCAAGTAGAATCTACTTGTATGGTGTATTGTGACGTCTTTGAATCTCATCTAGAGTTAGGAGATCTGCTTGCATTATATGCAATGGAAAAAGGCTTTAGTTTTTCGATAATGATTAGCACGAAGTCTATGATTTCTATGCAGAGTGTAGCTTGATTCATTTTGTAGATAGTCTTGTACACTTTTAGCGTGAACACCAGTGACTTTGGAAGGAGTGGTGGGGAACTTAAACTCCCCACTTCACCAATATTTTCATAAACACGTTTCAGAACTTCAACCATTTGAATGTAAACGTGTAGTGTAACGTCCGCTACCCTTTTGTATACTGGTGGTTGGCGATGGGGGTGACGTTGACTTGATACGTCTTCGCTTTTGTCTAGCTATCAGTGGTGTGCTAGTATTTTCCAAAATTGATTTAAAATCTTCTTCTTCTTCATGTTCATATTTTAATGGTTGTTGGTGCATGTTCATTCAATTTTTTTTAGAATTTGCCTATTGCTAATAAGGCTTTTGGGAAAGTTTAATGTATTTAGAAAGTTGTATAGATGAGCGTCAAATGATAATAGTCCTTTACGATTTGTAACCATATCATAGATTAAATCAAGTAGATTATAGCTCTTGCCTTGAATTATAATCTCTTTCCCATTGCTATAAACTTGAATATGATCTTGACCACTTTCCATGAGATAGGTTAGTTATGAGTCGTTTACTTTGTTCACGATATGAGTGGGGCATTAGATTTCCAATTTTCGATACAATTGATTCCAATTCCTCCTTCTTTAATTGTGTTCCAGCAGCAGCAGCAGCAGAATCCTGAGGAGATTATTCTTTTTTGTGATCAATACCACTGGCCTTCGCACGATAGGGTTTATGTTTGTCCACTCGGCGAAGTGCATCTTGAAGTAAAAGTAGTTTTTTATCATCCTCAATATTCTGATTGTCATGAATTTACTCAGATTTGTCCTCAAATTGTTCCACGGGTGAGAGAGCGAGTTCTATTGGAGTCAATTTATAGGGTTTTGCCATTCTCTAGAGAAAACTGTTTACAAGTCCAGCAATTATCGGTAGTAAAAGTGTGAAAAAGATACCGCCCGCCTGAAGAAGTCGTTTCCTTTTAAAATTCTTTCCTTTGTTTTTAGAGGCCAATGTACGTACAATGGAACGATGTTGCTTTGCCTGTTGCTTAACTACTTCTGGCAGTTGAACATTGTCCTCGGTCAAATTTAAACAAAGTTCAGATATTAGATTAATGAAATCATTGTCAATACCATGTTTGAGTGTGGCTTTCCTAAGTGGGGGTTTTGAAGGGCTTAGAACTGAAAATAAATGTGTATTTTCATGTAGTTTCTTCAGTGTCATGATAGCAACTAATAGCCTTTTTTAGTGTTCACGGGGAGATATACTGTAATTTCATTGTCAAAAAATATCTCTGACTACACGCAAATCCTCGGGTGTATTTCGATTAAGATCAAATAGGATATAGCCGTAGGGTTTATTAGTTGCCTGATTGTACGCTGAGAGTAGAAATTTGGGGGTACCTGGATAGATTTGTTTATTGAGAGTTACTAGGGAGCTAGAATCACGAACAACTCTGTAGATGATATAGTAGGTGCAGTTCAATGCAAGTGTTCGCATACATTTGCTCTGATGAAAGAGATTGTGTAGAACCAGAGTAACGGAAATCTGTTCATGATGAGAGCGAACGGTGAACAATTGCAGCATTTCCTGGGACCATTGTTCAATAGATTCAGACAGATCTTCAATAATCAGCCAAGAGTTTTGTTCAATAATGTTGAAAATATCAAGTCCCTGTATGAATTGTATCTGCACCAACCCCGTCTTGGCCATTGCTTTTATTTTATCGTATGACTCCTGCCAAAATACTGTAACAATAGTAGATTTTTTCGGCTTTTCCACAAACATTTTATCACAATTTTTAATTATTTTAGTTAAGAGTGTTTGTTTTGCCCGACATTGACGGTCCACACAGAAACGATCTGAATGGTGTTTTAAATTGATACATGTTCCTTTCAACAGTTCACCCTGACTACTATCTGTAGACTATAGTTGTCTAATGACTAAAAAATTTCCCCCTATTACTACTAGTCTGTTCAAGAACAAAATCAATAAAGAATCGTATTTCTTGTATTATAAACAGTACTTTACAGAAAACAAAGAAAAAAATACACTTTTTAAATTTATTTATAAAAAAATGCACTAGAAAAAGCACTTAAAATAATATCACTTTTTTTTAATGCAACATGTATATTTACAAAAGCACAAAAAAATCTGCTCTAAGTAAAAAAAAAAGATAACTTTGGTAGTGGCGGTGCGCCCCCGCTGGCGGCCGCCCTCCCCCCGGGCCGCGAGGAGTTCCAACATGAGCTTTTTAGAGATCTCCAAGATCGCACTGCCTGCAGCAATATTTTTATTCAGGACAATGCTTCTTTTTTTTCTATTCATAGTACCATGTCCGGGCCAATGATTGTGAAGGAAGTGTAATTTGGATCGGCAATAATTCGAGCACATTGTTTGGGATCGTTCACGACGTCACAACGATTCCTTTGCGAACACTATCACACATTTTACCAAAAGCCGAATTCAAAATGAGCTTATAAATGTCTTTTTCTGCTTTCGTTTGCGGTTCAGAACGTTTTTTGACAAAGGTGTCAACAAACGTTTTCAGATAGGGTTTTTGACTAAACTGGAGGGCTCTATGAACCTTTGTGACGTTGAAACCGTTGTTGCACATCCATTTTAAAGCCACATGATGTACAAACAATATTTTTTTTCGGCAGAAGGTCAGCAATAAGTTTTTGTTTTGAAGGTGACCAATGCAATCCGTCCTTCTCGACTAAAGACCTATTGGGGGGGCTCAAAGAGTCCCTAGTCACAGGTCTATTGATGCATGGGAAAACAAAATCCTTTACTGAATCGTGAAGCTCAACTGGTATCTCTCCATCAATTTCAAAAAACCATCCAACCGGCCCATTCTCCTCAACATTGTCAATGTTGGGGAAATGGGGAGCTTAAAGGTCATTGAGCCATTTATAGTCATCGCAAGGTAGCGCATAATTGGACATAGCCGAAGGGTAGAGAGAATTCATATCAAGGAAAACTGCATCTGATTTTGTCCCCGTCTTCTCTCCAGTTGGATCAGTTTCCAAGATACGATCTCCGTGAAAAGCGTATCCACCCCTAATTGACCTCTTGATGAACAGGTGCTGATCAATGTCGGTGATTAGCCCAATTTTTTTCCCCGCTAATATTTAGGATGAGGTCCATTAGCAGATGAGGAGATGAAAAATAATATCCTAAATCAAGATTAAATTCCCCATAGATTTTGTCCGTATTTTTACACATAATGTCTAACAAAGTTAACACATCACTCGACAAATACAGCTTGCAGTAGTCAAACCCATTTTTACACCCTCCCTCTGCCCACACTTTTTTAGCAAAACTGTATTCATCGGGGGTGAACCTACGATCGTGTAGACTGTCGTAAAACGATTCGATCGAGGGAATAGTTTCCTCGGTGAATCTCGACATGGAACAATAATAATCATAAGGATAGATGCCCTTGACCGTCAAAAATCGTATAAATCATTTGGAAATTGCTGCTTGAGAAGGGGGAAAGCGTTGCAGCCGTCATCGTTTTTCTGCACTTGAATTAATTCACTCAATGATTTAGGGAAAAAACTGTAGGAATCTAAAAAGCGAATTTTATTCGTGTACTCAACGTCGTCTTCAACAAATCTCCACATAAATTCCAAAACAAGCAACTTTTCCGATGATTTAGGAATGATTTTGTAGGAAAAGCTGTCTATCACCCATGCATCATTCACTGTTCCATTTCTTTGAAGATGTGCCATTGCTGGTAGCACATACTTCAGATCGTAGTTAGAATTATGCATAAAAACCGGAAGAAAGAGTTGCCGTTTAATTTTTAAATTACATGAATTGTGAGCCCACCCCCGAAAGTTACTTTTCCCCGTTGAATTGGGGTAAATAAGATGATTATGATCCTGGACCGCGTCTTTTGGGGCAAGAGTACTCCTACAAACCCAACAAATTGTCCCCCTTTCTAGTGCCCGTTGCTCCTTATCTGATAATGACATTGGGTAGTTGGTGTGACGCAATCGTGAAATTGCGCCGTTCGCTGTTTTTATTAAAGACACCAATAACTTCTCCATGCTACCCTCCTCATCCATAGCCAAAAAAACTCTTCCAGCTACATTTTATTATTGGAATCGCGACGGGCATGCGCATAGGAACACGCAACTAGTTTGTGTTCCTTGACTATATTTGGCCTTGATGGGTCCGATACCTCCACCAGTCTTGATTCACAATCTAAAGATACTTTATCAACCTATAGCAGGGAATTTTGGAAGTTTTTAAATTGTAAAGTATCTTTGCCTTCTGCCGGCATTTCTATTCTTTGATTGCCATGAATTTTACAATATCTCATGTGATCCGGAATGTTCGCTCAGATCTAAATGAGAAAACACACATGGGGCAATAGTGACATTCTCCTTTCTTCCTGCTTTGGGATAAGAGTCGACTTATTGCCGTAACGGGGAAAAAATGACCATAGGAATTTACATCTTTGGGGGGTTCATAAATAACCCAAACCCAATTTTTAACATTATCTTCCAAAGGTGTCCTAACTGAATATAAAATTCCTTTTTTATTCGGTTTCTTTCCCCCATTTACAAATTCTTTGTCATACTGGAGAACAACCACCCCCAACCCAAGATTTTCGTTTGCTTTTTAAAATTTGGCTATTTCTTTTAAGGACACTGGATACTTCCCCTCTAAACAATCAAAATTTACTTTAGGGAAATTTTCACCACCGTTACGAGCAAGTCTGTCAAGATTTTTTATTGTTGAATCTTTTTTTAATGTTTTATGGGCTGCTGCTAAAAAATGCATATATTAAAGCATTGCAGCTCCGTGTCAAATCCGAAACCCTGAACCGCCCCTGTAGCCGACAAATCTGGGTGGCATTTTATTTGTCGACTACTACCCGCACCGCTTAAAATAAAGTTTTTTTTAAATCTACTGAGATTCAGATCTATATATTCAATGTATAAAATTTTGGACCCACTCCCCCTCTCGTTAAATGTGTCCAAAGTTGATATCAATTTATTAACCCAATTGAAAAAGTTACCCTCAAATTCATTTAGACCTGGGTAAAAAGTTTGATTGCCAGTTGAAAAATGAAAATAAAATATGTCCCCAGATGTCCCCTTTTGTAAATAAACTTTTTGATTTACCGATGCCTTAATCCCCCCTGACCCCCATTTCTGAATCTGAATCTCAATAAGTGCTCGAATTCGGTCGATGTAGGTATGAAGAACATTTACAGGGTCTGTTAAAATGACACTCCCGTCAACCACGTTTTCCTCGGGAGGATTAAAATCTACCCTATGTGTTTGCATGTGACCTAGAGCAGACTCTAACAAATAAAATTCACGTAGTTTCCGGGGACGTGACGCTATTTTCATGTCCTGCACCTATTGCAGAGGACCAAATTCACTAATTATAAAGTCATCGTCAAAAATATCCCGGAAACATTAGGTCCAACAATTTGCATAAGGCTATCCATTTCTTCAGTTGTAAATTGAAAATCCAGGGGGATATTAAATGATGTACCTTCACTAACATCATCCAGCGAGAGAGGGGACAATTGTCCATGATATTCTGAAGTCCTGGGCCAGGGAAGGCAGTTGTTTTCGTAGCTTCCCCCTGAAACTAGAAAATGAATGGAATGAGTTTTTTTTTTTGACGAAAGTTTTATCACAATTATAGCACACTATTTTTTTTTCTTAGTTGGATTTATCAAAGAATTTATTCTTCTTGAGGAAAGTTTTATTACAGTTATAGCAAACTATTTTTTTTTCTTAGTCGGATTTATCAAACAATTTTTTTTTCTTTGAGGAAAGTTTTATCAAAATTAAAGCACACTATTTTTTTTTCTTAGTCGGATTTATCAAACAATTGTTTTTTTAATTGGATTCGAATTTATCAAACAGATGCATAATAAATTACAAATTTTTTTGCTTATAGCATTATTTACAAAACAAATGCATAATAAATTACAAATTTTATTATAAACACACACGCACGCACACACAGACACGTACACGCACACTCACACACTCACACACACACACACACACACACACACACGTATGCGCACACACTCACACACACACGCGCACACACGTTCACACACACGCGCACACGCACACACACACACACACGTATGCGCATACATGTTCACACACACACACAAGCGCACATACGCGCACACACATCGCGACGTTTGACTAATAGCAATAAAATAAGGTAAAAAAAAATCAACTCAATAATTGTCTTAATAGCTCATTAAAAAAAATTGACTCTTGTTTTTCCTACAAATCTAGTCATCCATAAAAAATAGCGATTAGATTCCTTTTCCTACAAATCTAATCGTTTAATGTTGTTTTTTTTAGTCGTATGTTTACCTGGATATTTAATAAGTACCAGTTTTCCCCAACCCACAAAACTCAATTCCTTCTAGAATTATTGAAACTAAATACTTACCCCCGCCCCCACCTGCCACAGAAAGTTCAGAAAGACACAATACCATATTTATGCTGAAGCATTTTCTAATCGTATGTTTACCTGGATATTTAATAAGTACCATTTTTCACCCCAACCCACAAAACTCAATTCCTTCTAGAATTATTTTAACTAAATACTTACCCCCGCCCCCCACCTCCCACAGAAAGTTCAGAAAGACACAATACCCTATATATGCTGAAGCATTTTTTAATCGTATGTTTACCTGGATATTTAATAAGTACCATTTTCCCCCCAACCCACAAAACTCAATTCTTCCTAGCATTTTTTAAGTAAATAATCATGTATAGGGTAGAGGTAAAATACCTACATTTTCAAATTGAGACTGCACTTGTACGCCTGAAGCCCCTGGCAAAGCATGAAGGGGGGTGCCCTCCCGATCTTGACTAGAAGAGGCTGATGCATTATGAGAATCCATCCACTCCCTCTTGAATTTTCTGCCAGGTTGCATAGAGGTTTGTGCAGAGCTGACACTGGCTTGAGAGGCTCCTGGCTGGTCTAGAGAACTTGTAATGGAGCTAGCATATCTGATAATGGAAGGCCTTGTAGCTTGCATCAATGTGGCATCGTTCCATCTTGTTCTCTTTTCAGGGGGGGAGTAATTTGTAGGAATCTTCCTCCTCCATAAAAAAGAAGAAAAATTTAGTATGGAAATAATAAACCCCTCTTTTACAGATAAATTGTCCTCTAAAGTTGATTCTGATGTTTGTAGCACTCTATGTCTTAGTGCTTTAGAAATATTTAAAAAAAAGCTTCTAAAGTAAAATTTTGGAAAATTTTGAATTTGGAGAGAAGGGGGATTTCAAAACATCTTCCCCTAACATAATTTGTCCTCTAAAGTTGATTATGATGTTGTAGCGCTCTATGTCTTAGCGCTTTAGAAATATTTAAAAAAAACTTCTAAAGTAAAATTTGGAAAATTTTGAGTTTGGAGGGAAGGGGGATTTCAAAAAACATCTTCCCATGATATAAATTACCCCCTAAAGTCAATTCTGAGTTTAGTGTAGTATTCTTTTATTAACGATTTTAATAACAATTTTTTTTTTAGTATACCACGACGCTAGACCCTATTTTAAATTGACAACATTGTTCAAACATCACTTATGCTTCGCATTTCAACGGCTTTACTCACGTTTAATTTGACCATAAAAAGAATCTATTTGTCAAGGAGACCCGTGCCGCTATCCTTCAACATGTGGTATTAATAATTTCAGATAACGCATGTAAAAGGCTGTTTGGAAAGTGTCACTCTTGTTAAGAGGATTAAACACAGATACTTTTAGAGCGGAAACTCTATTTTGATAATGGGAAAAGTAATATTTGGAACGAAATAACTATTTCTAAAGAATTCAGCTCGTAAACAGAGCAGGGGAGGAGGGATTTTATTTACATAATAGAAAAAAAGAGCGTACTTTACGTTTTCTAGTGAGTAGTCATCATATTGTTCGGGGAGGGGGGCTATGTCCCCCTGAAATTTGAATTTATTAGTGGGATGGTAAAATTATTTTATTTGGAAATAAATTAAGAATTTTAGTAAGCTGTACTCACATTGAAAATTGACGTATCCATTGCTTTAAAGTTAATAATATTCAATGTACTATCTATGATATATCAAATCATTATGAAAATTAAATCGTAAGGTAAGAGCATTTTATACAAAATCTCAAGGACGAATAAAAAAAAAAGTCAGTCCTTTTATTTGTAACCAATCACCAATCAACTTACCGTATATTGGACAACCTCCGATGTCTCTGATTGGAGCCCTAAAAAACGGATGTTGACTCAAAAACAGTCTGGTTTAGTTATAAAATTTTCGACTAAACTCCCAAAACATGTTGAACCACTTCACATGTTGCCAGCTTTAAAAAAAAAATGTGCACGTGAAGCTGAACTGCAATTGCTTGTGCAATTGACAACAATAACAAAAACCAGTCTGGTTGAGTTATATAATTTCGACCATACTCTCAAAACATGTTAGACCACATTATACCTTGCCAGCTTTTTGCAATGTCCATGTGATACTGTAGTGCCTCAGACGTGGGTTTTTCTTGTAGGTTCTGGGTTCCCTATATAGATACGTGGGTTTTCTTGTAGGTTCCATAGAAATGTAAGGCCATGTGAGGGAGTGCTGACTCTCTTTGAAAAGGTGTAGAGCTTTAAGCAAATTCCATAGATACATTCTACTTGCATAGTCTTGGCTAAAAAAAACGCTGCATTTTCATTAAAAACTCTCAGAAATAAGTCTTAATATGACTTAAATAAACCTCTAATAACAACCCCCTGCCCTGGAATTGGTTACTAGGGGGCGGTTCAGCCACATATTGTCACAGTGGCGTGAAATATGCATAGTCTTGGCTCAAAGAAACGTAGCATTTCTATTAAGACCTCTCAGAAATGCCTTTTAATACGGCTTAACTATTACTACTACTACTACTACTACTAACAATTCACCGCAGCACCGAGCCACTTGAGGCCAACACAGCTACGCACTTTCCTCCCCCATCCCAATCTATTCAAAACCTCCTTTGTACACCCTCCCACGAAGTCTCAATTTCCTTTAAATCTTTCTTTATGACCCCCTCCCACCCCTGACGAGGACGACCTGCTTTCCGCTTAGCCCCTAGATGGTTGGCTGAAAAGAACAATCTTCGGCAATCTGTCATCCTTCATCCGCAAAACGTGCCCTAGCCACCTCAACCTTTCTTTCATTATAGCCCTAGAGAGCGGTATTGAACCACATTTTTCGTACAGCCTGTTGTTTGAAATACGGTCAGTCAGCCGGAGCCCAGAACAATCCGTAAGCAATTTCTCTGGAAAACATCTAGCAAATCTTCATCCACTTTTTGGAGCGCCCATGCTTCAGAGCCATATTTGACCACTGTCATCACTGTAGCTTCTAATATTCTAATCTTGGTTTGCTGAAAATTAGAATTTAATAACATTTTAATAGGCAGATGCATCTAATGGAGCAAAAATTAATAGTATTGGGATACTTTTGCGCTATCATGTGGAAAGGGTAGGAAACATGCGATCAATTTAATCATTATATTTAGCAGGACAGGGGAATTTTCTGCGCTTAGGTGTGATAATTTCCCCCCAGAGGGTGTCATCAGGGGTGGCATATTGTGCCACGCTGGCCTCAATTGCTAGGAGTCATCAGAAGAAACTCTAATGGGGATTTTTTCATCAAGTTTAAACGGTCGTTTCTACTGTAAACGAATATTTTGGCAGGAAAATGCCCGAAAATGTTTTATGTGTGATAATGCTTGCTAGAGGGTGACGTGCGTCAGCAATTCAGTGTCACAGGGCGGGAATTGCCATGGAAACATCGCAATCTAGAAATAAAATGGCAAGTTTCCGCTGTTCAAGTAAAAACAATGGTCATTTTTTAGTTTATAAATTTATTTTTGTGGGGAAAAGGTTGAAAAACTCTTAGGTTTGATAATTTGCTCCCAGAGTTTGTCATTGGGGGTGGGTGCATTGTGCCTCGCTGGCCTCAAGTGCTAGGAGTCATCAGAAGAAATGATAATGGGGATTTTTCATTGGGTTTAAACGATTGTTTCTAGTATACACGAATATTTTGGCAGGAGAATGCCCGAAAAAAAAGTCATATGTGTGATAATGCCTGCTAGAGCGTGCCGTGTGTCAGCCAATCAGTTTCACAGACTGGGAATTGCCACGGAACATCGCAGTCTAGCAAAGAAATGACAATTTTCCGCTGTTCAACTAAAAACAATGGTCATTTTTTAGTTTATAAATTTATTTTTGAGAGAAAAAGGTTGAAAAATCTATAGGTGTGATAATTTGCTCCCAGAGGATGTCATCTGGGGGTGGTACATTGTGTCATACTGGCCTCAATTGCTAGGAGTCATCATAAAAAACGCTAATGGGGATTTTTTCGTTAAGTTTAAACGATCCATTCTAGTGTAAAAACGAATATTTTTGTAGTAAAATGCTCGAAAAATGATATGTGTGTGATAATGCCCTCTAGAAGATGCTGTGTGTCAGCCATTCAGTGTCACAGGCTGGGAATTGCCATGGAACATATAATGGCAAGTTTCCGCCGTTCAAATAAAACTATGGTAATTTTTTAGTTTGTAAATTTATTTTGAGAGAGAAAGGTTGATAAGCCCTTAGATGTGATAATATCCCCCCCCCCCCCGAAGGTTGTCATCAGGGGCGGTACTTTGTGCCACGCTGGCCTCAGTTGCTAGGTTCATCAGAAGAAGTGCTATTGGGTATTTTTTCATTAAGTTTAAACGATCGATTCTAGTGTAAACAAATATTTTGGCAGTAAATGCCCAAAAATGCCAGGGGTAGGGGACTAAAATCTAACACCTAATAAGCTATTGGAAATAAATGAATTCCATAAAACAAAGCACTGTCTAGGTCACGTTAGAACATTAATGAATGTAACAGGCAGCGGAATCTAATAGAGCAAAAAATAAATAGCTTTGGTGGATAGTTACACGGCTCAGGGGTAATGATTAGGAAACATGCGAGCCCATTTAATCATTCTAATAAGCGGAACAGGGAGTTATCCTTGCATTTATTAGGCTATAACGTAGAAAGTATTGCCTGAATCAAAATATTAGAAAGGTTTTGATAGTCCAACTGGTTAGCGCACCTTTCCATTGAGCGGGAATCTCTTTCAAATCCGGGAATCTCTTTCAAAGCGGACAAAAATGTTTGAAATCTATTTTCCTGAGAAAAAATGTCTTGAAAGAAAATGAAATCTCAAAAAGAAAAAAAATAAATCCCGAAGAAAAACAAAAATCTCTTCAGGGATTATGTGACATCTCACGTTTGTGTCCTCCTCAGTAACAAGCAGCGGGAGTTCCCCATGGACCCCTGGTTTTTTCCTGGCCTTCGCAGGTTTATTTTAAAGAATCGGAGAAACTATGACATAATTGTCTTAGAAATCTTGAAGTAAGAAAGCCCTTAAGGTTTTCTTAAAGACTCTCTATGACATACCCGCCAGAGTAATCTTGGAGTAAGGAAGCCATGGCCCGCATTGGTTTTTTAAAATGAAACTATTACGTAACAGACACCTGTATCTCTTAGAAAGCATTCTCTATGATGTAACAACACCTGAATCTCCTAAAAAACATTCCCTATGACTGAACGGTGCATCCGCCGGCTGTCATGGAATGACGGGATAGGGCTCTCATGGGATACAGGGATTAAGGTTTTTCAAAAGCAGGGATAGGGATGCGTTTAAAAGCATGATGCTGTAACTCCTGTCAAGGTTGCTACCTAATCCTCAATCACTGTAATCGTAATTTCTTTATAGGACAGTATATAAACTGGTATTTATGTAACGATGAAAAAGTAAGAATGGAAAACCAATCTTAAATTGAATGCTCAGGTATGACTTTCTTAGTTCTTGAGAAGTGTTCGTAGGGAATTCAAAAATTAAGATGTTGCTATAATTTTATTTATTTATTTATGTCTTTTCAGGCCAGTCATACAGAAGAATGACTGTATATGGATATCCTCGAAATAATCTGAAAATTAATGAAAAACTGACTTGTCAATGGCGTACGCTCTCTGCAAACTGTGACCAACCCCTTTTTCTTCCCTGTGCTTTGTTTAAGCATTTGACAGCAATTTAACTGTTTCAATGGCTAGCAGATGTGGATAAGGAGGGGGAAAATATTTTTGTACATTTGTGGAGACCAAAATTTGGATGAAATAAAATGAACAATTTCTGTCGTAAAGCTGCGTAATAAGCTTAAATATCTTTTCAAAGTCGTGTATCTTGTTCTATAAATATTTTCAGTATTTGTACGCTCCACATTCAACATTGTTAGCTTGTTTTGTTGTTACTGAACAAACTAGTTGATTATCTGAATGTAATTTTCTGGCCTAGGGTATTATTTTAGTTATTGTTGGATTGACACTCAAGATATTTTTTCGAAATGGTTACGAAGTCAAAATTGTGTGTTCAAGCATGCAAAATCCTGAATTTTATATTAGAAGAATTTTTCATTTGTATTTTGACTTTCCTCTTGTAAAGGAATTCTGGATCTGCCACTTTAACAAAGTAGAAACAGTGCTGCCTCAACGCGGCGAGGAAATGTAACATAATATAATTGCCCGATTCTTTTTTCCTAAAAAAAAACATAACCACGTATGATGGCTGCATTTCCTTGTAGAAAAATTGAAGCTAATTAATTGCTGATGAATGAATACACAATGACAAAACAATGCCATCATGACTAAGACCGCTGTGTAATTTTAATTGTATGTACATTTTTGTTTCCACTGTCTATACATGTACTGTTTTGTAAAGTTCTGTTTAAACTTTTTGTTGTAAACTGAAAGTATTTTGTAACTGTTTAGGTTGTCTGCAGTATTTTCTAGGGGTGTCTTATCTCCCCTAGATAAGAAATGTTCAGAAATAAAAAAACTTTTTTCAACTGAAAGTAAGGAGCGACATCAAAATCTAAAATTAACAGAAAATATTCCATGCATGAGGGGGATGCCCCCCTAGCCCCTAAAAAAATTAAAAAGATCTAGATAGCATTGCTTTCTACATTAAATTTAAATTAAAAACGGGCAAAGATTAATTTAAAAAACAAATTTTTTCTGAGGGAAGTAAAGAGCGAAGCTGGAACTTAAAACAAACATAGACTATTGCTTGACGGTCTATTGAACAAATATCCATAAAACTAGTACAAATAAACCAGCTAATTATGTTTCCCTATGTCTGTAGAATAATAGAAAACTAGCGCTTTACTGAAAACACAAAAAGCGAGCATAAAAACAAGAATTTTGATTTAGGAGTCAAAAGTAGCCTGACGACAAAAAAACTAATTTATAATGCTTTTCATAGTCTTACACCAGCTGTGCTGTGACACCAGTAACTTTCAGTGCACAATTAACATTATCTTAAAACAACACAAGCATAAAAATAAATATTTTACACATTTGATGGTCTAGGTTATTCATTTGTCCTTAAATTCTGAAACTGCTTAAAACACGTTTTGTAAATAGACTCATTATACATGGTACTTTATATTTAGCTATGTTCCTTTTGTAATGTTGCATGCGTCACAGATACTAAAAACGATACCATCACTCCTGGGAGGGGGGGGGCATGATGTAATTTATTATCTTAAAAAGTGTGCGTAAAATGACGTCACTTACGTGAATCTTTCTTTTCAAAATTAAGAGTCTTTTTTTCAAACGAATTTTTCAAACTATGACCTACACAGATCGTTTTTAAGGCCAGAAAATCCCAGGATGCCAATTTTACAATATAAATATAAAGCTATTTTCGAATATATGCACGACTATTGCTCGTTTTAAAGAGATAAGATATATATGAAGGTGGTTCAAAATTACCTTCATGCGTTTGTTGATGGACGTGCCGCTCTAAATTGATTTTGAGATAAATTTGTTAAGCTACTTTGAAGCTGAAAACATTACGACTATTGATGGTTCAATCATCGCTTTTGTTGAATAAAAATAAATAAGAACACAAGTTCAAGTTTCGAATTTGTTTGTGGAACTTTTTAGAGAGAAAGTGTTGTCCCATAAATGGCCAAACCAATTCATTTGGAAATTGTGGAGGTGGCAATGCAATTCGACCAAGAAAGCAGCAACCTCCAAATAAATTATCTTTGTTGGCTATTCTTTCCCCGTGAAAGCGGAGGACTCCATAGTGAATACATAAAATTTTGAATGGTCCTAATTACTTGTGATTAACACTTGCGTAGTTTACAGCATCTTTGTAGATTTGTACTGGATTTTGCGCCATAGTTTTTTGTGGTCAAAATTACGACTACGTCATCCTTCTAACGCAGGGCTTCCTAAACTTTCTCCATTCACGACCCCATTTAGGATTTCAAGTTTCCTGGCTACCTCACATAAATTAATTGAAATACCAATAAATATTTTTTGATGATTCATTTATTAGGTAACAATATAAATACACACATGAAAATTTATAGTTTTAGAATTCGTTTAGAAACATATAAAAATCTAAAACAAAAACTCCGCAGAAGTTGAAAAGTTGTCTTTATTATACTTACAAATATTATATGCCCCATTTTTCATCAAAATTGCATTTTTCGCAATAACATAAATAAAAGAGAATTCTGACCGTCTTACTTCAAAAGAATATCCTTTGGGTGATAAATATTAAAATAGAATGAAAGTAAAAACTTTAGTGAGATGGATGTGCCTGTTCTTTTTATTGCATAACAAATTAAATCCTGGTGGAATTTTTTACACTGCTGGGCGTAAGACCTCCAACATTTTTTAGCAATGAAGGATATTGGAGCTTTGGTATGTGTTAAAGCCCAGAGAGTAACTGCACATGAGTATGTGGTGTTGAATGGCAGAAGAACACATAATGCCATATCTGTGATTGTGGGAAATTCAGTTCTAGTTCTGATCCAGAATTTAGTCAAGGGCATCTTTGGAAATTATAGTTTTAATTTTGAATTACCCGAAAGCTCAGGAAATTCCTCTTGAGCTTTAAGTGGTACATGAGCAACATCAGTTAAATCAATACAAAACGGATTTTGAATCCAAGCTATCTTTTTGAAATCAATATTTAATATAAAAAAATATGTATAAAACTAGGTTTCTAGTGCTTTTAAGTGATCTACAATAACTTTTGCAATAAAAATTTTTACAATGATTTCTCCCGATTATAAAATTGTCGATACTGGAAAATATTTCGAAAACTACTTTTTTTTTCTATCCTATCATTCCAAATTTTAATCTTTTTAGTAAAACTTTCAATTGTATCATTAAAAGTAAATACATCACAATTTTTTCCTTGAAGAGAAAAGTTGAGATCGTTTAATTTCGCTAAGATATCCGACAAATATCACGGCTTGGATAGCCATAAGTCGTTTTGAAGAAAAGCAGCAAGTTCACATTTTCGTTCGGTTAAGAATATTTCAGTTCCGTCTTTTAGTAATAATTAAATAAAAAAAACAAGTTTTTTTTTTAACTGAAAGTAAGGAACGACGTTAAAACTTAAAACGAACAGAAATTATTCCGTATATGAAAGGGGCTATCCCCTCCTCAACGCCTCGCTCTTTACGCTAAAGTTTTTCATTGTTAAAAAAAATAGAGTTGTGACAAAGTCAAACTTTAGCGTAAAGAGCGAGGCGTTGAGGAGGGGAAAGCCCCTTTCATATACGAAATAATTTCTGTTCGTTTTAAGTTTTAACGTCGTTTCCTTTATTTCAGTTAAAAAAAAACTTTTTTTTATTTAATTTTTGAACGTTTTTGAATTAATGCAGGTTTTGATTTCGGCTCACCGTACACGAATAATTAAAACAAATGTGAATATTAATTTTACTTTTATTTGGTTAAATGGTTTTCTCGAAACCTGTTTAATTTTATTTACGAACGTTTTTTATTAGTAATAAATATACGTAACTTACGAATTACCCTACGTAACGAACTTCTATATTCATATATTTTTAATACGCATATTAGAGGGTTCGCCCCCTAGTCAATACCTTGCTCTTTAAGCTAAAGTTCGAATTTTGTTCCAATTCTTTAAAAATGACCCCTCAATCACAAATGCCGTTAATTAGAATAAATAGCTCTTATGAAAGTACTAAATAATCTTTGGCTTAAAGAGCAAGGCATTGACTAGGGGGTGAACCCAATCATATACGTAATGTTTTCTGTCGTTTTATGTTTTGATGTTGCTCCTTACTTTCAGTTGAAAAAACTTAATTATAAATTTTTTTTAATTATAAATTTCTGATCTTTTTTTAAATAATGCTGGGAAATCCGGCGCCCCCTTCATAGCAATGTCCCTTCCCCCATGAAAACTTCCTTCATGGAAAGATCCTCCCACCTAACCCCCGACCCACTCCACACCCCACCCCTCACTACCAGAAAAAATCCCCCCTAAAAACGTCTGTATACTTTCCAATAACCAATACTATATGTTAACATTGGGTAAAGTTCATAACTTTCAGCTTTCTCCCCGGGGATTAAGTCATCCTAAAGGACATAGTTATCATATTTTCGACCATGCTGAATAAAATGGCTATCTCAAAATTTTGATCGGGTGACTTTGGGAAAAAAAATGAGCGTGGGAGGGGCCTAGTTGTCCTCCATTTTTTTGTTCACTTAAAAAGGGCACTAGAACTTTTAATTTCCGTTCCAATAAGCCCTCCCACGATATTCTAGGACCACTGGGTCGATACGATCACCCCTGGGAAAAAAAACAAATAAACACGCATCCGTGATCTTTCTTCTGGCAAAAAATGCAAAATTCCACATTTTTGTAGATAGGAGCTTGAAACTTCTGCAGTAGGGTTCTCTGATACGCTGAATATTATGGTGTGATTTTCATTAAGGTTCTATAACTTTTAGGGGGTCTTTCCCCCTTTTTTTCGAAAATCAGCCAAATTTTCTCAGGGGCTTAACTTTTGATAGGTAGTACTAAACTTGATGAAACTTATATATTTGAAATCAGCATTAAAATTTGATTCTTTTGATGTCTCTATTGGTATCAAAATTTCGTTTTCTACAGTTTCGGTTACCATTGAGCCGGGTCGCTCCTCAATCAGTTCGTTACCACGAACTGATTGATAATAATCTTGTTAAACTTTGACATCTAGACAACCATCTTACTTCTGCATGCAATAATAAAGTTGTATAGATGGAATCCATATCCTTGCAAAGATTTGAAAATAAATGACTGTTAAGGGCATGGCTGTTAATAAAATTTATTATCTTAACAACATTCTGAAGCGTATCGTTCACTTAAGGTGCTAGTTTTTTGCTGCAAGGGCCTCTCGGTAAATAAGGCAGTGAGTAAAAGTTGTATGGTCATAATGAGTAGCTTAAAAAACATGATTTAAATCAATGTTTTTGCCCGTCATCGCTCTTGCGCAATTTAAAAATTCATCAACTCTACAATATATGTCTTTTCCTGTAATTCTCGATGCCTGTAATGTATGTAACTCTCGATGCCGCACACCTTCTAACCACGTATTTCTTTGCTCTTCATTTTCATTTTTGGTTCGTTCTGTTCCTCGCTGTCGTATCAGTCTCTGTTTTATGTGTAAGCACAGTTCAGTGTGTGAACAGTTCATTTACAGGGAATTCCTGCGTATGTCCTTTGGCTCTGAAACTGTCAGTTTTGTGCCAAATAAAAGGACATCTTCGAGGGATATTTTTGGGGCATCTCTTTTCACAGGAGTGAATTTTCACGTTTCAAATAAAATAAAATTGAAACAAACTGTTTTTCTTTTTATTGAGCAAAGCTAGGCTCCCTAGTATTATTTTATGATTCGGTCAACAGAAATGGCTCCTATGTATGGTTTGAGGTTTGTCAAACTAATAATTGGGATTATGATTGGGGGAGGTTGTCCTTCAGGGAAACTAAACTTTTTTGTGTCTTCTAGTTTGAACGTATTTCGATACTATTGACCAGGAGTAGAAAAAGGAGGAAAAAGTAAGGAATAGACTGGTAAAAGTAATTACAGGTATGGAAGTATCAATAAAAGTAACGAAATTGATTAGTGATTATGTTTATTTTAATATTGTACTTGCAAGCAAACTTACCAGTTTAAGAAGTTTGTTACTTTACTTATGTGACACATTTTTGTAATCACAATTTTTTTCTACCAATGAGCATTTTATGAAGAGAAATAGGACTAACTTATATATTATATATATATATATTATATATATATATATATATATATATATATATATATATATATATATATATATATATATATATATATATATATATATATATATATATATATATATATATATATATATATATATATATATATATATATATATATATATATATATATATATATATATATATATATATATATATATATATATATATATATATATATATAGGGATATATATAGCCTGCCGCGTGCCGGCACTCAGCACGCGTTTAGAGTAGTAACTTATACTTCTAAGGGTTTATGTTCCTTCCTATGCTATTCTACGGGACCTCTACACCTTTTCAAAGAGAGTGAGTATCCTCTCACACCTATGTTCCCTTGGTACCTTTCCAAGCAAAGTGATCAAACACGTCTTTAGCAACTTCGTTCATCATAACGTGTTTTTTTTTTTTCAACCAAAAACTAGAAATTGTCAAATTGAGTATTTAGGAATGATTTTGTAGGAAAAGCTGTGAATCACCCATGCATCATCCACTGTTCCATTTCTTTGAAGTATGTGCTATCAGACTGGTTTTCTGATTTTTTGGACAATTGCCTTTAGTCAAGACTAATTTGTTAGGAATGTGTCACTGCTAATTAAAGAATAGGATGTTACACTCAGAATTGATTGATTGGCATATGGTTTTATATCATTTTGCTTAAAAGGTAACTCTAATTGCAAAAAAGGGTATAGCATTTGCCAGTTGGACTATACGAACGATATTAATTGAATAATAGGGAAAAAACAGAGCTAGATAGCATTTGCGGATTGGATCGTATGAAGGTGGAGAAAAAAGGGTTAAACTGATTATCAGTTAAGGTAACCCTTTGGGTTGTTAACTCATAGCTTATTTATTATAAATTTGGAATACCATCAATCTATGAAAAATGGTTAACAATGATAAAATGGTCTTGTGACTTGACCTAGCTTTACTTCTTCGATGTGTTCTGTATAATACACAAGTGGCGTTTGAACAGTGTTCTCAATTGGAAATAGGGTCTAACCTTATAGTATACTAAAAAGCTGATACTAATAGAGATGTATATGTCAAGAAAAGAATTGTAATAATGAAATTCAGAACAATCCATATTAGTGAACGGATCGTATAAAGGTGGAGAAAAAAGGGTTAAAGTAATTACAAGTTAAGGTAAGCCCGAAGGGCTTGTTAACTCAGGCAATTTCTTATAAATTTGGAACAGCATCAATCTATGAAAATGGTTAACGATGATAGAATGATCTTGTGACTTGACCTAGCTTTACTTCTTCGATGTGTTCTGTTTAATACGCAAGTGGCGTTTGAACAGTGTTTGTCAATTTAAAATAGGGTCTAACGTTATAGTATACTAAAAGTTGATACTAAGAGAGATGTAGATGGCAAGAAAAGAATTTTAATAAAGAAATTCAGAACAAACCTTAGAAATCCTTGCAAATCAAGTAGTAAGGTGCATGTGAGTACGAATCATCAAGGATCATAAGCACCAGCGACCCTAACCACCAGAGACCTCAACCCCCCAAAGGTCCCCTATCCCCAAACTCGAAGGGCGCCCCCTCCCCTCCAACTTTTGCTTCCCCCATTTTTTTGATTTTTTTGAAGTTTTTTTTAACTTTTTTTATTATTTTTTTTTAACATGATATATTTTTTCAACTTTTTTTTACATGTCTTCGAATGAGATGAAACATACTTAAAACAAAAAAAAATCACATTTAATATTTTCCAAACTCAAAATGAGAATGGTATAGATATGTTAGTCATGACCTTTACTATTAGAAAAATAATGTTTGTAGTAGCACTTTTTTTTTATTGGACTAAAATTTTTTTTGGACTTCGAAATTATTCAAATTTTTTTTACGTATCTTAAAATGATATAAAATATGCTTACGGCTCTAACAATTGTACTCTATGCTTGCTCAGAGACACGATGCGGCTTTCCCACTGGTACTCTTTGGCCGGTTATAGACACTACCTAGTTTATTGCATGTATTAAATCAGTATTTTTTACGCAGTGGAACGTTAAACACATAAATAATATCTATAAAAAAGTGAAGATGAAGCATTTTAAGAAAGTGTGTTCACATGATAGTGTTATTGTAGCATTGAATGCTGACAAGGAGAAGTATTTAAACTATGAAATAAGTACAAGTGGTAACACTATCGGAAACGTATGCGTGCATTGTCATGACAGTAAGAAATTAAATTTCTTTGGACTACCAAAAAAATTCCATTGTAATTGTAAAATGGTGGATATGCGAGATTGAGATCTCCAGAGATGATTGCACTCAAAGAGAATGCCAACATAAAAATAATCGTTGATGATAAAGGACAACTCATTGCTAGTGCTTCCTGTACCATGCTACCTGTCGATAGAAACTATCGTCATCTTTTAGGTATTAGCATTCAAATGAAAGTAAAGACAAAAAGAAAGTCCTACTCTTCTACTAATATCAAAAACCATATCTTGTCTACGTGCCGGAACTGTTACCTTTGTAAAAATGATGTTGTAATAGGCAGTGAAATTGCCGGAAAAATAAAAAGGGCATTGGTAGAAAATATGACTATGGAATATAAAGATGAATCGATGAAAAACAAAGTTCAAGCAAACGTTACTACCATTGATCAGATTCAAAATGTCCAAAGTTGATCATTGATATTAACAATGTATCATAATATATTTTTGTATTAATATTCTACATGGCATTGTTTCATTAAAAATATATTATGCATTACATTTTTATGTGTTCATTACTTTAGAGTATGCTAGCATATCAAACGTTTAGAATTTCTATTAAAACATCGGAGATGTAAGAAAAGGAATTTGCATACATCTATTGTCAGACACATGCGATAACATTGACTAAACCTAGGTATCAGAGTGAATAATTTTTTTCTATCAACATCTTTGTTAGATACATCGGATAAAATTGACTAAATCTAAGTATCAGATTGAATAAATTCTTTATCAACATCCTTTCTCGGATACATTGATTGAATTCGAATTGATTGAATACATTTATCGATTGAATTCGTTTCCTGGACAGACATTACAGCAATTTCACAAAATTTAAGTATAAGAGTGATTAAATTCTATATCAACATCCATTTCTCGGATACATAGGAAAAAATTAACAAAATCTAAGTGTTAGAGTGAATAAATTTTTTTTATCAACATCTTTTGTCAGATACGTCGGATAAAATTGACAGAATCTAAGTGTCGGAGTGAATACATTTTTTTATCAACATCCTTTGTCAGATACATCGGATAAAATTGACAAAATCTAACTACCTGAGTGAATAAATGCTTTATCAACATCCTTTGTCGGATAAAATTGACAAAATCCTAATATCAGATTGATTAAATTCTATATCAACATTCTTTTCTCGGGTACATAGGATAAAATTGACGAAATCTAAGTGCTAGAGTGAATAATTTTTTATCAACATCCTCTGCCAGATACATTGGATAAAATTGATAAAATATAAGTGTCAGAGTGAATAAGTTTTTTTATCAACATCTTTTGTCAGATACATCGAATAAAATTGACAAAATCTAAATATCAGAATGAATAAATGCTTTAACAACATCTTTTATCGGATATGTCGGATAACATTGACAAAATCTAAGTATCAGAGTGACTAAATTCTATATCAACATCCTTTTCTCGGATACATAGGATAAAATTGACAGATTCTAAGTGTTAGAGTGAATAAATTTTTTTATCAACATCCCTTGCCAGATACATCGAATAAAATTGATAAAATATAAGTGTCAGAGTTATATAGTTTTTTTTTTTATCAACATCCTTTGTCAGATACATCGATTAAATTTGACAAAATCTAAGTATCAGAGTGAATAAATGCTTTAACAACATCCTTTATTGGATATGTCGGATAAAATTGACAAAATCTAAGTATCAGAGTGATTAAATTCTATATCAACATCCTTTTCTCGGATACATAGGATAAAATTGACAAAATCTAAGTGTTAGAGTGAATAAATTTTTTTTATAAACATCCTTTGCCAGATACATCGGATAAAATAAACAAAATCTAAGTGTCAGAGTGAATAAATACTTTATCAACATCCTTTATCGGATATGTTGGATAAAATTGACAAAATCTAAGCATCAGAGTGATGAAAATCTAAGTATCAGAGTGACTAAATTCTCTATCATCATCCTTTTCTCGGATACATAGGATAAAATTGACAGATTCTAAGTGTTAGAGTGAATAATTTTTTTTATCAACATCCTTTATCGGATATGTCGGATAAAATTGCCAAAAACTAAGTATCAGAGATGATTAAATTCTATATCACCATCCTTTTCTCAGATACATAGGATAAAATTGACAACATCTATGTGTTAGAGTGAATAATTTTTTTTTATCAACATCCTTTGCCAGTTACATCGGATAAAATTGACAAAATCTAAGTTCAGAGTGAATAAATTCATTATCAACATCCTTTGTCGGATATGTCGGATAAAATTGACAAAATCTAAGTATCAGAGTGATTAAATTCCATATCAACATCCGTTTCTCGGATAGGTGGGATAAAATTGACAAAATCTAAGTATCAGAGTGAATAAATGCTTTATCAAGTTCCTTTAAATGCATTATCAACATCATTTGTCGGCTATATCGGATAAAATTGCCAAAATCTAAGTATCAGAGTGATTAAATTCTATATCAACATCCTTTTCTCAGATACATAGGATAAAATTGACAACATCTATGTGTTAGAGTGTATAATTTTTTTTTATCAACATCCTTTGTCAGATACATCGAATATAAAAAATTGATAAAATATAAGTGTCAGAGTGAATAAATTTTTTTTATCAACATCCTTTATCGCATATGTCAGATAAAATTGAAAAAATCTAAATTTCAGAATGAATAAATGCTATAACAATATTCTTTATCGGATATGTCGGATAAAATTGACAAAATCTAAGTATCAGAGTGACTAAATTCTATATCAACATCCTTTTCTCGGATACATAGGATAAAATTGACAAAATCTAGTGTTAGAGTGAATAAATTTTTTATTATCAACATCTTTTGCCAGATACATCGGATAAAACTAACAAAATCTAAGTGTCAGAGTGAATAAACACTTTATCAACATCCTTTCGGATATGTCGGATAAAATTGAAAAAAATCTAAGTATCAGAGTGATTAAAATCTAAATATCAGAGTGATTAAATTCAATATCAACATCCCTTTCTCGAATAATACATGGGATAAAATTTACAAAATCTAAGTATCAGAGTGAATAAATGCTTTATCAACATCCTTTAAATGCATTATCAACATCATTTGTCCGGTATATCAGATAAAATTGACAAAATCTAAGTATCAGATTGATTAAATTCTAAATCAACATCCATTTCTCGAATACATGGGATAAAATTGACAAAAGCTAAATGTCAGAGTGAATAAATTTTTTTATCAACATCTTTTGTCAGATACAACGAATATAATTGACAAAATCTTAATATCAGAGTAAATAAATGCTTTATCAGCATCTTTGTCGGATATGTTGGATAAAATTGACAAAATCTAAGTGTCAGAGTGAATAATTTTTTTTATCAACAGCTTTTGTCAGATACATCAAATATAATTGTCAAAATCTAAGTATCAGAGTGAATAAATGCTTTAACAACATCCTTTATCGGATATGTCGGATAAAATTGACGAAATTTAAGTGTTAGAGTGAATAATTTTTTTTATAAAAATCCTCTGCCAGATACATCGGATAAAATTGATAAAATATAAGTGTCAGAGTGAATAATTTTTTTTATCAACATCCTTTGTCAGATACATCGCATAAAATTGACAAAATCTAAATATCAGAATAAATAAATGCTTTAACAACATCCTTTATCGGATATTTCGGATAAAATTGACAAAATCTAAGTATCAGAGTGACTAAATTCTATATCAACATCCTTTTCTCGGATATTTAGAATAAAATTGACAGATTTTAAGTGTTAGAGTGAATAAATTTTTTTATCAACATCCTTTTGTCGGATATGTCGGATAAAATTGACAAATTCTAAGTATCAGAGTGAATAACTTTTTTATCAACATCCCTTGCCAGATACATCGAATAAAATTGATAAAATATAAGTGTCAGAGTTAATAATTTTTTTATCAACATCCTTTGTCAGATACATCGAATAAAATTTGACAAAATCTAAATATCAGAGTGAATAAATGCTTTAACAACATCCTGTATCAGATATGTCGGATAAAATTGACAAAGTCTAAGTATCAGAGTGATTAAATTTTATATCAACATCCTTTTCTCGGATACATAGGATAAAATTGACAAAATCTAAGTGTTAGAGTAAATAAATTTTTATTATCAACATCCTTTGCCAGATACATCGAATAAAATTAACAAAATCTAAGTGTCAGAGTGAATAAATACTTTATCAACATCCTTTATCGGATATGTCGGATAAAATGAAAAAATCTAAGTATCAGAGTGATTAAAATCTAAATATCAGAGTGATTAAATTCAATATCAACATCCCTTTCTCGGATACTTGGGATTAAATTTACAAAATCTAAGTATCAGAGTGAATAAATGCTTATCAACATCCTTTAAATGCATTATCAACATCATTTGTCCGGTATATCAGATAAAAATTGACAAAATCTAAGTATCAGATTGATTAAATTCTATATCAACATCCATTTCTTGAATACATGGGATAAAATTGACAAAAGCTAAATGTCAGAGTGAATAAATTTTTTTTTTTTTTATCAACATCTTTTGTCAGATACAACGAATATAATTGACAAAATCTTAATATCAGAGTAAATAAATGCTTTATCAGCATCTTTGTCGGATATGTTGGATAAAATTGACGAAATCTAAGTGTTAGAGCGAATAATTTTTTATGAACATCCTCTGCCAGATACATCGGATAAAATTGATAAAATATAAGTGTCAGAGTGAATAATTTTTTTTTATCAACATCCTTTGTCAGATACATCGCATAAAATTGACAAAATCTAAATATCAGAATGAATAAATGCTTTAACAACATCCTTTATCAGATACGTCGGATAAAATTGACAAAATTTAAGTACCAGAGTGACTAAATTCTATTTCAACATCCTTTTCTCGGATATTTAGGATACAATTGACAGATTCTAAGTGTTAGAGTGAATAAATTCTTTTATCGACATCCTTTGTCGGATATGTTGGATAAAATTGACAAATTCTAAGTATCAGAGTGAATAACTTTTTTATCAACATCCTTTGCCAGATACATCGAATAAAATTGATAAAATTTAAGTGTCAGAGTGAATAATAATTTTTTTTTATCAACATCCTTTGTCAGATACATCGAATAAAATTTGACAAAATCTAAATATCAGAGTGAATAAATGCTTTAACAACATCCTGTATCAGATATGTCGGATAAAATTGACAAAGTCTAAGTATCAGAGTGATTAAATTCTATATCAACATCCTTTTCTCGGATACATAGGATAAAATTGACAAAATCTAAGTGTTAGAGTAAATAAATTTTATTATCAACATCCTTTGCCAGATACATCGGATAAAATTAACAAAATCTAAGTGTCAGAGTGAATAAATACTTTATCAACATCCTTTATCGGATATTTCAGATAAAATTGAAAAAATCTAAGTATCAGAGTGATTAAAATCTAAATATCAGAGTGATTTAAATTCAATATCAACATCCCTTTCTCGGATACATGGGATAAAATTTACAAAATCTAAGTATCAGAGTGAATAATGCTTTATCAAACATCCTTTAAATGCATTATCACACATCATTTGTCCGGTATATCAGGTAAAATTGACAAAATCTAAGTATCAGATTGATTAAATTCTATATCAACATCCATTTCTTGAATACATGGGATCAAATTGACAAAAGCTAAATGTCAGAGTGAATAAATTTTTTTTTATCAACATCTTTTGTCAGATACAACGAATATAATTGACAAAATCTTAATATCATAGTAAATAAATGCTTTATCAGCATCTTTGTCAGATATGTTGGATAAAATTGACGAAATCTAAGTGTTAGAGCGAATAATTTTTTATGAACATCCTCTGCCAGATACATCGGATAAAATTGATAAAATATAAGTGTCAGAGTGAATAATTTTTTTTTATCCACATCCTTTGTCAGATACATCGCATAAAATTGACAAAATCTAAATATCAGAATGAATAAATGCTTTAACAACATCCTTTATCAGATACGTCGGATAAAATTGACAAAAATTTAAGTATCAGAGTGACTAAATTCTATTTCAACATCCTTTTCTCGGATATTTAGGATACAATTGACAGATTCTAAGTGTTAGAGTGAATAAATTTTTTTTATCGACATCCTTTGTCGTATATGTTGGATAAAATTGACAAATTCTAAGTATCGAGTGAATAACTTTTTTATCAACATCCTTTGCCAGATACATCGAATAAAATTGATAAAATATAAGTGTTGGAGTGAATAATTTTTTTTTATCAACATCCTTTGTCAGATACATCGAATAAAGTTGGACTTAATCTAAATATCAGAGTGAATAAATGCTTTAACAAAATAAACCTATCCTTTATCAGATATGTCGGATAAAATTGACAAAATCTAAGTATCAGAGTGATTAAATTCTATATCAACATCTTTTCTCGGATACATAGGATAAAATTGACAAAATCTAAGTGTTAGAGTGAATAAATTTTTTTTATCAACATCCTTTGCCAGATACATCGAATAAAATTAACAAAATCTAAGTGTCAGAGTGAATAAATACTTTATCAACAATCCTTTATCGGATATATCAGATAAAATTGACAAAATCTAAGTGTCAGAGTGAATAATTTTTTTTTATCAACAGCTTTTGTCAGATAAATCAAATATAATTGTCAAAATCTAAGTATCAGAGTGAATAAATGCTTTAACAACATCCTTTATCGGATATGTCGGATAAAATTGACGAAATCTAAGTGTTAGAGCAAATAATTTTTTTTTATCAATAGCTTTTGTCAGATAAATCAAATATAATTGTCAAAATCTAAGTATCAGAGTGAATAAATGCTTTAGCAACATCCTTTATCTGATATGTCGGATAAAATTGACGAAATCTAAGTCTTAGAGTGAATTAATTTTTTATCAACATCCTCTGCCAGATATATTGGATAAAATTGATAAAATATAAGTGTCAGAGTGAATAATTTTTTCTTATCAACATCCTTTGTCAGATAAATCGCATAAAATTGACAAAAATCAACATCCTTTATCAGATATGTCGGATAAAATTGACAAAATCTAAGTATCAGAGTGATTAAATTCTATATCAACATCCTTTTCTCGGATACATAGGATAAAATTGACAAAATCTAAGTGTTAGAGTGAATAATTTTTTTTTATCGACATCCTTTGCCAGATACATCGGATAAAATTAACAAAATCTAAGTGTCAGAGTGAATAAATACTTTATCAAAATCCTTTATCGGATATGTCCGATAAAATTGACAAAATCTAAGTATCAGAGTGATTGAAATCTAAATATCAGAGCTGATTAAATTCAATATCAAACATCCCTTTCTCGGAAACAGGGATAAAATGACAAAATCTAAGTATCAGAGTGAATAAATGCTTTATCAACATCCTTTAAATGCATTAGCAACATCATTTGTCCGGTATATCGGATAAAAATTGACAAAATCTAAGTATCAGATTGATTAAATTCTATATCAACATCCATTTCTCGAAGACATGGGATAAAATTGACAAAAGCTAAATGTCAGAGTGAATAAATTTTTTTATCAACATCTTTTGTCAGATACAACGAATATAATTGACGAAATCTTAATATCAGGGTAAATAAATGCTTTATCAGCATCCTTGTCGGATATATTGGATAAAATTGACAAAATCTAAGTGTCAGAGTGAATAATTTTTTTTATCAACAGCTTTTGTCAGATACATCAAATATAATTGTCGAAATCTAAGTATCAGAGTGAATAAATGCTTTAACAATATCCTTTATCGGATATGTGTCGGCATCCTTTTGTCGGACTGTTATCGGATTTATCAGCATCCTTTGTCGGATATCCCGGATAAATCTAAGTATCAGAGCGAATATAAGTATCTAAGTATCTAAGTATCTTTATCAGCATCCTTTGTCAGATATATCGGATAAAATTAACAAAATCTAAGTGTTAGAGTGAATAAATTTTTTTTTATGAACATTCTCAGTCAGATGCATCGGATAAAATTGACAAAATGTAAGTATCAGATTGAATAAATGCTTTACCAACATCATTTGTCGAATATGTCGGATAAAATTGACAAAATCTAGGTACCAGAATGAATAAATTCATTATCAACATCCTTTGTAGGGTATATCAGATAAAATTGACAAAATCTAAGTATCAGATTGAATAAATGCTTTATCAATATCCTATTTCTCGGATACAGGGGATAAAATTGACAAAATCTAAATACCAGAGTGAATAAATGCATTATCAACATCATTTGTCGGCTATATCGAATAAAATTTACAAAATCTAAGTATCAGATTGATTAGATTCTATATCAACATCCCTTTCTCGAATACATGGGATAAAATTGACAAAATCTAAGTATCAGAGTTATTAAATTCTATATCAACATCCCTTTCTTGGATACATGGGATAAAATTGACAAAATCTAAGTATCAGAGTGAATAAATGCTTTATCAACACCCCTTAAATGCATTATCAACATCAAATGTCAGATATATCAGATAAAATTGACAAAATCTAAGTACCTGAAAGAATAAATTCGTTTTCAAAGTTTTTATCGGATACATCAGATAACAGTCCTAAAATCCAAGTTCTATTCATTTTGACTTCATGCGTCGTTACCTTGAATCTAGGTTTAGACCGGTTATAGAAAGCAGCACACCCGCTCAGACACACAGTCATAGTGAGAGAGATATTCAAAAAGTTGAGTTAATTTAGGTTCACTTAGAGTGGCACGCCAATTTTATCCCATGTATCCGAGAAAGGGATGTTGATATAGAATTTAATAGCTCTGATAGTTAGATTTTGTCAATTTTGTCCGACATATCCAAAACAGGATGTTGATAATGAATTTATTCACTCTGATACTTAGATTTTGTCAATTTTATCCGACATATCCGACAAATGATGTTGATAAAGCATTTATTCAATGTGATACTTAGGTTTTGTCAATTTTATCCGATGTAACTCAAAGAGGATGCTGATAAAAAAAAAATATTCACTCTAACACTTAGATTTTGCCAATTTTATTCCATGTATTCGAGAAAGGGATGTTGATATAGAATTTAATCAATCTGATACTTATATTTTGTCAATTTTATCCGATATAGTAGACAAATGATGTTGATAATTGAAGATAAAACTATCGTCATCAAAAAGATGACGATAAACTATCGTCATCTTTTATGTATTAGCATTCAAATGAAAGCAAAGACAAAAAAGGCCTACTCTTCTACTAATATCATAAACCATATCTTGTCTACGTGCCGGAACTTTTACCTTTGTAAAAACGATGTTGTAATAGACAGTGAAATTGCCGGGAAAATAAAGAGGGCATTGGTAGAAAATATCACTATGGAATATAAAGATGAATCGATGAAAAACAAAGTGCCAGAAACGTTACTACCATTGATCAAACAGTTCAATGAACCAAATAACACCAAAGACGAAACGCATATTGAACCTGTCGGTGACACACAAGTAAAAATGTGTATGACTCAAAATGGAATAATGATTATTCTACTTATTACGAGCTAAGAGAAGACAATACCTACAATATTAAGAGAGAACATGGTGAACTCTTTTATGAAACAGATTCAAAATGTGTTAGAGTGGATAAATTTTTTTATGAACATCCTCTGTCCGATGCATCGGATAAGATTGACAAAACCTAAGTATCAGATTGAATAAATGCTTTATCAACATCATTTGTCGAATATGTCGGATAAAATTGACAAAATCTAAGTACCAGAGTGAATAAATTCATTATCAACATCCTTTGTTGGATATATCAGATAAAATTTGACTAAATCTAAGTATCAGATTGAATAAATGCTTTATCAACATCCTATTTCTCGGATACAGGGGATAAAATTGACAAAATCTAATACCAGAGTGAATAAATGCATAATCAACATCATTTGTCGGCTATATCGGATAAAATTGACAAAATCTAAGTATCAGATTGATTAAATTTTATATCAACATCCCTTTCTCGAATACATGGGATAAAATTGACAAAATCTAAGTATCAGAGTTATTAAATTCTATATGGACAGGTAGCATGGTACTGTAAGCACTAGCAATGAATTGTCCTTTATTATCAACGGTTATGTTGGCATTCTCTTTGAGTGCAATCATCTCTGGAGATCTCAATCTCGCATGTCCACCATTTGTACAATGGAGTTTTTTTGGTACTCCAAAGAAATTTAATTTCTTACTGTCATGACAATGCACGCATACGTTTCCGATAGTGTTACCACTTGTACTTATTTCATAGTTTAAATACTCTCCTTGTCAGCATTCAATGCTACAATAGCACTATCATGTGAACACACTTTCTTAAAATGCTTCATCTTCACTTTTTTATAGATATTAGTTATGTGTTTAACGTTCCACTGCGTAAAAAATACTGATTTAATACATGCAATAAACTAGGTAGTGTCGATAACCGGCCAAAGAGTACCAGTGGGAAAGCCACATCGTGTCTCTTAGCAAGCATAAAGTACAATTGTTAGAGGCGTAAGCATATTTTATGTCATTTTAAGATACGTAAAAAAAAGTTGAATAATTTCGAAGTCCAAAAAAAAAATGTTAGTCCAATAAAAAAAAGTGCTACTACAAACATTATTTTTCTAATAGTAATAGTTTAAAGGTAAATATTAAATGTGATTTTTTTTTGTTTTAAGTATGTTTCATCTCATTCGAAGACATGTAAAAAAAGTTGAAAAAATATATCATGTTAAAAAAAATAATAGAAAAAGTTAAAAAAAACTTTTAAAAAATGGGGGAGGGGGCCAAAAAGCTGGAGGGGAGGGGGTGCCCTTCGAGTTTAGGTATAGGGAACCTTTGGGGGGTTGAGGTCTCTGGTGGTTAGGGTCGTTGGTGCTTATGATCCTTGATGGTTCGTACTCACATACACCTTACTACTTGATTTGCAAGGATTTCTAAGGTTTGTTCTGAATATCTTTATTAAAATTCTTTTCTTGTCATCTACATCTCTCTTAGTATCAACTTTTTAGTATACTATAACGTTAGACCCTATTTTAAATTGACAACACTGTTCAAACGCCACTTGTGTATTATACAGAACACATCGAAGAAGTAAAGCTAGGCAAAGTCACAAGGTCATTCTATCATCGTTAACCATTTTCAGAGATTGATGTTGTTCCAAATTTATAAGAAATTGCCTGAGTTAACAAGCCCTTCGGGCTTACCTTAACTGGTAATTACTTTAACCCTTTTTTCTCCACCTTCATATTATCCGTTCACTAATTATGGATTGTTCTGAATTTCATTATTAAAATTATTTTCTTGACATCTACATCTCTATTAATATCAGCTTTTTAGTATACTATAACGTTAGACCATATTTTAAATTGACAACACTGTTCAAACGCCACTTGTGTATTATACAGAACACATCGAAGAAGTAAAGCTAGGTCAAGTCACAAAACCATTTTATCATTGTTAACCATTATCATAGATTGATGGTATTCCAAAATTATAATAAATAAGCTATGAGTTAACAACCCCGAGGGCTTACCTTAACTGATAATCAGTTTAAAACCCTTTTTTCTCCACCTTCATACGATCCAATTCGCAAATGCTATCTAGCTCTGTTTTTTTCCCTATTTTTCAATTAATATCGTTCGTATAGTCCAATTCGTAAATGCTATACCCTTTTTTTGCAATTAGAGTTAGCTTTTAAGCAAAATGATATAAACCATATGCCAATCAATCAATTCTGAGTGTAACATCCTATTCTTTAATTAGCAGTGACACATTCCTAGCAAACTAGTCTTGACTAAAGGCAATTGTCCAAAAAATCAGAAACCAGTCTGATAGCACATACTTCAAAGAAATGGAACAGTGGATGATGCATGGGTGATAGACAGCTTTTCCTACAAAATCATTCCTAAATACGCAATTTGACAATTTCTAGTTTTTGGTTAAAAAACACGTTATGATGAACGAAGTTGCTAAAGACGAGTTTGATCACTTTGCTTGGAAAGGTACCAGGTAACATAGGTGTGAGAGTATACTCACTCTCTTTGAAAAGGTGTAGAGGTCCCGTAGAATAGTATAGGAAGGAACATAAAACCTTAGAAGTATAAGTTACTACTCTACTCACGCGGCAGGCTTCTATACAAAGATTCTCACTGTCGTGTTTCTTCTAAACGCAGACAATTTGAGCCGTTTCTTGATGTCATGACGACCAAATGGACCTTAAATTAGAAGTGGTGCCTTTGTAAAATTCCTTTTTTTTTATTAGACCTTTAACTTTTGCCTCGGCTTTTCTTTTGTCATTATGAAAGACACATGGCCGAACCTTTGTTTCTTTTAATTGCTCAGGGGGTGTGCGACAAAACTTCTTTTCCTTCCAACGATTCATCTAGTCCGGAGTTTTTGATTTTACAAGGTATGGAAGGCATTCACGACCACCTTTGTTTCTTTTGATTGTTCAGGTGGTGGGACAAAAACTTCTTCTTTCGCCTTGGCTTTTGTCATTATGAAAGACATATCGCCGAAACCTTTGTTTCTCTTAATTGTTGGGGTGCTGGGACAAAAACTTCTTTTTCTTCCAGAGATTTATCCAGTCAATAATTTTTAATTTTCAAAAGTATGGTAGGTATTGATGACCTTATCCGTGTCGAAATCCAAAACCGAATCATCATCACTATCATTTTCAATTTTTTTGGTTCGTTACACCTTGGATTATTTTTCATCGTTATGAAATACATATCGCCAAACTTTTGTTTTCTTAACAAAGGTATGGGGCACGCGATCGATAGGCTTCTAAATGGATCTTAAATTAAAAGTGTTGCCTTTGTAAAATGACTTTTTTTATTGGACCTTTAACTTTTGCCTTTGCTTGGCTTTTGCCATTATCTATGACATATCTCCGAACCTTTGTTTCTTTTAATTGTTCAGGTGGTGGGACAAAATCTTCTTCTTTCACCTTGGCTTGTCTTTTGTCATTATGAAAGACATATCACCGAACCTTTGTTTCTTTTAATTGTTCAGGTGGTGGGACAAAAACTTCTTTTTCTTCCAGCGATTTATCTAGTCCACGTTTTTGATTTTCAAAAGTATGGTAGGCATTGATGACCTTATCCATATTAAAATCCAAAACCCAACCATCATCGCTATTATTTTCAATTTGTTTGGCTCGTGACACCTCGGATTATTTTTCGTCGTTATGAAATACATATCGCCGGACCTTGGTTTTTTTTTAACAAGGGTATGGGGCACGTGGCAGGCTTCTAAATGGATCTTAAATTAAAAGTGTAGCCTTTGTAAGATGACTTTTTTTTTTTATTGGACCGTTAACTTTTGCCTCGGCTTGGCTTTTGTCATTATCTAAGACATATCTCTGAACCTTTGTTTCTTTTAATTGTTCAGATGGTGGGACAAAATCTTCTTCTTTCGCCTTGGCTTGTCTTTTGTGATTATGAAAGACATGTCACCAAATTTTTGTTTCTTTTAATTGTTCAGGTGGTGGGACAAAAACTTCTTTTTCTTCCAGTGATTTATCTAGTCCACGTTTTTGATTTTCAAAAGTATGGTAGGCATTAATGGCCTTATCCATTTCAAAATCCAAAACCCAACCATCATCGCTATCATTTTCAATTTGTTTGGCTCGTGACACCTCGGATTATTTTTCGTCGTTATGAAATACATATCGCCGAACCTTTATTTTTTTTTAACAAAGGTATGGGGCACGCGGCAGGCTTCTATATATAGATTATCTATGTCACTTGTCTCCTAAATGCAAACAATTTGAGTCTTTTCTTGATGTCATGACATCCAAATGGACCTTAAATTAGAAGTGGTGCCTTTGTAAAATTACATTTTTTTTTATTAGACCTTTAACTTTTGCCTTGCTTGTCTTTTGTCATTATGAAAGACGTATCGCCCACTCTTTGCTAATTTTAATTTTTCAGGCGGTGAGACAAAACTTTTTTTTCTTCCAACGATTTTTATAGTCTAGGTTTTTGATTTTATCAGGTATGGAAGGCATTGACGACCACCTTTGTTTCTTTTAATTGTTCAGGTAGTGGGACAAAAACTTATTATTTTGCCTTGGCTTGTCTTTTGTCATTATGAAAGACATATTGCCGAACCTTTGTTTATTTTAATTGTTCAGGTGGTGCGACAAAAACTTCTTTTTCTTCCAACGATTTATCCAGTCCATATTTTTGATTTTCAAAGATATGGTAGGTATTGATGACCTTATCCATGTCAAAATCTAAAACCCAATCATCATCTCTTTCATTTTCCATTTGTTTGCTTCGTTAAACCTCGGCTTATCTTTCGTCATTATGAAATACATATCGCCGAACCTTTGTTTTTTTCTAACAAAGGAATGGTAGGCATTGATGACCTTATCCATGTCAAAATCCCAAACTCAGTCAACATCGCTATCATTTTCAATTTTGAAACGTTTTGATTCTCGCTGTCCAGGTTGATTTTCATTGGCTCGCTGCTCTTCATTTTCATTTTTGACTCCCTCACTTGTTCGGTGTCGTATGTCTTTAAACTTCGTGTGTCTTTGCTTTTCATTTACATTTTTAACACCCTCTAATTACCGTTTTCGCATATCTTCTAACCTCCTGTGTCTTTGCTCTTCATTTATATTTTTGGCACGTTTTTGGATTTTGATTACTTCAGACAATTTAGCAACGGCTTTTGTTTTCGTAGTCCATATTGGTGTTGTCGCAATTGATAGTCCAGGTTGCTGAATTTCACATCTTATCACGTTTGATACTTCAGGTTTTGGTTCCAAAGAATCATCATTTATAATAACTGCAACTGCAAATTTTCGTGTTTTGGGCCTTCCAACAGTCATTATATTATAAAAATTACTGTTGCTTTGGAAACTTAACAATGCATGACATCAATTAAGAAAATACTTATATGATGCCATATATGATGTCATAAGAAATGCTTATATGATGTACTAATACAGTACATGACGTCATTTGTAAAAAAAAACCAAAATTTAGGGTCTTAATAATTTTTCTCAGACTTCTGACTTATCTAGATTGTTTTTTTTTTATGCGCAAATATCCCAAGATACCAAATTTCCTGAAAAAATATGGAGCCTTTTTCGAGAAATATAATACATATATACATACATACGTACATACATGGACAATTATTGCTCACATATAAAGGTAGTATATATATATATATATATATATATATATATATATATATATATATATATATATATATATATATATATATATATATATATATATATATATATATATATATATATATATATATATATATATATAATTATTGCTCACATATAAAGGTATATATATATATATATATATATATATATATATATATATATATATATATATATATATATATATATATATATATATATATATATATATATATATATATATATATATATATATATATATATATATATATATATATATATATATATATATATATATATATATATATATATATATATATATATATACATAGATATATATATATATATATATATCATATATATATATATATATATATATATATATATATATATATATACTCGACTCGCAGCAGGCTTCCGTGTATTGATTCTCATTGTTGCTGGTATTCTAACCTCAGACAATCTGAGCCGGTTCCTGATGGCATGACGTCACCTGGTCTTGAGGTTATGACGTCACCACATGTTAGTTACAACCACCCTGGAAAAATAAAATTTTTATTAAAGTCTCAACCATTTTTAATTATTTTTGTGACCTTAAATGCTCTAATTGTCGTTTTTGCATATCTTCTAACCACCCGAGTCTTCACTCTTCATTTTAATTTTTTGACTCGCTCAGATTCTCGGTGTCTTCTAGCCGCGTGGGTTTTTGCTCTTCATTGTCATTTTGACACAATCCTAATTCTTGTTTTCGCATATCTTCTAACCGCCCGTGTCTTCACTCTTCATTTTCATTTTTGACACGTTTTGATACTCGTTGTTGCATATCTTCGCATTTATTTTTCTTCTTTATTTTGGATTCTTATTACTTCAGATAATTTAGCAATGTCCTTTGATTTAACTGCCCGTATTGATCTTGTCTCACTTGATGGTCCATGTTGCCGGTTTTTAACCAATTTTGAATTTAATTTGTTCGGGCTGTTTTCTCCGTCTTATCACGTTTGATATTTCAGGTGGTTCCAAAGAATCATCATTTGTAATAATTGCAAATTTTCGTTTTCTAGGCCTTCCTACTGACATTATATAACCTGTTGCATTCAAACCTGTAAGCTTAATCCCGTAGCGAGCTGATTTCATCTAACAAAAAGACCAAACAAATTTTAAAATTTTCAAGTATTTTTCAAGTTTGAATCAAAACATTAAAAGTATTGCTCAGGAGCCACAAATATTTTTGCAGTTTACATAATAAGATAATGTCTACTAAGCTTCAAACTTTTGATTTTCTTTTTTAAGGTTGTTGAATTGTTGTAATCCCTTGTAAAAATATATACAAATATTTTTCCAGTTACCACTTTTCTGCTTTTTAAGCAATTTAATGTCTTTTCCTACTGCAGTCTTATCAAAGATATTTGATTATTGAAGCAAGACCGATTTCTAACTCCGATTTTCTACTAACCTTCAATTTTTTGGTTTTCTTTTTTAAGGTTTTTAGACTATTGTAATCCTTTGTTAAAATATATATACAAATATTTTGCAATTCCCAGTTTTTTTTACTTTTTGCGCAATTTAATGTCTTTTCATGCGGCAGTCTGTTCAAAGATATTTGATTATTGAAGAAATGCCGATTTATTTTTTTTCACAAATTAAGGCTCTTAACGAATTTTCTCAAACTTCTAACCTATCTAGATCTTTTTTTTCTTAGGCCAGAATGTCCCAGGATACAAATTTTTCCAGCAAAAATATTGGGCCGTTTTCGAAAAAATACACACACATTTATTATTGCTCGTTTATAAAGATAGTATGTATCAAAATCCGGAACATAACTAATAGTACCGATAGTATCCTAACTCCTCCTTACATATGACATCGAATATTTTTTTTTCTTTCTTGACAACTACCTTCATACTAAGCTTATTTCTTGGAAAAATTACATTACAAAATTTCATAATCTTTTTCCGTCGATAGAAAAATTCCCGCCAAGCTGTAGCTAATGCAACTAAAGCCTTCTTTAGATTTTAATGCTTTCTTTCTACTCTCCCCATAATTGTCAGAAGATGACAAAGCCCTTTGTCTGCTCATTTGCAAATTAATAACACACCAATCTTTGCCAAAAATGTATTGCTAACAAATAACTTCCCGGTCGGTAAATCATTCGACTTGAAACCAGTTAATTAATCTTTAATGACGAAAGAAACAAAGACAAAAAAATGAACTCCGTTAGAAAACCTTCACCCGCACATGACGTCTTCTCTCGACATGTTCTCCTTCACAACTAATCATCTCTCGGTCATAGACCTAAACTGCACTATTCTTCCGCGTTTTTTACAGCTCCACAAACAACAATCCCGTTTCCGAATCCGCTCCTGTTCCAAGGATTTGCTGCAAATTTCGGGTTCTGTTTTACTAACCTGCTTCCTAGTTATTTTGCTATTATTTAAACCGTTCTTTAAATTGGCCTCCATTTTCAAGGGCAAATAGGGGTGTCTCTGAATTTTTTATTGTGGTTTAAATACCTGACCTTTTGATGGACTTCCTTCTTCCGTATTTTCGCCAATTCAAGGTTTGTTTTGAAGATTCACATGTTTTGGTTTTGTTTTCTTGTAGTGCGAAATATTTTTTAGTCTGCGCGGGATCCTTTTGTATTTTCTTTTTCTTTCTTTCTCCCTGCCCTCCCAGCCATAGAGCCGTGCTGGGGAATATGATGGCGTATTAGTCAATTTATGTTTATATTTATTGCTGAATTGATTTTTCAATAAATGTATCCATCTATCCATATTCTTTGCTCAAAAGTTGGCAAATGGAACTGGTTTTCCAGGGTCCAATGGTTCCTCTCTTCACCTCCTTTCATACAAACAAAAAATTTTGCGGTCAAGGGAAAATATTTCCGAGGGGTATAAACCCATTTTGTGCCTGAAATTATATAGATTGAAAATAATCACGGGTTTTCAGTTCAAAAAGGTACAACATGTTTAACCTTGCTGAGAGTAGGAGGGGTGAGGAACGTTAAAACGGACAGCTTTCCCCTTTAAATCTCAAGCCATACAGATTGAAAATCCTTGCAAAATCCAATAAAAAAAACTTTAAACATGCTTACTGCTTGTATCGAACACCACGATCTGAACATTCGTTTCGGAATTTGAGACCATTCTTTTAAAAAATCCCAAAGGATTACTTCTTTCGGGGGGATTTATTTTCGAAGCGTCGTTATGTAAAAGTTAATCTCTAATGCAAAGGCCTTGGGTGGTTTGAGTGAGAGCTCTTCTCATATTAAATTGTACTGAATACTATATCAAAAAACGAACTTTAGTTAAATTAAAATAAATACAACGAAAGTAAAAGCAGCATAAAGGCTTCAAAAATCAAGTTCAAAAGAATATAATGGATTATTAATTTGATTTATCGCAAACCCACGGAAAATATTCCCTTATTTACTTCAAATTATCCTATTCAAGTTAAAAAGGGAGAACTTATTTCATTAACTGATGGGTTTAAAAGCTAGCATCACAGAAATACGTGTAAAATGAATTAATTTTCATTTAAAATATTTTGTTTTTTGGAATGAGTATTCCCAAGAAATTATTCCTCGAGTTATCGAAAGAAATAATGTTTATGGCAAATATTTGTTTTCCTTGTTTATGGCTAAAAATGAAGAAGGAAATTAAAGCAATGCAACATCAAACACAATTCAAATCCTAACTAACTATGGGACTTTACTAAGCACCGGAAAAGATGTTAAACCAACAGAAATACAAAGTGGCGTGATGATGTTGCTGCGCAATGTGTGGGCAGAACACAAGAGAATTTACAAAGGAGGCTCGGATAGAATAGAATAGTCGGAGGTTCTTCCTTAAAATAAAATAAAAATATAAAAAAAAATCAGATACATTCGCTTGATCAGATGTGGTAGCCTACATTTATTTCATCTTCCACGCCATAATTCAATGTTCGATGAAACAAAAATGATTTAAAATTGCGTAAGGCTATTACGAAGCAATAAAAAACTATAGAAGCCAAACAACTATTTAGATGGGGTTAGTTATATATCAAAAGTAGTTATAAATCAAAACGATGGAGAATACAGACTAATCCTACTCAGAATAGTTAAATAAAAACTGAAGCCGGAGTCTCATAAATTTCTAATAATGAAGAAAGTAAGGATTTTACACGCTTAACCCCAAATGTTTTTGAGCTTAGTAAATATTAAATTTAAAAAAAAACAAGTTTTTTCAACTGAAAGCAAGGAGCAACATTGAAACTTTAAAAAAATCAAAAATTATTACGTGTATGAGGGTATTCGCCCCCTCGTCAATACCTCGCTCTTTCCGCTAAAGTTCGAATTTTGTTCCAATTTTTTAAGAATGACCCTTGATCAGAAAGGCCGTTTAATTAGAATAAATAGCTCTTTTGAAAGTACTAAAATATACTTTAGCGTAAACAGCGAGATAATGTAAGATAGTCCCCAGGTCATAACTTACAACCCTTGCCCTGAGGGTTGTGGGGGGGGGGGGGGGGTCACACTAAAATTAATAATTTTCGGACCTTTAAACTACGCAGAACAAGATGGCTATTTCAAAGCTTTGATTGGATGTGTTTGGGGACTTATTGATGTGGGAGGGGGGCTGGTTGCCCTCCATGAGCTCTTTTTGAAGTTTCTATGACATTTCTTCCTATAAGAAGTGTCCTGGTTTACAAAAATAAAAATAAATAATTTATTGTGTCCACATCGCTCTTTACTTAGGCAGCACTATGATGCTGCCTATGATATTTTGTTTTGAAACTTCTATTATACAGCATTGGAAGTGCTGATTAGACCAGGTAACCCCCCCCCCCCTAGAATTCAGCCTATGGGTGCCCATGCCTCAAAGATTTCTTTACTGTCACCAGGCTCTCAACCAACAAGGATGGGGCTTGGCTTTTTACCGTCCCGTTGTATTATCCGTACAAATTACCATAATTACTATCTTGGTTAAACCTATGAAGGTTGTTCAGATAAATAAAAACTAGTAATTGGCCTTAATACTGATATATGAAGAACTTTAATATCATTAAGAACTTCATAACATGATTGATCAGTGATTGCTTTGGCGTGAGTTTCTCAACCGTGCAAGCAAGATTTCTCAGATCTTGGGCTTTTTTCCCACCATTTTTTCTCACATAAAATTCATTGTTTTGGTGCATCAAATGCCCTTTTTATGCTAAAAAAATTATATTCATCATTTTCATCATTTGACAAGTCATTAGTATTTAAGATGAGCGTTAAAACAGCTTTTTCAGCAGAAAGATGCCCATAGCAGTTTTTAGAAAACACATTCCTTTTGTCAAATACAAAACAATTCATTTTACATAACTTTACTCTAGAACATCAGGCATAGGGTGAAGAGTTATTGGGTGATATCTACCTAAATGCGGGTTGCAGCGGTAGCTAGCAACCTAGTAAGAGACGGTCACGTCCAATACTAAGAAATACAATAACCCATAACAGATCGAAACACAAAATACATTATCAGAACCGCCTTGTCCGAAACTCCTATATAGGAAACTTACAGCCTCTTAGGCTGAACAACAAAGAAAATATGTTGACTTGAAAAACAAGAAAAGTGGCTTGAACTACGATATTCTGCATCGACGGCATCTTTTTTTCCGCTTTTCTCCTTCTCCTCAACTAGCTGGGCACTGGGAAGTCATAGAGAGCTGTTTAATGGCTCATTTTAAAGGACATTGTTACATCTACTGCCTTTTGAAATTAAAAAACAAATAGATTTTAAAATAGAATCACTTTTAACAAAAAAACTGTATTTTCATGTTTGTATAGGAGCGAACACAAGAATTTTTTTGAATTAAATAAAAATTTTTTTTTGGTAATTTTAATCAGAGGTACCGAGGAATATTGAAAAATTTGTTGTTGTCTTTTTTTCTTTGGGGGGGGGGGAGGGTTAGCCCCCTTTACCCTGCGTGTGTCCCTGATCTATGTTTATAATCTTTCTTATGTATTGGAAAAACTCGTGCAGATTTTTATATGTTTGGAAAGGTCCCTAGCGATGTTGAAACACTTAAAATTCTTAGCAATGGGACATTTAAACACATGCAAATTGCTTTTAAGCACAGCATTTGTGGAAAACAGCTAGAAAAAATCTCCTTTTGTTTTATTTTTTATAGAAAAGGTGGTCGTATAAACATCGGAGGGGCTCATTTGATTGGTAATCAGAAGTTCTACTGGCCTTTTTAACAGTCAAAAGGGATTGGAGGTCAACAAGCCCCCCCCCCCCTACACCCTCATCTCCCCCAAAAAATCCAATCAGAATTTTTTGAGATAGCCATTTTGTTCAGCGTAGTTTAAAGGCCCGGAAATTATGACTTTGAGGATGACACCTCCCCCACAACCCTCAGGGTAAGGTTATAAGTTATGCCCTGGGTAGAAATAAGGTTTTTATAGAAAGGGTGGTCGTATAAGCTCGGACGAGGGTTATTTGAATGGTAATCAGAAGTTCTACTGGCCTTTTTAACAGTCAATACGGATTGGAGGTCAACCAGTCCCCAACCCCCTCCTACACCAATCATTTCCCCAAACACACCAATCAGGATTTTTGACAGATCCATTTTGTTCAGCGTAGTTGAAAGGCCTAGAAATTATGTCTTTGAGGATCTACCCCCCCCCCCCCCCCATAGCCCTCACAGCAAGGGTTGTAAGTTACGCCCAGTGGGCATATAAGGTTTTTATAGAAATGGTGGTCGTATAAACTTCGGAGAGGCCTCGTTGGATTGGTAATCAGAAGTTATAGTGCTCTTTTTAAGAGTCAAAATGATCAGAGGGCAGATACCCCCCCCCCCGCCGCACACACACGTTGTATTTTCCCAAACGCATCTGATAGAAATTTTTAAGATGGTCATTTGTTGTCGTAGAAACTTCGAAAAGGACTCATTCGGTTGGAAATTGAAAGGTGCCCTCTTTAACATTGAAAAGTGATTGGGGGACAACCCCCTCTAAATAGCGACGAAGACCCCACTGCTTTTCCATCATAAGCAATAAGTAAAACAATAGGGAATTTTTTTTTTATATAAGACAGTGGAACGCGTCTTTAAATGAATATTCCGACCCTATATCCAAGGGCCGTCCTCAGCAAAACAAATGAAAGAAAAAAAACAATATAAAAGTAACTCACATCAAAATTCAATCGTAAAAACTAAAAAAAAAAAACAACAAAATATCAAAACAGTCCTAGCAGTAGGGAACCCTTATTGACTATGAGGCGAACAAGATCACGTGCCTATTTCTAGGCCAATCAGAGGGCTACAATATTGGGCGCACATGATCATACGCTCATTGAATTCGACCAGGTGTTACATCAGAGCAGATTTCTGGGAATGATTAGCCATGGATTTGCGCAATAGCCCCAATAGGTATTAGCAAGCGCAACTAATATATGGAAGGATGGTCAGTATAGTTGATATTAGTGTGAGAATAGAATTCAAGGAGAGAACCGTTTGACTATACTTGTTTATTTATTTAGCAAGACATATATTTGCAATAATGAGTAGAATGTTTACACTATTAGAAGTTGATAGTGGAGCTGGTAGCAGCAGCAATGAGACAAGAGCACCAAACATTGCGGTAGAAATCACGAGAGGATCTTGACTTTGTCTCGAGTGGGAAGAAGTATATGCAAGATACATGTTATCTTTGAGTAAATTAAATTGGAGGACCAATTATGCTTCGGTGCAAAAGTCGATATAGCACATATACATAGACTTCAAAGTGCTTTAAATGCAATAGTGAAGTATATTGAGGACAAGAAGCTGTATCGGTAATTGTACATGTGTAATATATTATTGTTGTAATTATGCTCACACACAATAAAATTGTTTCGAAATCGAAAATGTTCCCTTTCTTTTTGTTAGATTTTTTAAGTAGATTATCGAATATTCATGAAGTAGAACAAATCATGGTTAGTCTAGAGTCAGCAGTGAGAGTGTTAGGATTGAAAAATGAATGAATTTGAGAAAGAGAGAATTAAGTCGAATCTTGTGATTATGGAAAAACGTTTGATTCTAGATGGCGATTTTCTCGAGTTATCTCTTCAACGGAAAATATTTTCTCAAAGAACACTTGACAATATAATGAAAACTGATTTTCCCTCGTTGGACTATTGTATGAAGCTTTTACGACGTGACTCAAATGCTTTTACTCAATTTATTGATATATTAATTGAAACAAAGCAGAATAATATCGTGAATATACTTTTGAATACATTGCCATTGATTCGTTGTAGATGACTCTCTCTTCAAAAGAGGTTATGTAACGTCACAGAGTTATTCCTCTCTCTCCCCCCTCTGAATTTATCGAACGTGTATCAATTTCTTTTTAGCTGTGAGAGAGTTGACATCGGAAACCAAAATAATGTTCTATACATGTCCACTATTTATGTATACTCTTGACAGTTGGTCATCATGTGAGAATTGTACAATTATTGATGAGCATAGTGAAAAGTGCAAATTATACAATCCGTGTAAATTACATAGAGGGTATTCAGTACAAATTAAAGGCTGTAATTCATGTCTTGAAGAGATTTGTGACTCTCACTCTAGATGGCAACTATGCTCCAATTGTCACTATGACAAATGGGATCAGTGGGGGAATACTTATCTTGGTATGACTGGAAAGAACCCTAAACGTGATTTTAGTTTATATCTACGAGATTGGTATCGTCGTGGTTTTAAATTATTTTGGAGGAAGAATCAGGTCTACGATTCAACTGTTGGGGTAACAAGACAATTTGGTTTCTACGCCATCGTTGTGACGCCACTGCCTATTATGACTATAAACCTAGTGATTTTTATTTGGCTGTTACAGAATGTGATTCACCCCTTGTAAACACTGTATGTGATATTACTTCAAATGAACAAATTTAAACACGTGAATTTCGCAATATGAATGCAAATATTATCATTGACTATACAAAGAGATATGATAAGAGTGAAGTTACATTGTACCGTAGAAAATGTGACCCTGTCTTTGCAGCCAATCAAGATTAATATGCAGTGAATTCAAATGATTTACCAGTATTAGTGATTCTCGGAAGTTTCCTATGCACCGAAGAAGAAATCTAAAGTGAAGAATAAAGACATTTTTGTTGTGTACATACATTTTTAATTAATAAACAAATTTATATACATTTTTAAAACACTTTACTCGTAGGGCACTAAAATCAATATTATAAAGGTCTGAGAGGATATTTTCCACCATAAAGTCGTTCAGACGTGGATTGTCTACATAAATGTTGAGAAACTGCTTGTAAGTATAACTGCGACATCTGAAGACGTAATATAGTAGCGCATGAAAACCGCACCTTTTAGTCGTTAGATCCTGCACTCTCTTCTTGTTTTGAATAATAGTTTTCCCACTGCTTTTAATAAAGTTGTTGATGTGTGGAGTGTAGAATGTATAGGGTAGGCCGAGAGGACCAAAAAATTCCATAGTCTTCATTGTTTGAAAGATGCACAGCCAGTGACCGGTATTCACAGTCGATGGACTGCTATTAAAAATATTAGGGTATTCTTTGCACTTTGAATTTTTCCAAGGAATTCCGATGGTAGACAATAGGATCTGTATTTGGACATGTAGGGGTCCATATTAAATACACTGATTATTTTACTAGTATTCATGGTGCAAGGTCTAGTAGAACACTACCTTCGGGGGTGATTTCCCAATAGGTTAAAATTTGATTTAACGAGACTAGTGCGATGCTCTCAGGTAATGGGTCGGCAAATATACACTCTAAACGCACACTCCCTGTTCATACTATACTCATATCTTGAGTGCCAGACAAGTCTAGTACAATGATACTATGTGCTTTAGCGAACATTTCTTTGGTTATACCATTTTGAAATAGTTGCGAATCATGATCTAGGGTTTGCATTATAAACTCATAATATGTCCTATAGGATTTATCAAAAGATAGGATTGTAGAGTGGGATTCCATTTACTTTGCAGGCAAGAGAAGAAAGCCCAAACATCTCAAATTTATGTAGGCAGCCAGTCCACGATCCTATTGCACTAGCACTTTTTACAAATGCCAACGCTGATTTTGATGGAATTTCGTCATTGATAAAGGACGAGTCGGTGAGGTGCGCAAGCCTGTGGCAACATGACGTTGATTGGTGATTGTATGAGGAAAAAGTAGTTTAATATTATTTCCACTGGCTCTCAGTTTTTCCACTGCCAAAGCAACAGAACTCATAACCTGCTGCTTTTGTACATTTAGTATTGCCAAGGTGAGGGAGAGAGTTACATCAGGATTGGTAGGAAGTTCCTTTCGTAAAATGATATTGGATAGAGCAAGCGTCAATTTTATATCCACTTTAACATTTGGTGGTAGCCATTGGGGTATATTAAATATCTCATGATATATTTTTCCAACTCGATATAATTCACTAGTTGTAGCATTTTTAAGTGCATCTGTACTATCAGTATCTTTAATATATTCATATTCATTGGAGGTGCCTCTCAATTCTTGTATGACTTGGGTGTCATCAACATGAACTGCATATAGCTTGTATAATATGAGAGATCGTTGCTTATGCTTACCAATGTGCCATTTATGTAAACACTGATTTTACGAAATAAATTATGTAATATACAATTTTTATAGGATATTTCATCAGCACGAATTGGCATTCCATTGTCAGATTTCTTGACTACCATATTTAAAGCTATAAATGTCGAAGACATGTCCATGAAGTAGTCCTCATTGGAATAAATTTGAAAGTGGATATAATCATAGAGCGGTTGTTGTGGATAAAATTGTTCATAGTATCCATGTTTTACACTGACATCAACATTTTCTGCATTGAATAGATTTAAAGATGAAGTGATTGAAGGATGAAAATCCTTATGCGGTAGATATGCCATTGTTCAGTCTATGAAAAGAAATTCAGTTTCGATCTAATAATTCTCTTCCTGGAGCTTCTTCTTCTTCTACTAGTGCTTATTGTACGTATCGTCTTTTTTCTTCTTTTCTTTGACAGGGGTTATGTCTTTCGTTTCTGACCTGAGTAGAGACTGATGAGTGGTGCACAGTTTCTCAACCTTTTTAAACCTTTATTTTGTCGAGAATTAATTGCTCGCCAAGGGTTTCGGGCACTGGACTGTCCGAAGCACTTTTTTTAAAATCCTTGCCAGAGCTCCAATCGTATAGTGTAGAGGATGCAAAATCGGTGGCAGCCGGTACAATATATTTTTTAGACAGAGGTAGTGCAGAGCGAAACAGCTAAGCAAACCAACTGCCAAGACCATAGCCAGATATTGTTGAACGACTTTTGTAATAGCCCATTCCATTGCCCAGTTGTCTTGGGCCAAGAGTATTAACATAATAGTCAATATCAGGACAAAATGAATACCACTTTTCTATTAGACATCTTGTTTTTTAAAAACAGACAATGATGGGTCGAAAATGGCATGCAATAACAGCCAAACCTTTTGATATTGCTAGAGGATCACCTAATTCAGTTCTTAGTGTTAACTGGCAGAGTTCCAAATAGGAAATGTTTACGGGTATATACTGAAGATGCTTTATATTGTAATGATGAATATGATCTTGATTGGATTTTCGTTGTAAAACTCGGAGGAGGGGAACATTGCTATTGCCAACTCTGGATTTTTCAACAAATGAAGCATAAAGAAATGTACAAGTGTCCGAGGAGAAGGCAGGCGGGTAGTCAGCAAAAATAACATTAGTGTTTCCAGCACTTTTACCATTGATTATATTAAGTTTAAAGCCAAGAACATCGTTTAGATTATCATTGAGAATAACCTTTTCACTGACAATTAGTGAACTAATGTAGATCTTGCCCTCTTCCTTTGAAAAGTTGAAATGAAAGGCTCCTTTTTTACGAGCAGAAACTGTTTTATTGATAGAACGATATAAATCATTCATACAACTGAGTTCCTTATACGGTAGTTCAACATATGGATAATCCAACCAATTGATCTTTTGAATTTTATATTGTCCACTAACGGCTGGTGGCCAATCATAGGGTCTAATTTTCATATCATATTTGCGATCTTTTCTCAGGACATCATAGGCATTTTTGAGAATATAGTCGACAAGAGCCACTTCATACATGCCATAAAGTTTGATATGGGAGAGAGTTTCGTCCAAAAATCACTTGTTTTATTCAAATCATTGTAGAGAGGGTCGGAGGCACTGGACATGAATGTCACATAGAAATCATTGCGCATTGTTAATGTCTTCAACTACAACCCAAGAATCAAAATCAGAGTTGTATCCTAGCCTACGAACAAGCAACTGTCTCTTGCTCTTGCGTGTACGGCTCTTTAATATCTTTTCAATTTGATAAATTTCACTACTGTTTCTAACTTTTTGTAGTTCATATTCATAAAAACTGTCGAGGATCTCATCATCTTTGGTGTCTCGCAGACGATATGTCTTGGGCTCGGTGTCTAGGATTTTTGACACTTTAAAAAGTTCAGTGGACCATAAATAATTTCCCTTTTCAAAAATATTGCTGGTTCTATTAATTTGAACAGTATCGCCAACATTGATTTTTTTTCTTCATAATTCTTTTCCCTGGAATATTGTTTAAGAAAAGTGTCAAATGTATTTTCACTAAATTGAATTTCCTGAGGGCTAAAATAGGACAGTGATTGATGAGATCGTTGTTTATATATTTGCATAATTTTATCTAAATCATGAATAAAAGCAACAGTATTATTCGGTGTACAATATCTCGAAATTAATAGAAGAATCGTTCTTATCAATCGTTCAGCCAATACAGCCTTTATCGGACTGTGACTATGATAGAGCTTTGTATTATATTTCCATAGAACCTTTTGCACATGTGGATTAACAAATTTGCTACCGTGATCACTTTGAATTTTTCTATAGTTATCTTGTTCAAAAATACTTTCTAAAGCCTGAGCAACTTCAACACCTCTCTTTGTTCACAATGGAATGGCATATGCATAGCGACTAAAGACACTGATTGCCACTAGAATATATTTGTAGGTGTATTGTTCAATCTTTGAATGTCATCTAGGGTTATCTAGGGTTAAAATATATGTTTGCATCATATGCAGAGGGAAAAGGGCTTTAGTTTGTCGATATTGTTTGCCACGAAGCCTGCGATTCCGATGTAGATTGTAACTCGGTTCGTTTTCTAGATACTCTTTTACATTTCTTAAAGTGCTGCTGCTGCTGTTGACATCGACGTCGGAGGCAACTTTAGAAATTATTGTGGGGGAACTTACACTTCCCACTTCACCAATATTTTCATAGACATGTTTTAAAACTTCATCCATTTTGAAAGCAAACACGTATTATAGTGCCCACTACCCTTTTGCACACACTGGAGGTGGTGCTTGTGACGGTGAGTTGACATCAATACGTCTTCGCTTTTGTCTAGCCATCATCATCGTTGTTGGTGTTATCAAATCATTGCTGCTGTTGCTACTAGGAGTGCTAGTATTTTCCAAGATTGATTTAAAATTTTCTTCTTCTTCTTTTTTTTTAAATGGTGTTGGCGTTGTTAGAGGGCTGACACCTCTACTATATTCCCTTAATTTATTTAGAATTTGCTTATTGCCAATAAGACTTTTGGGGAAGTTTGATGTATTTAGAAAGCTATATAGGTTATTGTCAAATGATAAAAAGTCCTTTACGATTTGTAAGCATATCACAAATTAAATCAAGTAGATTATAACTTTTTACCTGAATTATAATTCTTTTCCCTCTGCTATCGACGTGAACTTGATCACCACCCCTTTCCAACATAAGATATGTTAATACTCTTTAACTCTGTTCCCGATAGGTGTGTGGCAGAAGGTTTCCAATTGATGTCGCTATTGAATTCAATTCCTTCTCCTTTGATTTTGCTGTTGTTGTTGCTGCTGAATCTTGAGGAGATGTTTCCTTTTTGGGGGGCTGGGAATCAGTGACATTGACAGTGGGTCTCTCACGATACGGTATATGTTTTTCCACGCGACGAAGTGCATCTTGCAGTAAAACTAGCTTTTTATCATCGGCAATATTTACACCATTAATGAATTTTCTTAGATTGTCCTCAAATTGTTCAATTGATGAAAGGACAAGTTATATTGGAGTAAATTTGTAGGATTTAGCCATCTAGAGAAAATTGTTTACAAGTCCTTCGATTATTGGCAATAAAAGTGTAAAAAAGCTACCGCCCGCTTGAAGGACACGTTTTCTTTTAAAATCTTTTCCTTTGATTTTGCAAGACAAGATACGCACAGTGGAACGATGTTGCTTTGTCTGTTGTCTAACACCTTCTTGCAACTGTACATTGCCCTCAGTTAAATTTAAACAAAGTTCAGATATTATATTAGTAAATTCTTTGTCAACACCATGTTTGAGTATTACCTTCCTGAGTGGGGGTTTTGAAGTGCTAGAACGGAAAATAAGCGTCTATTTTCGTGTAGTTTCTTCAGTGTCATGATGGCAACTAATAGCCCTTTCTACTGTTCACCGGAAGATATACAGTAATTTCTTTGTCGAAAATATATGTGACTACACCCAAATCCTCGGGTGTATTCTGATTAAGATCCAGACAAATGTACTCGTAGGGCTTATTTGTCACCTGACTGTACGCTGAAAGTAGAAATTTTGGGGCACGTGGATATATTTGCTTAATGAGAGTTATTAGAGAACTTGAATCACGAACAACTCTATAGATAATATAGACGGTGCAGTTTAAAGCAAGGATCCTCACACACTTACTCTTATGAAACAGATTGTGTAGAACTAGGGTTATGGAAATATGTTCATAATGAGAGCTAACAATGAACAGCTGTAGCATTTCATGAGAGAACTGTTCAATGGATTCAGCTAAATCATCAATAATCAGCCATGAGTTTGACTCAATACTATTGAAAACGTTAAGTCCTCGCATAAATTGTATTGGCATACATTTAGCAGTGGCAATAGCCTTTATTCGGTCGTAGGACTCTTATACTATAGGCCAAATACTATAGGCCAAATACTAGGCCAAATACTATAGCAATAGTAAATTTTCTTTGGCTTTTCCAAAAACATTTTATTACAATTTTTAATTATTTTAGCTAAAAGTGTCGTTTTCCCAGACATTGACGGACCACAGAGAAACGATCTGAATGGTGTTTTAAATTGATACATACTGTTGTTGACAGCAGTTGGACTACAAATAACTGTAAACCATACTTGTCTAATGAATAAATAATAATAATTTTCCCTAGAGCAGCAGCATCTACCTAGTATGATATTCAATAGCGACAACAACAAAACATATTGTTTCTTTTATTAGCAACGTTTTTTGTACAACAATAATAGCAAAAGAACAGAACAACAAGAACAATTTAATACTTTTCATTTATTGGCAACAACAAGAAGAAAAAACAACATGTATTTTAAAAAATGCATGCAACAATAGCAAGAATAGCAGCACAGTTGAACATATTTGTAGACTAAGAGAATATGAGAACACACTATTTACAACATTTAAAAGATGAGAATCCCCCCCCAGGGCCGGGCCGGGACCTCCTCCCCTTCCGGGGCCGAAGGCCTGGACGGGCCTGGACGGGCCTGGACGGGCCGGGACGGGCCGGGACCCCCCCAACCCCTTGGGGCCGGGCCGGAAATTTTGGTCTGCTGTGGCAGGAAACAAACTCTATATACAATAGCAGTAAAAGTTAAATGATGATGATGGCAACAAAAATAGAATCTATATTATATGGGAAATTGTTGTCCTAAAAAAAAAACAACCCCATCAAGTACTAGTACTAATCTTTTGAATTTAAGTTAATTTATCCAGACCGAGTTGTTTTTTGATAGTCTATACATTCAACTCGATCTGAAATACGGTAGTGTCCATGGGGGAGTACCTTTGCACCATCCCCGAGTACATAGACCCTGTCGGATATGCAAGACATTGCATTTTTTCCACTCTAGCAGTATAATTTTGAAATTGTAATGAGCGAATCGCCATTACTCTTGCTCTTTGTGCTAAACAACTCTCCACACATTTTTCTGCAGACACTCATGTCAAAATTATTGTTTACAAAGTGCGTAGGCACCCCATTGCATGCTTGTTTTACATCCTTATCGTGTGTTTCCACACAGTATACTTTTGGACCGGGGAACACCCATTGGATAATAAATTGCTCCCATTCCCCGATTTTAACATTAATAATTGATTGGGGGCCTGACGTTTCACCAATTTGGGGTAGATGCTCTCATTCCTGTTTGTGTAATCCATCCGTGAGCTGATGTGGGCCCCATGTTCCAAATATTTCAATAAATTCTTGGTTTTAACTTTCAACAATAGAGATTCTGTGTCTCCATAGTACACTTGAACTCCCCCCTCCCTTCGCCATTGTACCTTACACACATTGTAAAAGAATGACAACATGAGTTTCTTTGGAAATTTCCAGTACTGAACTACCTCCCGTAATATTCTTATTCAGAACAATATTTCTCTTTTTTATGTGTAGGAGAGCCGTATTCGGGTCTATGACGGTGAATGTTGTAAAGTTAGGATCGGCGATGATACGAGCACATTCTCGGGGGCAGGTTACAACGTCACAACGAGATCTGGTTCGTACGTTTTCATACATTATCCCAAAAGCTGAATTTAACATAAGTTTTATGCATTTTGTTTTGAACTACACTCTTTGCCTGTGAACGTTTACGGAAGAAGGTGTCAATACACGTTTTCAAGTAGGGTTCCTGGTTGAATTGAAGGGCTCTGTGTATCTTTGATATCTGGAAACCATTGGTCACCATCCATCGCAATAGCACATGGTGAACAACAATATTCTTTTTCCGGTCCAGATCTGCAATTAGTTTCTGCTTGGAGGGGATCCAATGCATGCCCATATCCTCAACCAACGAGCGATTGTATGGAATCAAAGAGTCCTTAGGTCACCGGTCTATTTACACACGGAAAAACAAAATCTTTGACAGAGTCGTGGAACGCATTTGGTATGTGACCGTCAGTTTCAAAAACCCATCCTTGGGGACCATTTTCCTTGACAGTGTGAATGTCTGGGAAATCTAAGGCACAAGTATTTTCAAGTCATTTGTAATTGTCACACGGTAAACTATAGTGATACATTGCCGAGGGGTATAGTGAGTTCCTGTCCAAAAAACAGCATTAGACTTTACACCATCAACAGAATTCTGCCCACTTGGATCAGTTGTTAAGACACGATCCCCGTGAAAAACATATCCCCCCTCATAGCTCTTTCTACAAACAAGTGTTGATCCGCATCGGTGATCAAACCTATTTCCTCCCAACTGATTTTTAGAATGAAATCCATTACTAGGTATGGTGTTGAAAAATAATACCCAATGTCTAGCCCAAATTCCGAATAAATTTGGTCTGTGTTCTTGCGGAAAATATCTACAAGAGTTAACACATCGCTTTCCAAGTACATTCTATAATAATCCCTACCTTTTTTACAGCCCTCCTTAGCCCATAACCTCTTGGCAATTGCATAGTAATCGGCCGTGCATTCACTAGCGCTAAGTGAATTATAGAATGCTTCAATGGGAGGGAGTTTCTCCTCACTTAACCTTGCGCCAGAGTTTTAATAATCATATTCATATATGCCTTTACAAGTCAGCAAGTCAAGTATTTCATTGTCTGGAAAGCGCTGTTTAAGTAGAGGAAACTATCAAAATTGTCATGTTTCTGCACTTGAATTAGTTGGCTTAGAGCCTCGGGTGAAAAAACTAAAAGAGTTTAAAAAAACGGGTTTTATTCCAACACGTGTGCCCATTATCCACTGTTCGCCTTTTGAATTCTAAAAGCAACAACTTCTCAGCTGATTATGGTGCAATATTGTGGGTAAATGATTTATCTACCCATTGGCTATCTGTAACCCCTTCCCTGTGCATACGTGCCAAAGCCGGTAAAATAAATTTCAAATCGTAATTTGAATTGTGAATAAAAACTGGTACAAAGAGCTGCTGGCTCTCATTCACATTGCACGATTGATGTGCTACGCCACGAAAATTACTACCCCCTGATGATATTTCCTGCCTTAAATGATCATGATCCGTAACTTCCCCCTTCCCCCCTTAGTCTTTTTTTCCCTAGTCCCTTTCCCCTTAATCCCCTCTTCAAATTCCCCCTTACATACCCAACATATTTTCCTATTTTTAATGGCCAGGCGATCCTCTGCTGATAGAATCATTGGTCAATGTGTATGTCTCAAGCGGGAAATTGTCCCATTCGCTGTGACAATTAATTTAGTCAATGCTTTGATCATGCAATCTTTCTCGTTCAATATCTCAACTATTTCTAAGAGACGCATAGTGTTACTGCTGTCTCTTTGGGTATGGGCAAAGGAAACTGCGGTAGCTTGATGTTCTTTGATACGATTTGGATATTATGGGTCGTTCACATCTGTGAGTTTGGCCTCACAGTCTAAACTTATTTTATCACTTTGCATAAGTGTATTCTGGAACTTTCTAAATAGTAAAATTGCCTGGTCACCACCAACTGTCTCCAACGATTAATAGCCGTGTCTTTTGCAGTGTTTCATATGATTTTGTAGCTTTAAATAGCTAAGAAATCTAGACAAGCACATTGGGCAATAGTAACATACCCCAAATTGCCTACCCCCTCCCAGAACTCTGCTAATATCCATAATTGGATTGAAATGACCAATTAAATTAGGTTCACTATGTGATGTACAACAGCCAAAACCAGTGTTTCAATTGATTCAATTGATTGATCACTGATTCAACTGATGCCCTTACTGTGAATATTACTGTGAATATTACTTTTTATTAGAACGCAAACCCTCTTCAAATTCCGTTTCGTACTGTAGCACTGTAACACCAATCTTTAAATGCGCGTTCGACCGTTCAAAAATGTCTATTCATTTGAGTTTTACAGGAAATTTGTCTGTTAAACAAGTGGAATCTACTCTGGGGAAATCAGGCCCTTCTTTCCCGTGTAGGACCCACTGATCCATATTTCTCTTTGTAGCTTTATCTTTCAGAAGTTGGAAAGCCGATATGAGAAATGAGTACATGAAACACTTTTGGTCTGTTTCAAAACAGATTCGTTGGACACCCTGACATCCTTCCAAGTCAGGATTTTATTTTAAAACTATAGATCTCTCTGACCCCCCCCCCCCCTCTTAAAATAAAGTGTTTTTTTACATTTACATATATTTACAGTTAAATTTTCAACAATTAAAACCACTGAACCACTACCATTCTCTTTATAATTGTCCAGATGCGTGACAGCATTGTCAATCCATTGCATGAAAACATTCTTGTAACTCTCTAAATGAGGGTACAGCACCAACATTTCAGTGTGCACATAATGATCGTAGACCTCACCGTGATTTTCATTTAAATAAAATATTTTTAAAACAATTGAGGTCTTAATGCTGTCTCGCCCTCCTCACAGTTGAATTTGATGTTCAAGAAGTGCTCAATCTTCTTCGCATATGTATGGATGATATCTAAAGGATTGCTTATAATATTTCCTGCCATCATTGTATTAAAAGGATCACCAAAGTTGCAGTAAATACGTCTGTTGTATTCAGAATTGAATTCGTTAGCTGGAATTCAGGTAAAAACCGGAATTCCAGCTAATCAATCCAACTGAATACCAGAGAATTGTATGTCATCACTACCTACTCGGCCTCCCCCTCTCCCACTCTGTTCAACAATAGGGCTGGTGTGTGGAGTGAAATCCTTCAGTTCGCTTAACATAGCCTCTAATGCGTTAGGACTATGCTAATCAATCCAACTGAATTTTTCTTCTTCAATAAAATTCGATTGAAATGGGGTTATATATCATTAAATCTGTGTGGGGAGGGAACACAATTAACTCATGGCTAAAATTATCTAAAATTTGTATGGTGTTAGGACTCAACCAAGGTAAATCTCTCTCTAGCAAATCTTGTTCTGCGCTAACTTCATTGTATTTTTCAGCTGTACTAGCGTCTACATCTAAAGAATTATTATCAATACTGAAATATTCTCCTAATAAATTATCTGCCCATTCTCTGTCGTCAATAATGTCAGCAGGTATACCATCTAAATCATCAATACCGTCAAAACCCCGTCAGAATTTACTGTACCGCTCGTCGATAGGTGATGTTCCAACGGCGATCTGAATATCACGAAATTGCATTGGCGCTTCAATTGGAACCGTTTCGTCAATGCGGTCACATAGTTCATGACTTGTTTCTTCAGGTGGGGGAGAAGGTAGTGTGTATGATATGAAATCCGTTCTAACCTATAAGGAAAATAGACACTTATTTTAAAAGTGCATAAATCACCCTATTTTTTTAAGTCGAAAATTGGATTATTAGCGACTATATTTTCAAATCATTTGAAACATCATACAAAAACACACAACATTTAGAAAAATATGTTAAATGTTCCTTCATTACCAACGCAATACGACTAAAATGAAGAATTTTACCATTCAATTTTTTTAATCACTTATTTATTTAATCGGATATAGAATGCCAACCTCAAAATATCAATTCCACTCTCATACCCTTTTCAAGAAAAGACAAAAAGTAGAATTTGCGGGAAATATTGAACTATATATTTGCATATTAGGGGTTTAGGGTAAAGCATTGCATGTATAAAATACGTAACCTAACTTAACCTAGATACCTTTTCTCCTCTAAACCCCCAAAACAACAGTTGAAAAATTGTAAACGCAATTTAAATCACGCTTTTTCATCCATTTATCTAGAAAATAGCCATTTGTCTGATTTCCTGTAGTAGTTCCTTGTACAGTATATAGCGGTGGGTGACATATAATGCACAAGTACCAAATTTCTTATAGAATTCTCTGATGTAAAACATTGGGTAAAGTTCATAACTTTCAGCCCTCCCCCTGGGGAAATTTGGACGATTAAGTCATCCTAAAAGATATATTTATTACATTTTTGACCATGCTTAACCCCTAAACCCCCCAAAACCACACTTTAAATATTGTAAACGCAATTTAAATCTCGCTTTGCCATCTATTTATCTAGAAAATAGCCGTTTGTGTGGTTTCCTGTAACAGTTCCTTGTACAGTGTATAGCGATGGGTGACATATAATGCACAAGTACCTAAATTCTTATAGAATTCTCTGATGTAAACATTAGGTAAAGTTCATAACTTTCAGCCCTCCCCCTGGGGAACTTTGGAGGATTAAGTAATGAAAATCCCACACCATAATTTCATCTTAATGTACTCAAACTGAAAAGCAGTTACCATATGAAAATATTTATCATGAGCAACATCTATTCTACCCCTCCCGCACCGTAATAAATGCATTCTTAAGACTACGGCAAATTGTTTAACTTACGACCCATATACATGAATATTCATTTTAATCTGTACAAACTCAGTTACTTGCTTGTTGTTGAAGTGATTGGTTGTAAATCGAAAATACTTTTAGAAATAATTTTGATTTAGAATTATAGGTTGATGTGATAATTGAAGGGTAGTGTTATCCCATGCCAATCATGGGACAAGCACACATCACTTTCCTATTTGATGTTATTCAGTTGTCAATAATGCCAAAAAAGGGAAAGTTTGACGTTGTTGACTGCTAGTCTATGTACAAGAAATATCGTTAAATTTAAAACTTACGTTATTTGCTTTTTGCGAGATCATCATGTCCTTAGTCAATTCGCCTTCTTGCATATTGGTCCTTGCATTCTTGCCGTGTATATAGGGCATCGAGGGTCCAACATATTTAATACTGAAGGACGTGTGTGATTCTCATCCTCATTCCGGACAATTTTGTCGGCAGGAGGGGCATATTCTTCAAAATTATCCTTAAAAGAAATTAAATTATAGTTTTTTTAAACATTTCACAACTTTTGGGGGTTTTATCATTGAAACTAGCTAAAAAGTTGATAATTCCTATACAGATATTTGTCATAAGATATTGTCAACTGCATTAAAGAAATTATGCTTCTAAAAAATGTTTTAAGTGTGGATAAATTTCATTGTTAGTCTAAACTAGGCTATAGACCCTCCAATATAAAACCTTCGAAATATAATAAACTCTAGAATTATAGGGATGAAAGCACGTTCCTACTATATAGACCTATAATTAGATAGAATAGGCTCTTTAACACGCAGTTTATACGCATCCTTCAAAATTATCCTTAAAAAAAATTAAATTATAGTTTTTTTTTAACTAAAACCATTTTACCACTTTTGGGGGAGTTTTATCATTTAAACTAGCTAAAAAGTTGATAATTCTTGTACACCGTTAGGCTCTTTTATTTATTTATTGTAACATTGTATGGCAAATTAAATACATAAAAAAGATATTTTTCATTAAGATATTGTCATTCTGCATTAAAGAAATTATGTGTCTAAAAAAAAAAATTAAGTGGTGATAAATTTCATTGTTAGTCTAGACTAGGCTATAGACCCCCTATTATAAAGCCTTTGAAATGTTTTAAACTCGAGAAATATAGGCATGAAAGCACGTTCCCACTATATAGACCTGTAATTAGATAGAAAAAGCTCGTTAACACACAGTTTATATGCCTAAAATTATACCAAACTACATTTTCAAAAGATAGCCTAGTAGAAAATAAATTAATATGTTCAGAGAAAAATGATAGCTGGATTACATTTAACATACGCTTTATGCAACCCCAACCCCCTAATTTGCAAATATATACACTGAATTGGTATATATAGGGGCGGGGGCTAAAATTAATTTCCGACAAAAAAATGATTATTGCATTAGGAAAGAGCATAAAAAAGGCATCGAGTGGTATATCGAATTTATTCGTAAGTCAATAATATAATTTGGTAAAAATTTACCGTGCAAATATCTCAATTAATTATTTATAAATACAACTTACGTTATAAATTTGCGTAGCAATAACATCAATATCATCCATTTTATCTGTTGTTTGTTCCTCAATGTCTTCAAAAGAACTCCTATCTTAGCCTCGAAGCGTCAACAATACAAACATTGTCTCAACCTGGAATTGTGACATAACAGATAATACGCAGTTTCGACAAGCAAATTACGTAAAATTTTTTGTGAACAAGTACACAATATAGGATTAGTGAGATGGTTGTGGATTTGAACCATCAAGGACCGCGGCCACCATTCTAGCCGCCAAGGACCTCAACCTCCAAGGTCCACTCTCCCCAACCTCCAAGGGCCCCCCTCTAACTTTTTGGAGCCCATCCCCCACATTTTTCATACTTTTTTGAAGTTTATTTTTTTAACATGATAATTTTATTTCAACTTTTTTCATGCCTTAGAATGACATAAAACATAGTTAAAGCATAAAAAATTGACATTTTAGGGGATTATTTGGAGTAAAACAGTTTGAGACATGGGACTTGACATAGCTTTACTTTTCGGCTTTGGTCGCTATAGTTTTTTTTTTTAACATTATAATTTTATTTCAACTTTTTCTACATGTCTTAAAATGACATAAAACATACTTAAAGCATAAAATATTGACATTTTAGGGGATTATTTGGGACGAAACAGTTTGAGACATGTGGCTTGACATAGCTTTACTTCTCGGCTTTGGTCGCTATAATAGACAAGTACACAATATGGGTTTAGTGAGATGGTTATGGATTTGAACCATCAAGGACCGCAACCACCCATGACCTTAGCCACCATGGACCTCAACCTCCAAGGTCCCCTCTCCACAACCTCCAAAGGGTCCCCTCCCTCAAGCTTTTTGGGGCCCATCCCCCCGTTTTTTTTTCCTTTTTTGAATTTTATTTTTTTAACATGATGATTTTATTTCAACTTTTTTTTCATATCTTACAATGACATAAAACATACTTAAAGCATAAAAAATTGACATTTTAGGGGATTATTTGGAGTGAAACAGTTTGAAACATGTGACTTGACATAGCTTTACTTCTTGGCTTTGGTCGCTATAACAGACAAGTACACAATATGGGGTTAGTGAGATGGTTATGGATTTGAACCATCAAGGACCGCAACTACCCTTGACCCTAGCCACCAAGGACCTCAACCTCCAAGGTCCCCTCTCCCCAACCTCCAAGGGGTCCCCTCCCTCCAATTTTTTGGGCCCATCCCCCCATTTTTCTCCTTTTTTGAAGTTTATTTTCTTAACATGATAATTTTATTTCAACTTTTATTACATGTCTTAGAATGACATAAAACATACTTAAAGCATAACAATTGGCATTTAGGGGATTATTTGGGGTGAAAGAGTTTGAGATATATGACTTGACATAGCTTTACTCCTCGGGTTTGGTCGCTATAGTTTTTTTTAACATGATAATTTTATTTCAACTTTTTTACATGTCTTAGAATGACATAAAACATACTTAAAGCATAACAAATTGACATTTTAGGGGATTATTTGGGGTGAAAACAGTTTGAGACATGTAGCTTGACATAGCTTCTCTTCTCGGCTTTGGTCGCTATAGTAGACAAGTGCACAATATGAGATTAGTGAAATGGTTTTGGATTTAAACCATCAAGAACCGCAACCACCAATTACCCTACCCAAAAAGTACCACAACCCCAAGGTCCCCTCTCCCCAACGTCCAAGGGGCCCCCTCCCTCCATCTTTGGGCCCATACCCCCATTTTCTTATACTGGTGTTCTTAGAAATTATCTGTCTATAGACTACAATTGGTAAAAGACAAACTTTATTTTTTAATTATTCTTTTTGTATTTTGGAAAAAATAGTTCCTTACCATGAACAGTTAGACCACTCACCTTTTTTTTGAAAATAAGGCACATTTTCACAGGTTCGTGACTTTTAATGGGTAAGACATGAAACTATTCTATTTAAAATCAGCATGGAAATTCAATTCTTCTAATGTCCTTTCTTACACTTCGTTACCAAGGCACTATAATGGATGTATGGCTGCCATTTCTCTCCACTAGATATAATTTCAGAGAATTGAGCTTTAATAAGAAATTCAGTATATTAATCAATATGTTGTTTCACATCTGCATTATTTATTTCTACACTTTTACCATGAATTTTACACTTATAAATAAATATTCTGTTTATGTAGTCCCTAGATATTGCACGAAATTTCCGCTTTTTTTACCAGTGACAACGAGGATCATAGATGATATCTAAGAGATGCGTGCGTACATATGCTTCTGTTCGTTCCTAAGAGGGTTCTGAAAGAAGAACAAAATTAGCCATGATTGTCTAATAAATGTCTTTGGAGGTAAAATAACATCCTAAACCCATTTTACAAGTTGAAGTACTCGTCTTTCTTCACCCCCAAAATTAATTTACGACTTTTTGCATACTCCAAAACCAAGCAATACTTTTCAAAAGGCTTTATTATATTATTTCAGAAAAAGTTCTTTTCTTAATGTTCCTCTTAAATCTGTTTTACAAGTTAAAGTACTCACTTTTTACACTCCCAACATTACTTTACGACTTTTGCATGCCATAACACCAGAAATACATTTCAAAAGGCTTTATTATATTATTTCAGAACAACTTCTTTTCTTATATTCCTCCTAAACATGTTTTACAAGTTAAAGTACTCATCTTTTTTCACTCCCAGCATTACTTTACGACATTTTGTATACACCAACACCAAGAAATACATTTCGTAAGGCGTTATTATATTTTTACGTGCGCGCACGTAACCTAGTCTAAATTAACCTTAAGAATGAAGTAAAGCTATGTCAACTTTGCATGTCTCTCTCACTGTGACTGTGTGTCTGAGCAGGTGTTCTGCTATCTATAAACAGTCTAACCTATTTTTTGAACTTTAATTTTTTTCACCTCTTTGAGAAAATTCAGAACTGAAGTGGAACATTTTTATTTTCATTAGAAAAAATTAGAATTGATCTGTAACTGTTTTTTGGAGAAAATTCAGAAATGAAAAGAGGAACCCTTTTATTTTTGAAAAGATTTGAATTGATCCTTAACTTTTTTCAGTGAGAAATTTTCAGAAGAGAACTTGAATTTTTCTTTCCTTCATTGAGAAAACTCAGATTTAAAGTGGAACTTTTTATCTTGATGGAGAATTTTCACAATCAAAATATGACTTTTTTCTATCTTCAACTGAACAATTTAGAACAGAAAATCAAATTTTTTTCACCTCTGAGAAAAATCAGAACTGAAGAGGAAACTTTTTTTATTTTTCTTTGGAGAAAATTAGAATTGAACTGTAACTTTTTTTTTCATTGAGAAATTTTCAGAAGAAAACTTGAACTTTTCTTCACTTCTTTGGGAAAACTTTGAATTAAATTGAAATTCTTTATCTCTTCACGGCAAATATTCGCAATCAAAGTATAACTTTTTTCTATCTTTTACGAGAAATGTAGAACAGAACTTTAAATTTTTTTTTTCACCTCTTTGAAAAAAATCAGAACTGAAGTGGAACCTTCGTATTTTCTCTAGACAAAATTAGAATTGACCTGTAACTTATTTTTTTTTTGAGAAAATTCAGAAGAGAACTTCAAATTTTCTTTACTTTATTGAAAAAACTCAGAATTAAAGTGGAACTTTTTATCTTCAGAAGAGAACTTAAACTTTTCTTCACTTCTTTGAGAAAACTCAGAATAAAAGTGGAACTCTTTATCTTCATGGCGAATATTCACAGTCATAGTATAATTTTTTATTTTTTTTTTTATTTGAGAAAGTTCAGAAGAGAACTTGAACTTTTCTTCACTTCTTTGAAAAAACTCAGAATTAAAGTGGAACTTATTATCTTCATGGTGAATATTCACAATCATAGTGAATATTTTTTTCTATCTTTAATGAGAAATTTAGAACAGAACTTTAAATTTTTTTTCACCTCTTTCAGAAAAATAAAAACTAAGTGGAATGTTTTTATTTTCTCTGGAAAAAAATAGAATTGATCTGTAACTTATTTCTTTTCATTGAGAAACTTCAGAAGAGAACTTGAACTTTTCTTCACTTCGTTGAGAAAACTTAGAATTAAAGTGGAACTTTTTATCTTCAGAAGAGAACTAGAACTTTTCTTCATTTCATTGAGAAAACTCATAATTAAATTGGAACTCTTTATCTTCATGGCGAATATTCACAATCATAGTAAAACTTTTTTCTATCTTTAATAAGAAATTTAGAACAGAAATTAAAAAAAAGATTTTACTTCTCTGAGAAAAATCAACAACAGCAACATTTTAAGAAATTTAAAATAAATTTTCTTGTGAAATTTATTTCAATTAATCAGCAGTTGTACCGAGCCAATCCTGCTCAATTCATCCTCCGGGCTATACTGTGGTGTTTCTCCTCCCCATAGTATAGTGCAGACGGTTTGATATCATTCTATTATCCCTTCTTGTTTTAGTTTTGTTTTTGTTTAAAGCTTTTTCCAATAGGCAATGATAAGCAGTCCTCAAAAAAAAAAGTCCCCCCCAGATCCCACCCCAAATACTAGTGAAACTGATACCCATTTTGGCTGGTCAAGCTCACTATCTCAAAGTTCAAATGATAGCTCCAATTCTGAGAATAGGACCATGATCAGTGTAGGGGCTAATGTCACTATAAATGATGATAATGGGTTTCAAGAGGTCCTTTCTAGAAGCTCAGAAGCTCAGATCCTCCCTCCCAAGACTTAGGAGCCTTAAAATTACTCCTACTACCCCCTTTGAAATAAAAAAGATTACTGCAATAAGAGTTGCAATTTTCAAATTGCTAAAATCAAGGTTCTCTCTTAATATTAACCGTGATAGATCTCTGCTAATATCTGTCCAAGATCAGAAATCAGCAGACACAATAATTAACCTAAAATCCCTTCTGAATACCCCAATTAATGCATCTAAATGGAACCGAAAACAATCACCAACAAAAACAGTAGTTTATAATGTTCCCCCAGAAATATCCATTCAGGAGTTAAAAGAAGGGCTCTCAGATAGGGCTGGCAACACAATCCCAGTTGAAGATGTTACCAAACTTGGCAAACCTAACTCTAATGGCCTAAAAACAAGTAGATCCTTCTTATTTACACTGAAGGAAAAAAGTAATATCCCAGAAAAATTATTCCTATTTGGGCAAATCAAACCACACAAGGAATACAAACCTAAGCCTATCCAGTGTCAGAAGTGTCTCAAACTGGGACACACAACAAACAAATGCAATGAAATTCTCCGAGAGTGTAGTAATTGTAAAGCTTTCCATCCTAAAGAGTTGACAACTTGCAACAACACTCAGCCTATATGCATCAATTGCAAAAGCCCACATGAATCTACAAATAGATCACTATGCCCTGTATATAAGAAAAGAGCTCTAACACTCCAAATAGCAACAGAGAAGGCCATCCCATACCCCTTGGCAGCAATGGAAACAAATGCTGCCCAACAATACCAAATAAAGCCTGTAATGAAACCAACCAAAACCTCCAAGTCAAACACTCCCAATGCATCAAGTACCCCACATAAAACACCATCTGCTAAGCCCCCTAGCTCACATCCCTATCAGAAGGAATCACCAAGTCAACAAGCCTCCTTGTCCGTTGAGATGAGGTCAGCCTGGCCCCCCCTCCTAAGAAGAAACAAACCAGAAACACTACCAGGAATTAATCCCTTAACCGACAAACAGGATGCACAACCAAACATGCAATCCCCAAATATATGCTTATTCATTCTAAACTGTAATGCAGTTCAGGCCATGAACATACATCAACTACAGAAAACAAAAATCATTTCAGAATTGGCAAAAACCTACATCCCTGATGATATGCTCATTCAAGCAAAAAAAGATCTTGCTTTACTTTTAACAAAGCTGAACATTAACACACAGACATATGAAAAATAAATCAACTACACAACACATATCAATACTCCAGTGGAATGTAAGATCACTCACAGAAAATAAGTTAAATGAACTAATATCTTTTATGAATAATAATTCCATTAATATTGCTTGCCTCCAGGAAACTCATTTAACCCGAAATCAACAAATTAAGTCTCTGGGATGTACTATCCTGAGAAAGGATAGATCATCAGAGAGAAAAGGAGGTGGAGTAGCTCTATTAGTTAAAATTAATATAAAATTCTGTGGCATCAATTTTCCAGATTTTGCAAATGATGTTGATGCAATTGGTATCAGTGTTTGGCTGAATAATATAAAAACCTACATAATAAGCTTTTATAAACCTAATGGCCAAACTACAGATGCCATGGATTTCTTTAATTATATAAATAATTCTAATATGTTAAAAAATATCATTATTTGTGGAGATTTCAATGGCCAAAGCCTTTTGTGGGGGAATAAACCAGCAAATAAAGCTGGTAAATTCATTGAGCTTATGACTTCAAATAATAATGAATTAGCTGTTGCTACCCCTCCAAACCTGAATACATATTTCAACCCCAAAAGTTACAGATTCTCCAAAATTGACCTACAAATTGTGTCTCTAAATATTTTGAATAAAATTTATATAAATAAAATTGACAGTCTATGTACTGACCACTTTGCTATAGTTTGCTCCCTAAATGAACGTGCTGAAACTCTATCACATACCTCAAATATATCAACACTAAAGCAAATTGGTCTATGTTCCAAAATAAGCTAAATGATGAAATTACAAGTTTCATCCAAAATTCATGCATTTCAAACACAACAGTTGACACACATGCTGAAGTCTTGACATCTTTGCTAATAAATACAGCTAATCATGCTATCCCCAGGACAACGCCCAAGAAAACCTTCCCTAAACACATTCCAAAAGCATGGTTGACAAATGAGTGCCTAAATAAATGGAGAATAAAAAAGGCAGCTAGGACAGAATCCATAAAAAAACCATCACCTACTACGTACGTTTTTAAAAAAATTACAAGCTGAATCTAATCTAAAAAAGGACTATAATAGATGCTAAGTATAAATACTGGAATAATTTTGCAAATAATCTCTCCAGAGAAACACATGAGCAAATTATACATAAAGTCATAAGCCACATCTGTGGGAAAAAGACTTCCCCCACCCACTCCTGTATGAGCTTATACATAATAATACCAATTATGACAATGATAATGAAAAAGCTAAGCTATTTGCAACTCTTTTTGTTAATAAGCTAACATCAAATAATCAAAGCAAAATGTCCCCAATTCCTATGAACCCAAGTTACCAACCACGCCCAGGATCCGAGTATAAACTAGCCCATTTTCAATCCAGGAAATGAATAATGCAATACATCATATTAGGACCAAAACTAGTGGCAGCTATGACAATATACACCCTACATGGATAAAGAATCTCACCCCTTCTTACAAACAAGAACTCCTAAATTGTTATAGTCACGCTTGGGCATCTTCTATGTTCCCCAATGCATGGAAATGTTCGTCCCTCCCACCAATCCTAAAGAAAAATAAACCCAAAGATAACCCTGAGTCCTATAGGCCCATAATGATTACTACTGTGATGGGGAAAATAATGGAGAAAATTATCTATCACAGACTCCTCTGGTTTGTTGAAAAAAATAATATGATCCCTCACACTAAAACTGGATTCAGGAAACAACACTCGTCAACAGATGCTTTCATTTTGCTAAAAAATGAAATCAATGAATCTTTCTCAAAAAATAATGTCCTAGTTGCAGCTTTCCTAGATTTTGAAGGGGCATATGACAAGGTGAACCACCAAATCCTTTTAAAAAAATTTGCAAACCTTGGAGTACCCCCTAAGCTAGTATCTTTTATTAAATCCTTCATAGAAGTGCGAAGTTTCATCGTTTGTGTTGGTTCAGCCTCTTCACCCCAAAAGACAACAACCAAAGGCCTACCTCAGGGAGCAGCCTTCAGTTGCCTCCTGTTTGCCCTATATCTCTGGGACATGAACCTACCCCACACAAATCTACAATATGCTGACGATCTGGTGCTATGGTCATCTGGCAACACCTTTGAGATAGCACAGTCAAATATGCAAAAGTCACTTTTCCAATTTGAAAAATTCTCTCAACATTCAGATTTACCCATTGCACCTACCAAGTCAAAAATAATACAATTTCACCGAAAGCGAAACCATGTTAATGCAAAACTAACTCTAAATAAAACAACTATTCCAGAAGATAATGATATTAGTTACCTAGGTCTCATACTTGACCAAAAACTTAATTTCCACCTCCACATTTCAAACACAATAAAGAAATAATATAGAAAAACAAATATACCAAAAAGACTTCTTTCTACACCCTGGGGATGTAAGGAGAAAACCTTACTCCAGTTTTATAAATCACATATAAGACCCCATATTGACTATGGGCTCATCGTCTATGGTGCATGTGCAAAGACCCAGATGCAAAAAATTGAAACAACACAAAATGATATAATACGTCTCATATTTGATCTCAGGAAACCCACAAGCACCAAGTTTCTGCTTATGGAGAGTGGATTAACAACAATAAGGGAGAGACGTAGCTTTCTCTTGACAAAACATCTTACAAAAATTGAATCAAATAGCTCACACACACTACATAATTGGTTAAGAAATCCAGCCATGTATAAGGCATTGCAGATGAGTATGCCAATATTCAGAAGAAGTTCCCCATACCAGCAAAGTCTATTGCACCCACTTTCACCCAATCCCCTCCACGGAATTGGTCAAGTCCCATAATAAATACTGACTTCTCAAAGTGGAATAAAGATTTAACCCCCATTGCTTTTGTCCAGAAAAAATTTGCAGAACTTAATACAATTACCTATAAAAATCATTTCCAAATATTTTTTGATGGTCAAAAATGAATGAGAAGGTTGCAAGTGGTGCTTTCCTTCCTCACCTGAAAATTGCAATGGGCGAGAGATTATATAATAATTTATCTATAATGTCTGCTGAGTTAAATGCCATAATCATGGCATTAGAACACCTTAAGGAAAACCAACCTTTGATTGCAAATTCAAATAATATTATCACATACGCCGACTCTCTATCAAACCTTGAGTTCCTGGCCTCAGCTCATCAGTATAAGTTGGACATTGACACTTATCATTGTCTCAGTATTATAGATAATCTTGCTTCAAGTGGCATAAAAACTTATTTTCAGTATATTCGTAGCCACTCTGGCATAAGTGGTAATCATCAGGTTGATGAAATAGCATAAAATGCTATAAATACTGACCAGCCAAGTGGGAGACCAATCCCAATTAGAGATATTTACCGATGGAGGCTATCAGATATTAATTTTAATAAGATTAATCCTATCCTTTCCCCCTTTCCCAATAAGTATCTTTCTAAAATTTATCATAGAATTCGTTCTGGAACAAATGGACTAAATTTTCTTGCATTCTCATATAAGTTTTCTAATTCAAGTGGTTCAATTCCCCTGTCCCCTCTTTGTAGGCATTGTAATATGAATAATGAAACAATTGACCATTGCCTATTTGAATGTAATATGCTGAGGTCTGCACAACATACCTTTCTTTGTAAACTGTTAAAATGCTTCAAACACCACAAAATCTCACTATCAGCCAAGAGCCTAGCCAACTATACCTGTACACAGAGCACAGAAATTGATATCTATCATCTTATATTTGAACTCCTTGAGTCAAAAGATCTACTGAAAGATATCTGAGAATATCTAATAAATAAGAGACAACCAAGTCAGTAGCTCTGTTGCCCACAGAGTGAAGCAAAAAGAAAAGAGCTAAATAGTATCAACTGAATAGCCCGCCTTGCTGTGAATTAGAAGAAGAAGAAAAATCAGAACTGAAGTGGAATCTTTTTATTTTCTTTGGAAAAATAGAATTGATCTGTAACTTATTTCTTTTCATTGAGGAAATTCAGAAGAGAACTTGAACCTTTCTTCACTTCGTTGAGAAAACTTAGAATTAAAGTGGACCTTTTTATTTTCAAGGAGAATATTCACAATCAAAGTATAACTTTTTTCTACCTTTTATGGAAAAATTTAGAACAGAGCTTTCAATTTTTTTCACCTCTTTGAGAAAAATTAGAACTGAAGTGGAACATTGTTTATTTTCATTGGAAAAAATTAGAATTGGTCTGTAACTTTTTTTGGAGAAAATTCAGAAATTAAAAGAGGAACTTTTTTATTTTTGAAAAAATTAGAATTGATCCGTAACTTTTTTCTTGAGAAATTTTCAGAAGAGAACATGAACTTTTATTTCCTTCATTGAGAAAACTGAGATTTAAAGTGGAACTTTTTATCTTGATGGAGAATGTTCACAATCAAAGTATGACTTTTTTCTCTCTTCAACAGAAGAATTTAGAACAGAACTTTAGATTTTCTTCACCTCTGAGAAAAATCAGAACTGAAGTGGAAGCCTTTTTTTATTTTCTTTGGAGAAAATTAGAATTTAACTGTAACTTTTTTCTTTTCATTGAGAAATTTTCAGAAGAGAACTTGAACCTTTCTTCACTTTTTTGAGAAAACTCTGAATTAAAGTGGAGCTCTTTATCTTCATGGCAAATATTCGCAATCAAAGTATAACTTTTTTCTATCTTTTACGAGAAATTTAGAACAGAGCTTAAAATTTTTTTCACCTCTTCGAGAAAAATCTGAACTGAAGTGGAACCTTTTTATTTTCTCTAGAAAAAATTAGAATTGATCTAAAGCTATGTCAAGTCACATGTTTCAAACTGTTTCACACCCCAAATAATCTCCTAAAATGTCAATTTGTTATGCTTTAAGTATGTTTTATGTCATTCCAAGACATGTAAAAAAAGTTTAAATAAAATTATCACGTTAAAAAAAAAAACTATAGCGACCAAAGCTGAGAAGTAAAGCTATGTCAAGTCCCATGTCTCTAACTGTTTCACCCCAAATAATCCCCTAAAATGTCAATTTTCATGCTTTAAGTATGTCTTATGTCATTCTAAGACATGAAAAAAGTTGAAATAAAATAATCATGCTAAAAAAATAAACTTCAAAAAGTAAAAAAATGTGGGGAATGGGCCCCGAAAAAGTTGTAGGGATGGGGAGAGTGGACCTTGGAGGTTGAGGTCCTTGGTGGCTAGGGTCATTGTTGGTTGCGGTCCTTGATGGTTCAATTCGATAACCATCTCACTAATCACATATTGTGTGCTTGTTCATTCTAAGACATGTAAAAAAGTTGCAATAAAATTATCATTTTAAAAAAATAAACGTCAAAAAGTATACAAAAATGGAGGGATAGGCCCAAAAAGTTGGAGGGAGGGGGCCTCTTGGAGGTTGGGGAGAGGGGACCTTGGAGGTTGAGTTCCTTGGTGGCTTTGGTCATTACTGGTTGCGGTCCTTGATGGTTCAAATCCATAACCATCTCCTTAATTCCATATTGCGTACTTGTCTATTATAGAAACCACAGCCGAGAAGTAAAGCTATGACAAGTCACATGTCTCAAACTGTGTGACGTTTCCTTTGTTTTGGCAACTGTGCTGTCACATGTCTCAAACTGTTTCACCCCAAATAATCCCCATAAATGTCAAATATTCTCTGACGTTTCTTTGGTCTGGCAATTGTGCACAGATACATTTTAAATTCATATGAAGCCTATTGATTTTTCTGTCATGAATCCTTACACAATCGAAGTACACGATAAGTTCAACGTAATTCATGTCTGTATTAATTACACATCATCCTGTCTGGAAATTAATTATAATATGTTATCAAGGAATGTTCACGGGGTGAGAATGTGTCATAGCAGATAAGTTTTGACAACATCCTGTTAAATAACTTCAGGGTAAATTCATTGGAGTCTGGTAATGTCACCTTGTTAGCCCAGTATTTCTAGCTCATTGGAAGTCAATGATCTTGTACTGGCAGTATTCAAACCCCTGTGATCTTTTTCTGGTAGTATTAGATAATGGGTCCCTACTCACATGGTATTTGATAAACCCCTCTATGGCGAGTAACTGGGGCTATATCTTTACCACAAGTTTAGGAGATTCATGACTTTAAAATTATTGATAAATGCTACATAAAAATTATTTTGTGTGAAAACTTTTTTTGAAACTTGTAGTGACTTTTGGAATATATGGAATGTAAATTATATATTTGAGAGCTGGGCAGCAACTTTCCATGGTAAAAGATCCTTGATTTTACGGGAGTGTCTTGCCAATATTCGGCTAATTTTATTGTTAATAAAGACAATAGGATAACCACTTTCAAAAAGTATGACTGTAATAAAATTCAGTTCATCTGTGATGTGACTAGCCTTTCACTAGCCCTTTGTATTTCCAATCATATGAGTCCTTTTTTCAATTTCTAAAGCAACTTTTCATATGCCCCCAGGGCATAGCATACAACCCTTGCACTAAGGGCTCTGAGGGGGGTTATCATCCTAAAAGACCTAATTTCCAGTACTTTCAGCTACTTTGAACAAAATGTATATCTCAAAATTTTGATTGGATGTGTTTGGGGAAACGATGGGCGTGAGAGAGGGGTTAGTTGCCCTTCAATCACTTTCGACTATTAAAAAGGGCACTAGCCCTTTCAATTTCCAATTGAATGAGCCTTTTTGAAGTTTTTGGCTTAAATTACAACCCTTGTCCTGAGGGCTGTTGGGGGGAGGGGTTGTCATCCTTAAAGACCTAATTTCCAAAACTTTCAAATACGTTGAATAAAATGGCTATGTCAAAATTTTGATTGGATGTGTTTGGGGAAAAGGCAGGCGTGAAAAGGGGCTAGTTGCCCTCAAATCACTTTTGACTGTCAAAAAAGAGCACTAGCCCTTTGAATTTCCAATCGAATGACCCCTTTTTCAAGTTTCTGCAACAAAGATTTCAATAATAGCCTTATATGCCCCCAGTTTATAACTTATAACAATTGCCCCAAAGACTGTGGGGGGAGTGTCCTGCTCAAAGGTATAGTTTTCAGAAATTCCAACTGCGTGGAACAAAATGGCTATCTAAAAATTTGGTTGAATGTGTTTGGGTAAATGGTGGGCGTGGTAGGGGTGTTTCAATCACTGTCGACTATTAAAAAGGGCACTAGCCATTTCAATTTACAATCGAATGAGCCCTTTTTGAAGTTTCTACGACAACACTTTCTATAAAAGCTTTAGTAGTGTTATAGTAATATAAGAGAGTGGCCAGGTGGGCATTACTGTAGTAATATAAGAGAGCGGCCAGGTTGAGCATTACTGTGTCAATTAAAGGTAGCAGACAGATAGGACATTACTGTATGAATTAAAGAGACAAGATATGGATGTTTTATGTTTATGGATTTTTATTGTTGTATTGGTGTTATATTTGATGTTTTATTGTATGGGAGTCTGATTGTTATTACAAAGATGGTTTTTGATATATGGTTGAATATGTGTGTTACTTTATGATTGATTATACGTATTGTTATATGGTGGTGGTTTTTATTCAATGTTTTTTTTGTATGGATGTTTTATTGTATAGGATATACGGTATTTAATAGTTTTTTAAGGCTTTAGTTTCAGGAGGGGTGGTAGGAAATTACTGTATCAATCTAAGGAAGAGGGGTGGTAGGAAATTACTGTATCAAACTATAAATAGTCATGTCTTTGGTTGTTTTTTTATGTTGTAATCATAAACAACATACCATGAAAATTTGTGCTGTTCACACTACAATGCTTTTGTATTAAATTTTATGTTTCAGTTAAAATTCATGAGTGTTTTCATGTATTGATGGTTGTTTTCCTGGTATGATTAAATGAAGTTACGAAATTCTGTCTGTTAAGCAATATGTTTTTGGTTGTTTTTTTTATGTTGTAATTATAAACACATACCATGACAATTCGTGCTGTTCACAATACAATGCTTTTGTATTAAATTTCATGTTTCTGTTAAAAGTCATGAGTGTTTTCACAAATCGATGGTTGTTTTCATGGTATGGTTGCATGAAGTTTATGGCTATGAAATTCTGTCTGTTAAGCAATATTTTAGGCGTGTTTTTTTATGTTTGGCCTTGAACACGGGTGTCAAAACTCTGATGATGAGTTATTTTATCAGTTCAAAAAACAATCCTTAGAAATCCTTGGAAATCTAGTAGTGAGGTGATTATGAGTTTGAACCATCAAGGACCGTAAGCACCATTGACCCTAACCACCAAAGACCTCAACCTCAGAAGCCTCACCATACCCCCCCCCCCCCCTCCCACTAAAACTTTTAACTGAAACTCTTAACCCTGCTCTAAACTAAAACTCTCAACTAAAATTAAACTAAACTATAACTCTAACTAAAACTCTAAGCTAACACTCTAAATTAAAACTCTAGACTCTAAACTAAAACTAAACTAAACTATAACTCTAACTAAAACTCTAAACTCTAAACTAAAACTCTTATCTAAAACTAAACAACAACTCTAAACTGAGATTCTTAACTAAAACTAAACTAAACTATAACTCTAACTAAAACTCTATGTTAAGACTCTAAACCAAAACTCTGAATTAAAACTAAACTAAACTATAACTCTAACTAAAACTCTAAGCTAAGACTCGAAACTAAAACTCCAATATCTAAACTAAAACGCTTAACTAAAACTAAACTAAAACTATAACTCTAACTATAACTCTAAACTAAAACTCTAAACTAAATCTCTTAACTAAAACTAAACTAGAGGTCTAAACTAAAGCTCGTAACTAAAACCAAACTAAACCATAACTCTAACTAAAACTCTAAGCTAAGACTCTAAACTAAAACTCTTAACTAAAACTAAAACTAGAGATCTACACTAAAGCTCCTAACTAAAACCAAACTAAACCATAACTCTAACAAAACTCTAAGCTAAGACTCTAAACAAAAACTCTAAATTCTCAACTAAAACTAAAATAAACGATAACTATAACTAAACCTCTAAGCTAAGACTCTAAACTAAAACTCCTTTCTAAAACTAAACAATAACTCTAAACTAAAATTCTTAAGTCAACTAAACTAGACTATAGCTCTAACTAAAATTCTATGCTAAGACTCTAAACTAAAACTCTGAATTAAAACTAAACTAAACTATAACTCTAACTAAATCTCTAAGCTAAAACTCGAAACTAAAACTCCGATATCTAAACTAAAACTCTTAACTTAAACTAAACTAAAACTATAGCTCTAGACTAAAATTCTGAATTAAAACTAAACTAAACTATAACTCTAACTGAAACTCTAAGCTAAGACTCGAAACTAAAACTCCAATATCTCTACTAAAACTCTAAACTAAAACTCTAAACTAAAACTCTTATCTAAAACTAAACTAGATATCTAAACTAAAGCTCTTAACTAAAACTAAACTAAACCAAAACTCTAACTAAAACTCTAAGCCAAGACTCTAAACTAAAACTCTATATTCTCAACTAAAACTAAACTAAACTATAACTATAACTAAACTCTAAGCTAAGACTCTAAACTAAAACTCTAAACTCTAAACTAAAACTCTTAACTAAAACTAAACTAAACTATAACTCTAACTAAAACTCTAAGCTCAGATTCTAAACTAAAACTCTAAGCTAAGACTCTAAACTGAAATTCTAAGCTCTAAGCTAAAACTCTTAACTGAAACTAAACTATAACTCTAAACTAAACTATAACTAAACTAAACTATAACTGTAGCTAAAACTCTAAGCTAAGACTCTAAACTAAAACTCTAAACTCTAAACTAAAACTCTTAACTAAAAATAAACTAAACTAATACTAAACTAAACTATAACTCTAACTAAAACTCTAAGCTAAGACTCTAAACTAAAACTCTAAACTAAAACTCTTAACTAAAACTAAACTACAACTCTAAACTAAAACTCTTAACTAAAACTAAACTAAACTCTAACTCTAACTAAAACTCTAAGCTATGACTCTAAGATAATACTCTAAACTCTAAACTAAAATTCTTAACTAAAACTAAACTATAATTCCAAACTAAAACTCTTGACTAAAACTAAATAAATTATAACTCTAACTGAAACTCAGACTCTAAACTAAAACTATAAACTCTAAACTAAAACTCTTAACTAAAACTAAACTACAACTCTTAAAAACTAAACTAGACAATAAAATCTAACTAAAACTCTAAGATAAGACTCTCAGCTAAAACTCTAAACTCTAAACTAACACTCTTAACTAAAACTAAACTACAACTCTAAGATAAGACTCTAAGCTAAAACTCGAAATTAAAACTCTTAACTAAAACTAAACTACAACTCTAAACTAAAAGTCTTAACTGAAACTAAACTAAACTATAAGTGTGACTAAAAACTCTAAACTAAGACTCTAGGCTAAAACTCTAAGCTAAAATTCTTAACTAATATTAACTACACTTTAACTCTAAACTAAAACTCTTAGCTGAAACTAAACCAAACTATAAGTGTAACTAAAAACTCTAAGCTAAGACTCTAGGCTAAAAATCTAAGCTAAAACTCTTAACTAAACTATAACTCTAAACTAAAAACTCTTAACTGAAACTAAACTTAACTATATGTGTAACTAAAAACTCTAAGCTAAGATTCTAGGCTAAAACTCGAAGCTAAAACTCTCAACTAAAACTAAACTAAAATATAACTCTAAACTAAAACTCTTAACTGCAACTAAACTATAAATGTAACTAAAAACACTAAGCTAAGAGTCTAGGCTAAAACTCTAAGCTAAAGCTCTTAACTAAAACTAAGCTATAACTCTAAACTAAATCTCTTAACTGAAAATAAACTAAACTATATGTGTAACTAAAAACTCTAAGCTAAGACTCTAGGCCAAAAGTAAAATAGAGATCTAAACTAAAGCTCCTAACTAAAACTAAACTAAACTATAACTCTAACTAAAACTCTAAGGTAAGACTCTAAACTGAAACTCAAAATTCTCACTAAAACTAAACTAAACTATAACTATAACTAAAACTCTGAGATAAGACTCTAAACTAAAACTCTAAACTCTAAACTAAAACTCTTAACTAAAACTAAACTATGACTCTAACTAAAACTCCAAGCTAGGACTCTAAACTAAAACTCTAGGCTAAGACTCTAAACTGAAACTCTAAACTCTAAACTAAAACTCTTAAATAAACTACAACTCTAAAATAAACTATAACTAAACTAAACTATAACTGTAACTAAAACTCTAAGCTAAAACTCTAAACTAAAACTCTAAACTCTAAACTAAAACTCTTAACTAAAACTAAACTACAACTCTAAACTAAACTAAAACTAAACTAAACTATAACTCTAACTAAATCTCTAAGCTAAGACTCTAAAGTAAAACTCTAAACTAAAACTCTTAACTAAAACTAAACTAAAACTCTAAACTAAAATTATTAACTGAAACTAAACTAAACTATATCTCTAACTAAAGCACTATGCTATGACACTAAGCTAATACTCTAAACTAAAACTCTTAACTAAAACTAAACTATAAGTCAAAACTAAAAAACTCTTGACTAAAAATAAAATAAATTATAACTCTAACTGAAGCTCTGTGCTAAGACTCTATACTAAAACTCTAAACTTTAACTGAAACTCTTAACTAAAACTAAACTACAACTCTTAACTAAAACTAAACTAAACTATAAACTCTAACTAAAACTCTAAGATAAGACTATAAACTAAAACTCTCAACTCTAAACTAAAACTCTTAACTAAAACTAAACTAGAACTCTAAGCTAAAACCCTAAACTCTAAACTAAAACTCTTAACTAAAACTAAACTACAACTCTAAACTAAAACTCTTAACTGAAACTAAACTAAACTGAAACGTAATTAAAACTCTAAGCTACGACTCTAGACTAAAACTCTAAACCAAAACTCTTAGGTAAAACTAAACTAAACTAAACTATAACTCTAAACTAAAACTCTTGACTGAAAACTAAACTAAACTATAAGTGTCACTAAAAACTCTAAGCTAAGACTCCAGGCTTAAACTCTAAGCTAAAACTCTTAACTAAACTAAACCAAACTATAACTCTAAACTAAAACTCTTAACTAAAACTAAACCTTACCTGACATGTCTCTTTAGTTGATGCAGTAATATCCTACCTGTCTTGTCTCTTTAATTGATCAAGTAATTTCCATCCTGTCTTGTCTTAAGTTAAAAAAAATAAGTAAAAAAAAAAAGTGTTACTACAAACAATATTTTTAGTAACATTTCTATATCATTCGAATTTTTGAATTTGGAAAATATTAAATGTGATTTTTTTTATGTTTTAAGTATGTTTCATGCCATTCTAGGACCTGTAAAAAAACAGAAAAAAAGTTAAAAAATACCATGTTAGAAAAAATTTTGGGGTGGGGCTTGAGTGGGGGGGGGGGGTAAAAGGAGGGAGGGAGGGGGGTTGGAGAGGGTGTAGTGTTGGGAGATAGTGGGAGGGGGGTATGGTGAGGCTTATGAGGCTGAGGTCGTTGGTGGTTAGGGTCAATGGTGCTTACGGTCCTTGATGGTTCATACTCAAATTACCTCACTACTAGATTTCCAAGGATTTCCAAGGATTTTTTTTGAACTGATAAAATAACTCATCATCAGGGTTTTTATAAAAGTTTTCAAGGCCAAACATAAGAAAATACACGCCTAATATATTGCTTAACAGACAGAATTTCATAGCCATCAACTTCACTCAGCCATACCATGAAAACAACCATCGATGTATGAAAACACTCCTGACTTTTAACAGAAACATTAAATTTAATAAAAAGTATTATAGTGTGAACAGCATGAATATTCATGGTATGTTGTTTATAATTACAACATAAAAAAACAACCAAAAACATGTTCCTTAATAGACAGAGTTTCGTAACTTCATTTAATCATACCAGGAAAACAACCATCAATGCATGAAAACATTCAAGACTTTTAACAGAAAAATGAAATTTAATACAAAAGCATTGTAGTGTGAACAGCACGAATTTTCATGGTATGTTGTTTATAATTACAACATAAAAAAAAAACAACCAAAGACATGACTTTATAATTTGATACAGTAATTTCCTACTTCCCCTCATCCTTAGATTGATACAGTAATTTGCTACCACCCCTCCTGAAACTAGAGCCTGAAAAAACTATTAAAAACCGTATATCCATACAATAAAGCATCCATAAAAAAACATTAAATAAAGCACCAACCATATAACAATACGTATAGTCAATCATAAAGTAACACACGTATTCAACCATATATCAAAAACCATCTCTGTAATAACAATCAGACTCCCATACAATAAAACATCAAATATAACACCAATACAACAATAAAAATCCATAAACATAAAACATCCATATATCTGTCTTGTCTCTTTAAAACATACAGTAATGTCCTATCTGTCTGCGACCTTTAATTGACACAGTAATGCCCCACCTGGCCGCTCTCTTATATTACTACAGTAATGCCCCACCTGGCCGCTCTCTTATATTACTGTAATACTACTAACCTTATATGCTTCCAGGGCATAACTTACTACCCATACTCTGAGGCTGTAGGGGGTTGTCATCCTCAAAGACCTAATGTCCAGAACTTTCACCTACGTTGAACAAAATGGCTATCTCAAAATTTTGATTGGATGGGTCTTGGGAAAAGGTGGGCGTGAGAGGGGGGGGTTAGTTGCCCTTCAATCACTTTTGACTATTACGAAGGGCACTAGCCCTTTGAATTTTCAATCGAACGAGCCTCTTTTGAAATTTCTACGACACTGCTTTCTATAAAAACCTTATATGCCCCCAGGGTATAACTTACAACCCATGCCCTGAGAGCTGTGGGGGAGTGTCCTCCTCAAAAACATAATTTCTATCTGAAAATCAACTACGCTAAACAAAATGGTTATCTCGAAATTTTGATTGGATGTGTTTGGGGAACTGGTGGGCGCGGAAGGGGTATTAGTTGCTTTCCCATTACTTTCGACTATTAAAAATGGCACTAGCTATTTCAGTTTCAAATCGAATGAGCCCTTTTTTGAAGTTTGTACGACAACGCTTTTTATAAAACCCTTATTTGCCCCCAAGGCAAAACTTACAGCCCTTTCCCCGAGGGCTCAGGGGGGGGGTCATCCTCAAAGACCTAATTTCCAGAACTTTCAACTACGCTGAACAAAATGGCTACCTCAAAATTTGGATTGAATGTGTTTGGGGAAAAGGTGGGAGTGAAAGGGGGGTTAGTTGCCCTCCAGTCACTTTTTACTATTAAAAACTACACTATCCCTTTGAGTGTCCTCCTCAAAAGCATAATTTCTATGTGGAAATCAACTACTTTGAACACAATCGCTATCTCAAAATTTCGATTGGATGTGTTTGGGGAAATGTTGGGCTTGGAAGGGGTGTTAGTTGCCTTCCAATCACTTTCGACTATTAAGAAGGGCACAAGCCTTTCCAATTTCCAATCAAATGAGCCGTTTTCGAATTTTCTAGGAAAACTCCCTCGATACGAAGTGCCATGGTTTAAAGAGAAAATAATAAATAATACATTTTGGCAACATCGTTCTTTACTTAGGCAGCGATATTGCACTGCCTATGATATAATTAGCCGAAGATTGACAAAACACTCCCGTAAAATCAAGGATCTTTTACCATGGGAAGTTCCCACCAAGCTCTCAGATATAATTTACCTTCCATTTATTCCCAAAGTCACTACAAGTTTAGAAAAAAGTTTGCACACAAAATATTTTTTATGTAGTATCTCTTGATAATTTTAAAATCATGAATCTCCTAAATTCTGGCAAAGATATAACCCCAGTTACTCGCCAAAGAGGCGTTTATCAAATACCATGTGACTGTGGCAACTTTTATGTTGGTAGAACCAATCATAATTTAGAAAAACGCCTACAACGACACAAAAGACGACATAACTAAAGCTTTGAATTCAAATAGTATAAATATTTCTTTTGATTCTGCTTTAAGCAGTCATCTATGATAATCCTAGCCATAAAATGATTTTCGAAGAAACTTCCCTTATTAGCAATGATTTAGGCATAGGACAGGTTGTTCGAGAGGCAATTGAAATTAAAATCAAAATAAATAGTATCACTTTTTTAAATAGGGATTTGGGGGAATATTCGCTTAATGCTTTATATACAAATTTTATTTTAGACATGATTTAACTAATCAAACAGTTCGTGGTAACGAACTGTAAGGAAGAAGCGATCGGGCTCAATAGTAACCAAAACTCTAAAAACCATAGTTGGATACCAATAGATAATGAAAATAATTAGATTTTTATACTGATTTCAAATATATAAGTTTCATCAAGTTTAATCTTACTCATCAAAAGTTACGCGCCTGATAATATGTGCCTTATTTTTGAAAAAAGGGGAGACAACCCCCTAAAAATCATAGAACTTGAATGAAAATCGCGCCATCATAATCAGTGTATCAGAGAAACCCTATTATAGAAGTTTCAGGCTCATATCTGCAAAAATGTGGAATTTCGTATTTTTTGCCAGAAAAAGATCACGGATGCGTGTTTTTTTTTTTTTTTTTTCCAGGGGTGATCGTATCGATCCGGTAGTCCTAGAATATCGTGAGAGGACTCATTCGAAAGGAAAGTAAAAGTTCTAGTTCCTTTTTTGAGTGACCAAAACTTTTGGTAAAGTCCAAAATAGCAAACTAGACATCCCAAATCATGAGTTTTTATGCAACCTACACCTACGAAAGGTTAAGAAACCTAGCTAAGAAAATGTTATTAATAAAATCAGATGTATTTTAAACTGGAATGTTCATATTTTTGGAAACTAATGCCCAATATTAAAAAGAACGCAAAAATGTACCCAATTATTAAAAGAAATAAGATATTATCAATAAAATCAGATGTATCTTAAGCATAGATGTTCTTATTTCAGAAAATTAAAACCCAACTTTATTAGGAAATCAAATATTATTAATAAAACCAGGCATACACCTACGAATGCTTAAGAAACCTAGGTAAGAAAATATTATTAATAACATCAGATGTATTTAAACTGGGATGTTCATATTTCTGAAAACTAAAACCCAACTTTATTTTAAAAAAATATGCAAAAATGTACCCAATTATTAAAATAAATCAAATATTATTAATAAAATCAAATTATTTTAAACATGGATGTTATTATTTCTGAAAATTAAAACCCAACTTGATTAGAAAATCAAACATTATTAATCAAACCAGACATACACCTACGAAAGGTTAGAAAACATAGCTCAGAAAAGTCCAAAATAGCAAACTAGACATCCCAAATCATGAGTTTCATGCAACATCCATCTACGAAAGGTTAAGAAACCTAGCTAAGAAAATGTTATTAATAAAATCGGATGTATTTTAAACAGGGATTTTCATTTCTGAAAACTAAAACCGAACTTTATTTTAAAAATATGCAAAAATGTACCCAATTATTAAAAGAAATTAAATAGTATTAATAAAATCAGATGTATTCTAAACATGGATGTTCTTATTTCTGAAAATTAAAACTCAACTTGATTAAAAAATCAAATATTATTAATAAAACCAGACATACACCTACGATAGGTTAGAAAACCTAGCTCAGAAAAGTTCAAAATAGCAAACTAGACATCCCAAATCATGAGTTTTTTGATTTGGGATGGGAGGTCATCCTTAAAGACCTAATTTCCAAAACTTTAAATTACGTTTAACAAAATGGCTATCTTCAAATTTTGGTTGGATGTATTTGGGGAAAGGGGGTTGAGAAGGGGGATTAGTTGCCCTCCAATCACTTTCGACTATAGAGGGCAATAACCCTTTGAATTTCCAATTGAATGAGACCTTTTTGAATTTCCCGACAAAGCTTTCTGTAAAAACTGTATGTGCCCCCAGGGCATAACTTAAAACCCTTGCCCTGTAGGCTGTGGTGGGATTGTCCTCAAAAACATAATTTTTATCTGGAAATCAACTACTTTGAACGAAATGGCTATCTCAAAATTTTGATTGGATGTGTTTGGGGAAATGGTGGGCTTGGAAAGGTTGTTAGTTGCCTTCCAATCACTTTCGACTATTAAAAAGGGAAGTAACCACTCCAATTTCCAATCTAATGAGAGTAGTGTGATATTAGGAAATATCAACCCTACAAGGAAATATACAAGAATATGCATGCAGTTTCAACAGTTCATGACTTACCACGGACATGTATCTAGTACCAAAAACGGTAAATGACTTACCGCACAGGTTTCTGTGTCAACACCCATTTTCTGGGCCAATCAAAGAGAACTATTACGGAGGGTACTTAATGTTTCTGAGGCAACATCCATTTCTGGACCAAGGTTTTTTTACTACAAAATAATTTTTCTACTAGTGATACAGCCAAGTTGGACATGTTTATGACTCAAAACTTGTCAAAGAGATTGATAACCTCTAGCTAAAAGGCATATTGCATCTCATCAGGTTTGGTTAAAAATACATCATGGGTAGTTACAGAAGGATGAATGGTATGGTACAGTCATAATTGTTTCAACTTGAAAGTTATATCATTTGCGTAAAAGCTAACTCAATTTTCGAAAAAGGTATAGCATTTGCATAACTCTGTTCTGAATAACCTTAATTGGTGATTGAATAATGGGGTGAAACAGAGTTCGAGAATATTTTTAATTTGATTGTATGAAAGTGCTAAAAAAGGCTTAAAGTGCTTACCAGTTAAGGTAAGCCCGAAGGGGGTGCTAACTCTTACGCAATTTAATATAAATTTGGAATAACATCGTTGGTATTAATCTATAGAAATGGTTAACGATGACAAGGTGATCATGGGACTTCACCTACCTTTACTTTTTGGCTCTGTCCTGTATAATACACGAATACCAATTTAGCAGTGTTGCCAATATGAAATATGCTTTAGCATTGGGGTATGCTAAAAAGTTGAAAGTAATAGAGTCGTAAGCACCAAGATGACCTTGTGAGTTTACCTAGCTTTACTTCTCCGGTGTGTTCTGTATAATACAAAAATACCATTTGAGTATTGTTATCAATATAAATATGCCTTAGCATTGGAGTATGTTAAAAAGTTGAGACTAATAGAGATGTAGATGCTAAGAAAAGAATTTTAATAAAAAATTCAGAAAAATCCTTAGAAATCCTTAGAAATCAACTAGTGAGATGATATTGAGAAAATCTAAGTATCAGAGTGAATAAATTTTTTCTATTTTCAAAATTATTCACCCTAACACATAGATTTTGACAGTGTTATCCGACGTATCTGACCAAGGATCTTGATAAAGAATTTATTCAATCTGATACTTAGATTTAGTCAATTTTATCCGATGTATCTGACAAAGATGTTGATAGAAAAAATTTATTCACTTTGATACTTAGATTTTGCCAATGTTATCCCATGTATCTGACATTAGATGTTGATACAGAATTTCATCACTCTGACTCTTAGGTTTTGATAATGTTAACCGACATATCTGGCAAAGGATGTTGATAAAGAATCTATTCCCTCTGATACTTAGATTTTATCAATTTTATTCAGTCTATAAAAAAAGTGCTACTGCAATCATTATTTTTCTAATAGTAAAAGTCACGACCAACATTTCCATATCATTCTCATTTTGAATTTTAAAAATATCAATTGTGAATTTTCTATGTTTTAAGTATGTTTTATGTCATGTAAAAAAAAAGTTGAAAAAATATCATGTTAAAAAAATAATAAAAAAAAGTTCAAAAAACTTCAAAAAAATGTAAAAAAAAATTCGGGGAGGGGTCCCAAAAAGTTGAAGGAAGGGGGCCCCTTGGAGATTGCGGATAGGGGACCCTTGGAGTTTGAAGTCCTTGGTGGTTAGGGTCATTGATGGTTGCGGTCCTTGATGGTTCAAACCCATAATCATCTCACTAGTTGATTTCTAAGGATTTCTAAGGATTGTTCTGAATTTCCTTATTAAAATTCTTGTCTTAGCGTCTACATCTCTATTAGTCTCAACTGTTTATCATACTCCAATTCTAAGGCATATTTTATATAGATAACACTACTCAAATGGTACTAGTGTATTATTATACGGAACACAACAGAGAAGTAAAGCCAGGTCAACTCACGAGGTCATCTTGGTGCCTACGACTCTATTACTTTCAACTTTTTAGCATACGCCAATGCTAAAGCATATTTTATACCCATGATTTTATACCCTTACCCATGATGAATTCTTAACCAAACCTGATGAGATCCAAGATGCCTTTAAGCTAGAGTTTATCAATCTCTTTGACAAGTTTTGACTCATAAACATGTCCTACTTGGCTGTATCGCTAGTAGAAACATAATTTTGTAGTAAAAAAAAAAAAACCTTGGTCAAGAAATGGATGTTGCCTCAGAAACATTAAGTGCCCTTCTCCGTATTCGTTCTCTCTGATTGGCCCAGAAAAGGGATGTTGACACAGAAACCTGTATGGTAAGTCATGTACCACATGTAGTACTAGATACCTGTCCGTGGTAAGTCATGTACCGTTGAAACTACATACATATTCTTGTATATTTCCTTGTAGGGTTGATATTCCCTAATAGCACACTACTAATGAGCCCTTTTTCACGTTTGTACGACACAGCTTTCAATAAAAACCTTATATATCCCCAGGCCATAACTTACAACCCTTACCCTGAGGGCTGTGGGGGAGTGTTATACTCAAAGATATAATTTCCGGACCTTTCAGCTACTTTGGACAAAATGGCTATCTCAAAATTTTGATTAGATATGTTCGGATAAATGGTGGGCGTTCAAGGGGTGTTAGTTGCCTTCCAACCATTTTCGACTATTAAAAGAGGCACTAGCCATTTCAATTTCCAATCAAATGAGCCCTTTTTGAAGATTCTACGACAACACTTTCTATAAAAACCTTATATGCCCCCAGGGCATAGCTTACAACTCGTTCTCGATGTTCCACTAATATCATACGGACAATTTGATCTATGAGCTGTCATATAATTGTGGTGACGGAAAGTAGTTGAGAATGTTCCGGAAAAATTCAAACGCGGGATACCGTACAAACAGTTATTCCAAATATTAAAACTGGAAATAAAATGCAGCTGGTCCAAAGACAAAACTTTAATTGATGAACTATGGTCAATATAAAAATAATCCATATTGATTTATTTGAAGTCTTAAGAGACTCAAAAACAGATGAAAAAGTAAAAGCTCACACAGAAATACAATAAAGAAAATATGGATCAAAGAAGAAATAATAAAGGGTTTTTTAAATACTATTGGGGAAAAAATGGAAAAGACATGATAGAATAGTAGTTAAATTTAAAGTTCAAAATAGGGATAATATCCTTTTTAATAGACAATATATAGAAATTCACAAAAATACCAGATATTTCGGTCGCTGTATGTGTGACCGAAGTATCTGGTATTTTTGTGAGTTTCTATACGCTGTCTATTAAAAAGGATTTTATCCCTATTTTGAACTTTTATTTTATCGTCATGGGAAGGCAGTGTGGTCTCCGAAATTATCTAAGAATAATAGTATTTCACTAAACCTTCAAACATTGCATTCTTATATGTTTGTAAAACGCCAAATTTTCATCCAGAATACCACCAAGGTTTTTAAAGTGATCAGCCGGTCGTAATTCAAGACCGTTTAAAAAGAGGGAGACCCCATCTCTAACGATTAACCCACTTCGTGAAAATAACACTATTGACATTATATTTTATATTAGAAATAACAAATTATTCAAATACCAGTAATATATAGTTATTAACATACTTTCAAGATTATTGGAAAGAACTAATACGTCTCAGTGAGAAGTAAAATTACTACACCTTCCGCAAACATTATAATTTTAGAAAGGAAGCAAAGATTAAGTAAGTTCATTTATAAAAATAAGAAATAAGGTAGGCCCAAAACAGAATCCTAAGATACCCCGTAATTAATTGGCTATGTGTCAGGAAGAACATCTCTGGATTTAAAACCCATTCAAGTCGTCTCCCAGAAAGATAAAAAAAAATAAGAGCTGGTTATGTAAAACCCATTGGACGTTGAGTTTTAAAAGAAGCAAAGAAGGATTTACGGTGTCAAAAGCCTTGGCGAAATCAAGGAAAATCATCAGGGTGTGTGGAGTAAATATGAAGGAAATCGCTCAGACGCGTTGACCACCAGTTATTGCATTATTTGTATTTATTAAAAGTTCGTCTATTGCCAGTTCAGTTGATTTATCTCTGAATTAGCAATTTTTTTCCAAAATTTTACTAAAGACCAAAAGCAGTATGGTACCTCTATAATTCGAAGGATTAGTTGAACTACCAGCTTTAATCAATGGTACCATTCAATAACTCTGTACAATGTTTCAGTGCCAAGCTATCTGTGGAAAAGAAGAAGAAAAAAAGAAGAAGAAAGATGCTGTATATGAACAATATCGTAGTTTCAGCCACTATTCTTGATTTTCAAGCCAATATATTTCCCTTGCTGTTCAAGCCAATGGACGCTAAATTTTCTATATAGGGGTTTTGGACAAGGCGGTTATAATAGTGTACTTTTTTTTATCTGATTCTAGTTTAAGGAGTTATGGACTGTTTCATTTTTTACTATGGAGCGTGATCGCCTCTTACTAGGTTGCTAGCTACCGCTGCAATCTGGATCATGTAAAAACCCTGATTACCAACAGGAAAAAGCCTAAAGCTTTTCCTTTTTTGGAATAGTAAGAGACGAGCCTCAAAGAATCAGGTAGCTAACTAAGTCTAATATATGCAATAGTTTGTTCTTCTAATGATCGTCTTTTAATATAATTTTTCTTAATTGGAATAGTAAGAGACGACCTGGCTACAACCTAAGATTATCACATCATTGATCAATCTTTAACACGATTCCTTATGTAATTTTAAATTTAAAAAAGAAACTCGTTTGATTTACATCCTAGCTAAAATAATGAAGATAATATGAATGAATCACAGGGTTCAGTTTCTTTGGGCTTGAGTTCATTCTTTACTATAATTCATAGAATCAAACAGCTAACTAAGTCCAATATGTGCCATGGTTTATTCTTTACTAGGTTTTAGCCATCTGTACAACCATTATACCGATTAAACTTGCATAATTCCTATTTATATTTAACTACATCGATCCTTTATATAAAAGTATTACATAAACTATTTTAAAATCGTGTCCTATAAAGTCTGCTTGGCGCAGTGGATAGCGTGCTGGTGTTATACTCCGAAGGTCACAGATTCAATTCCTACCACTGTATGGTAAGCATACATGCGCGTAACTAGTGGTTATGATAGCTGGCATTCATCAAGATTGGTCATAAAAATGCAGTTTTTTAGTGGAAAAATTGATTCTATTTTTAAAATATTTTTTTAATTACAAATAGCACTAGATCTAGCACTTTCCTTTAAAATGAGCTATTGAATAACTCTCTACGATGTTCCAGTGCCAAGCTATCTCTGGAAAAGGAAAAATAGAGAAAAAAAGATGCTGTTTAGGGAGAATGCTGTAGTAGCTGCCACTTTTCATGATTTTCAAGCCAGTTTATTTCCCTTGCTGTTCAAGCCAAGGGACAGAAATTTTTCGATACAAGGTTTTCGGACAAGGCGGTTCTAATGGTGTACTTTTTGTTTCGATCTGGGTCTTTTTTTTAGGAGTTATGGGTAAGGCTATTATAATTTTTAACATTGGACGTGATCGTCTCTTACTAGGTTGCTAGCTACCGCTTCAGCCCGGATAAGATTTGATTTTTCTTTTAGCTCAAGGAGAACCCTAAGCTACATCACAGTTAAATCGAGTGAATCTCGGTGATAAAATCAAAAGCTTTCAAAAAGCCAATGTGCTTTCAATTTTCCGAGGTTAAAAATCAGTGTGGCAAAAGGCTAGAGCAGCTTAACTTCAACCTACCTGATTCTCCTGATGTTACTGCCAATAATCTTAACAAATTCCTTGCTTCCATTATCCAGAGCCTTCCAGTATTGTCTTAGTGCTTCCACTGACTTTCTCTCAAAGCCTTTTTCTATCCTTTCCAACGAGATTACCGAGTCTGGGCAAATTCCAACGATATAGAAACAGGATTTTACAGCCCCTTTGAAAAAGAAAAACGGAACGCCTGGTTTTGAAGGCGTTCGTCCTATTTCTCTCACTCCAATACTCTCGAAACTTCGAAGGATTCTTTGCAGATTGGCTGAAGGAAAAAATCCTACGTCTTACTGATGTGACACAATTCCGGAACCTCAAATCCACTTTTACCTCCCACTACCTTGTTTCTCTTATCCACCACGTTAGAAGAATCCTCGAAAAGCCTAAGTCCTGGCTAAATTAAGTTCCATTGACTTTCAAAAAGCATTTGACCTTGTAAAACTAAATTTTCTCTTTTCCCACAAATCAGTATCAATAAATAAATGAAACCCAAAACAAACAGAAATTAAAATAAGTCAAACTCAAAATGAGCAGAAATTAATCTGAGTAGGGTTCTAAACACTATGCTTTCTAAAAGCTAGAATATAATTTGTACTTTACTGAAAAAATTCAAATGAATTTGCAAAAAAAAAAATATTCATTGTCAGTTTAATGCGCATATGCAGATATTTATTCCTAAAAAATTGTTGTTTTTATAAAGTTATAAAAAGTGAAAACATTTGAAAGAACTTTTTTCAGTTGAGTAAATTATATTTTTTTTTTATTATTTTTTTTTCGTTTTATATTGACATAGTCTTTTTCAGGGAGAAAGACTGAGCCTCTTCTGAAGTTAAACAACCATCCCTTCCATAAAAACCTTTAATATCTCCTGGGCATAACTTACAACCCTTGCCCCTAATCTCTGGATTTGTTTCAACCCCAAAAGCCTTGTTATATGATATTTAGAGTATTTTGAATAGAATGGTTGTCACAAAATTTCTATTAGACGCATTTCCGGACAATATGACGTGTGTGTAGGAGTAAGAGGGTAGCTGCACTCTGATCACTTTGACTCTTAAAAATAGCATTAGAGCGTCTGATTACCATTCCAATGAACCCCCTTTGAAGTTTATATGACCACACTTTCCATAAGAACCCCATTTGTCCCCAGGGCACAACTTGCCCTGAGGGCTGGGGGGAGGGGGTTTCTTATCCTCAAAGACATAATTTCCAGACTTTTCTGATAGGCTTAACAAAATGATTATATCAAAATTTTGATTGGAAGTGTTTGGGGAAGTGATAGACGTGGAGGGAGATATTTGCCCTCTGATCACTTTCGACTAATAAAAAAAAGGCACTAGTCCTCTTAGTTTCCAATCAAATGAGCCCTTTTTGAAGCTTCTTCGACAAAACTTTCTATAAAAACGCTATGTGCCCAAAGAGCATAACTTACGACCCTTTTCATGAGGGCTATGAGGGAGGGTTGTCATCCTCAAAGACATAATTTCCAAACCTTTCAACTACGTTGAACAAAATGTCCATATCAAATGTTGATCGAAAATGTTTGGGGAACTGATGAACGTTGTGAGGGGGGAGCGATTCTCACTCTGATTACTCTTGACTATAAAAAAGGGCAACAGCCCTCTCAATTCCCAATCGAAAGAGCCCCTTTTGAAGTTTTACGACGACACTTTCTATATGACATTATACCCCCCAAGGGCATAACTTTCAACCTTAGCCCTTAGGGCTGTTGGGGGTTGTTATACTCAAAAACATAATTTCCGGACTCTTCAACTACGTTCAACAAAATGGCTATATCAAAATGTTGATCGGAAGTGTTTGGGGAAATGATGTGTAATGGGGGGGATTTACCCTCTGATCGTTTTTGACTACTAGAAGGGCACTAGCCCTCTCCATTCCCAATTGAATGAGTCTTTTTTGAAGTTTCTACGACAACGCTGGCAAAGATCTAATTTCCAGACCTTTCAACTATGTTGAACAAAATGGCACATGTCAAAATATTGATCGGAAATGTTTGGGAAAAAATAATGAACGTTGGGGGGAGCGATTCTCACTCTGATTACTCTTGACTATAAAAAAAGGGCAATAGCCCTCTCAATTCCAAATCGAAAGAGCCCTTTTTGAAGTTTACGACAAAACTTTCTATATGACATTATACGCCCCAAAGGCATAACTTACAGCCTTAGCTCTGAGGGCTGTTTGGGGTTGTTATACTCAAAGACATAATTTCCGGACTCTTCAACTACGTTCAACAAAATGGCTATATCAAAATGTTGATTGGAAATGATTGGGAAATGATGTGTAATGGGGGGGGGGGAATTTGCTCTCTGATCGTTTTTGATATTAAAAGGGCACTAGCCCTCTTAATTCCCAATTGAATGAGCATTTTTTGAAGTTTCTACGATAACGCTGGCAAAGATCTAATTTCCAGAACTTTCAACTACGTTGAACAAATTGCCTATCTCAAAATTTTGATTGGATATGTTTGGGGAAATGGTAAGCTTGAGAGGGGCGTTAGTTGCCCTCCAATCACTTTCGACAATCAAATAGAGCACTAGCGCTCTCAAATTTCCAATCAAATAAGCCCTTTTCGAAGTTTCTACCACAACGCTTTCTATAAAACCTTATATGCCCCAAGGGCATAACGTACAACCCTTGCGCTGAGGGCTCTGGGGGGTGTGTCATCCTCAAAGACATAATTTCCGGACTTTCAACTACGTTGAACAAAATGGCTATCTCAAAATTTTTATTGGATGTTCTTAGGGAAATGGTGGGCGTGGGAGGAGTGTTAGCTTTCCTCCAATCGCTTTTGACTAATAAAAAGGGCACTAGCCCTTTGAAGTTCTCGAAGTTTCTATTACAACGATTTATAAAAACCTTATATGCATCCAGGGCATAACTTAAACCCTTTCCCTGAGGCGTGTGGGAGGGTGGGGTTGATCATCCTCAAAGACATAATATCCAGAACTTTCAACTACATTGAAAAAAATGGCTATCTCAAAATTTTGATTTGATGTGTTTGGTGAAATGGTGGGCGTGAGAGGGAGGTTAGTTACCCTCCAATCAGTTTCGACTAGCCTGCTTAAAAAGGGCACTAGCCCTTTCAATTTCCAATTGAATGAACTTTTTTAAAATTTCTATGACAATATTTTCTACAAGAAATCTTTTATTCCCCCAGGGTATTTTAGTAGAGACTTCAGAATCTCTACTAAAACGCATTCTATAAAAACCATATATGCAGTAGAAGAAGACATTGCTACACAACCGGGGCACCATATACGGGCATTGACCTACTAACGGGGGTGACGCAACACGCTCAGTGAATGCAACCAGTGCAAGATCATTGACCTCCAAATCACAGAGCTAGAAATACTAACGGGAAGTGACATCATCAGATAAGGAAATTTCAACATTGGAACATTCTTATCAGGGACTTGGAAAAACTGACGGGGCATGATGTCTCTTGACACATTTTTTTCATGAGAAATCTTATAAATTTGGAGGGTTTCACGGGAATTTAAATTGTATCTGTGCACAGTTGCCAGAACATAGGAAACGTCAGAGATTAATTGACATTTTAGGGGATTTGAAAGTAGAAACGAAAAATGTATTGCTTCTCAGGGATACTACTCTATTAAGAGATACATATTATTTTTCATTTTGGTGGTTTTCGACTGTGTTCTGTATAATACACAAGTACCTTTTAAGCAGCGTTGTCAATATGAAATACGCTTTAACATTCTAGTATACTAAAAAGTTGATACTAATAATGAAATTCAGAACAATCCTTAGAAATCAAGTAGTGAGACGATTATAAGTATGAACCGTCAAGGACTGCAACCACCAAGGACCTCAACCTCCAAAAGTCCCCTACCCCAGCCTCCAAGGACCCCCCTCCCCCCCAGACTTTTTGGGCCCCTCCTCCCATTTTTTAAAAACTTTTTTTTGCGCGCTTGAGACACAGAAATTAACAAACAGACAAGGTTTTTCAGCAAAAACAGGGAACAAATTTAAAACTTAAAATAAATATAGTTACTCTCTATTTCTAAAAACTCCTGGCTGTTTTCCAAATCATACGCGGACCTATCCAAGATATAATTTGACGCTTTTACCAAGGACATTAAATCTCGTCCAGACTTTTACCAAGGACATTAAATCTCGTCCAGACTTTTATCAAGGACATTAAATCTCGTCCAGACTTTTACCAAGGACATTAAAACTCGTCCAGGCTTTTACCGAAGACATTAAATCGCGTCCAGACTTTTACCAAGGACATTAAATCTCGTCCCAGGGTTTTTACCAAGGACATTGAATCTCGTCCAGGCTTTTATCAAAAACATTAAACCGCGTTCAGACTTTTACCAAGGACATTAAATCTCGTCCAGGATTTTACCAAGGTCGTCAAATCTCGTCCAGCCTTTTTACCAAGGACATTAAATCTCGTCCAGGATTTTACCAAGGACATTAAATCTCGTCCAGACTTTTACCAAGGATATTAAATCTTGTCCAGGCTTTTACGGAGGACATTAAATCTCGGCCAGACTTTTACCAAGGACATTAAATCTCGTCCAGGCTTTTACCAAGGACATTAAATCTCGTACAGACTTTTACCAAGGACATTAAATCTCGTCCAGGCTTTTACCAAGGACATTAAATCTCGTCCAGGCTTTTTCCAAGGACATTAAATCTCGTCCAGGCTTTTACCAAGGACATCAAATCTCGTCCAGGCTTTTACCAAGGAAATTAAATCTCGTCAAGGCTTTTACCAAGGACATTAAAATCTCGTCCAGACTTTTAGCAAGGACATTAAATCTCGTCCTTCCTTCTAAACTAAGTACAATAGCAACATTTTACCCTATATTACTAGTATTTTCAAGGGTTTTTGTATAGCCTTGATGGAGCATTCTCCTTCTAAACTAACTAAAATAGCAACATTTTACCCTATATTAATAGTATTTTCAAGGGTTTTTTAATAGCCTTGATGGAGCATTCTCCTTCTAAACTAGCTACATTAGCAACATTTTACCCTATATTATTATTATTTTCATGGGTTTTTGGTAGCCTTGATGGAGCATTCTCCTTTTAAACTAGCTACAATGGCAACAATTTACAAATATATATATTATAAGTTGGGTTTTAGCTTTCAGAAATATGAACATTCCAGTTCAAAATACATCTGATTTTATTAATAACTTTTTCTTAGCTAGGTTTCTTATACTTTCGTAGATGTGTTTTGCATGAAACTCATGACTTGGGATGTCTAGTTTGCTATTTTGGACTTTTCTGAGCTAGGTTCCCTAACCTTTCGTAGGTGCATGTCTGATTCTATTAATAACATTTTCTTAGCTAGGTTTTTTAACCATTCGTAGTTGTATGTCTGGTTTTATTAATAATATTTGATTTTCTAATAAAGTTGGGTTTTAATTTTCAGAAATAAGAGCATCCATTTTTAAAATTTATCTGATTTTATTAATAGTATTTGATTACCTTTAATAATTGGGTACATCTTGTATATTTTTTAATAAAGTTGGGTTTTAGTTTTCGGAAATATGAACATTCGAGTTTAAAATACATCTGATTTTATTGATAACATTTTCTTAGCTAGGTTTCTTAACCTTTCGTAGATGTATGTTGCATGAAATTCATGATTTGGGATGTCTAGTTTGCTATTTTGACTTTTCTGAGTTATATTTCCTAACCTTTCGTTGGTGTATGTCTGGTTTTATTAATAATATTTGATTTTCTAATCAAGTTGGGTTTTAATTTTCAGAAACAAGAACATCCATGTTTAAAATACATCTTATATTTATTAATAATATTTGATTACTTTTAATAATTGGGTATATTTATGCATATTTTTTTAATAAAGTTGGGTTTTAGTTTTCAGAAATATGAACATCCCAGTTTAAAATACATCTGATTTTATTATTAACATTTTTTTTAGCTAGGTTTCTTGACCTATCGTAATTGTATGTCTGGGTTTATTAATAATATTTGATTTTCTAATAAAGTTGGGTTTTAATTTTCAGAAATAAGAACATCCATGTTTAAAATACATCTGATTTTATTAATAATATTTGATTTCTTTTAATAATTGGGTATATTTTATATATTTTTTAAATAAAGTTGGGTTATAGTTTTCAGAAATATGAATATCCCAGTTTAAAATACATCTGATTTTATTATAACATCTTTTTTAGCTAGGTTTTTTAACCTTTCGTAGATGTGTGTTGCATGAAACTCATGACTTGGGATGTCTAATTTGCTATTTTGGACTTTTCTGAGCTAGATTTCATAACCTTTCATAGGTGTATGTCTAGTTTTATTAATAATATTTGATTTTCTAATAAAGTTGTGTTTTAATTTTCAGAAATAAGAACATCCATGTTTAAAATACATCTGATTTTATTAATAATATTGATTTCTTTTATTAATTGGGTATATTTTACATATTTTTTAAATAAAGTTGGGTTATAGTTTTCAGAAATATGAATATCCCAGTTTAAAATACATCTGATTTTATTAATAACATTTTTTTAGCTAATTTTCTTAACCTTTCGTAGATGTGTGTTGTATGAAACTCATGATTTGGGATATATAGTTTGCTATTTTGGACTTTTCTGAGCTAGACTTCCTAATCTTCGTAGGTTAATGTCCGGTTTTATTAATAATATTTGGTTTTCTAATCAAGTTGGGCTTTAATTTTCAGAAATTGGAACATCCAAGTTTAAAATGCATCTGATTTTATTAATAATATTTGATTTCTTTTAATAATTGGGTACGTTTTTGCATATTTTTTTAGTAAAGTTGTGTTTCTGTTTTCAGAAATATGAACATCCCAATTTAAAATGCATCTGAGTTTATTAATAACCTTTTCTTAGCCAGGTTTCTTTACCTTTCGTAGATGGGTGTTGCATGAAACTCATGATTTGGGATGCATAGTTTGCTATTCTGGACTTTTCTGAGCTAGATTTCCTAACCTATCATAGGTGTATGTCTGGTTTTATTAATAATATTTGATTTTCTAATAAAGTTGGGTTTTAATTTTCAGAAATAAGAACATCCATGTTTAAAATACATCTGATTTTATTAATAATATTTGATTGCCTTTAATAATTGGGTACATTTTTCCATATTTTTTTTAATAAAGTTGGGTTTTAGTTTTTTCAGAAATATCAACATCCCAGTTTAAAATACATCCTATTTTATTAATAACATTTTCTTAGCTAGGTTTCTTAACCTTTCGTAGATGGATGTTGCATGAAACTCATGATTTGGGATGTCTAGTTTGCTTTTTTGGACTTTTCTGAGCTAGATTTCTTAACCTCTCGTAGGTGTTTGTCATGTTTTTATTAAAACCCAACTTGATTAGAAAATCAAATATTATTAATAAAACCGGACATACACCTACGAAAGGTTAGGAAGTCTAGCGCAGAAAAGTCCAAAATAGCAAACTCTACATCCCAAATCTTGAGTTTCACGCAACACACATCTATGAAAGGTTAAGAAACCTAGGTAAGAAAATTTTATAAATAAAATCAGATTTATTTTAAACTGGAAGTTCATTTTTCTGAAAACTAAACCCAACTTTATTTAAAAAAAAAATGTGCAAAAATGTATCCCGATTATTAAAAGGAAATCAAATATTATTAATAAAATCAGATATATTTTAAATATGGATGTTCTTATTTCTGAAAATTAAAACCCAACTTTATTAGAAAATCAAATATTATTAATAAACCCAGACATACACCTACGATAGGTCAAGAAACCTAGCTAAAAAAATGTTAATAATAAAATCAGAAGTGTTTTAAACTGGGATGTTCATAGTTCTGAAAACTATAACCCAACTTTATTTACAAAATATGTAAAATGTACCCAATTATTAAAAGAAATCAAATATTATTAATAAAATTAGATGTATTTTAAACATAGATGCTCTTATTTCTGAAAATTAAAACCCAACTTTATTAGAAAATCAAATATTATTAATAAAACCAGACATACACCTATGAAAGGTTATGAAATCTAGCTCAGAAAAGTCCAAAATAGCAAACTAGACATCCCATGTCATGAGTTTCATACAACACACATCTATGAAAGGTTAAGAAAACTAGCCAAGAAAATGTTATTAATAAAATCAGATTTATTTTAAACTGGGATGTTCATATTTCTGAAAACTAAAACCCAACTTTATTTCAAAAAAATATGCAAAAATGTACCAAATTATTGAAAGAAATCAAATATTATTAATAAAATCAAATAAATCTTAAACATGGATGTTCTTATTTCTCAAAATTAAAACCCAACTTGATTAGAAAATCAAATATTATTAATAAAACCAGACATACACCTACGAAAGGTTAGGAAACCTAGCTCAGAAAAGTCCAAAATAGGAAACTAAACATCCCAAGTCATGAGTTTCATGCAACACACATCTACGAAAGGTTAAAAAAAAACTAGCTAAGAAAATGTTATTAATAAAATCAGATGTGTTTTAAACTGGGATGTTCATATTTCTGAAAACTAAAACCCAACTTATAATATAGGGTAAACTGTTGCTATTTTAGCTAGCTTAAAGGAGAAGGCTCCATCAAGGATACCAAAACCCATGAAAATACTAATAATATAGGGTAAAATGTTGCTAATGTGGCTAGTTAAGAAGGAGAATGCTCCATCAAGGCTATCACAAAACCGTTGAAAATACTAATAATCTAGGGTAAAATGTTGCTATTATAGTTAGTTTAGAAGGAGAATGCTCAATCAAGGCTATCAAAAATCCCTTGAAAATACTAATAATGTAGGGTAAAATGTTGCTATTGCAGTTAGTTTAGAAGGAAGGACGAGATTTGATGTCCTTGGTAAAAGTCTGGACGGGATATAATGTCCTTGGTAAAAGTCTGGACGAGATATAATGTCCTTGGTAAAAGCCTGGACAAGATTTAATGTCCTTGGCAAAAGCCTGGACGAGATTTAATGTCCTCGGTAAAAGCTTCGACGCGATTTAATGTCCTTGGTAAAAGCCTGGACGAGATTTAATGTCCTTGGTAAAAGTCTGGACGAGATTTGATGTCTTAGGTAAAAGCCTGGACGAGATTTAATGTCGTTGGTGGAAGCCTGAGAAGGGGATTTAATGTTCTTGGTGAAAGCCTAGATGAGATTTAATGTCCTTGGTAAAAGCCTGGAAGAGATTTAATGTCCTGGTAAAAGTCTAGAGATATTTAATGTCCTTGGTAAAAGCCTGGACGAGATTTAATGTCCTTGGTAAAGGTCTTGACGAGATTTAATGTCCTTTGGTAAAAAGCCTGGACGAAATTTAATGTCCTTGGTAAAAAGCCTGGACGAGATTTAATGACTTGGACGAGATTTAATGTCCTTGGTAAAAGCCTGGACGAGATTTAATATCCTTGGTAAATGTCTTGTCGAAATTTAATGTCCTTGGTAAAAGTCTGGACGAGATTTAATGTCCTTGGTGAAAGTCTGGACGAGATTTAATGTCCTTGGTAAAAGTCTGGTTGGGATTAAATGTCCTTGGTAAAAGTCTGGACGAGAGGTAATGTCCTTGGTGAAATCCTGGACGAGATTTAATGTCCTTGGTAAAAGCCTGGACGCAATTTAATGTCCTTGGTAAAAGTCGGGACAAGATTTAATGTCCTTGGTAAAAGTCTGGTTGGGATTAAATGTCCTTGGTAAAAGTCTGGACGAGAGGTAATGTCCATGGTGAAAGCCTGGACGAGATTTAATGTCCTTGGTAAAAAGCCTGGACGCAATTTAATGTCCTTGGTAAAAGTCGGGACAAGATTTAATGTCCTTGGTATAAGTCTGGACGAGATTAAATGTCCCTGGTAAAAGTCTGGACGAGATTTAATGTCCTTGGTAAAACCCTGGATGCGATTTAATGTCCTCGGTAAAAGCACTGACGAGATTTAATGGCCTTGGTAAAAGCCTGGACGAGATTTAATGTCCTTGGTAAAAGTCTGGACGAGATTTGATGTCCTTGGTATAAGTCTGGACGAGATTAATTGTCTTTGGTAAAAGTCTGGACGAGATTTAATGTCCTTGGTAAAAGCCTCAAATTATATCTTGGATAGGTCCGGGTACGAGGTTTAATGTCCTTGGTAAAAGTCTGGACGAGATTTAATATCCTGGGTAAAAGCCTCAAATTATATCTTGGATTGGTCCGGGTAGGATTTGGAAAACAGCCAGGAGTTTTTAGAAATAGAGAGTAGTTATATTTATTTTAAGTTTTAAACTTGTTCCCTGCTTTAGCTGAAAAACCTTTTGTGTTTGTTAATTTCTGTGTCTCAAGCGCGCAAAAAAAGTACAAAAAAATGGGGGGAGGGGCCCGAAAAGTTGGGGGACCTTGGAGGTTGGGATAGGGGACTTTTGGAGGTTGAAGTACTTGCTGTTGCAGTCCTTGACGGTTCATAATCATAATTGTTTCACTACTTGATTTCTAAGGATTTCTAAGGATTGTTCTGAATTTTTATCATTAGTATCAACTTTTTAGCATACTAGAATGTTAAAGCTTATTTTATATTGACAACGCTGCTTAAATGGTGCTTGTGCATTATACAGAACAAAGTCGAGAGCCACCAAAATAAAAAACAACATGTATCTCTTAATAGAGTTAGCATTCCCCGAGATGCCATACCTTTTTCGTTTCTGCTTTCAAATCCCCTAAAATGTCAATTAATCTCTGACGTTTCCTATGTTCTGGCAACTTTGCACAGATGCAATTTAAATTCCCATGAAACCTTCCAAATTTATAATATGTCTCATGAAGAGATATAAGTTAAGACATCTCTTGTCAAGAGATATCATGTCCCGTCAGTATTTCCGAGTCCCTGATAAGAATGTTCCAATGTTGAAATTTCCTTATCTGATGATGTCACTTCCCTTTAGTATTTTCTAGCTCTGTGATCTGGAGGTCAATGATCTTGTACCGGTTGTATTCACTGAGCGTGTTGCGTCACCCCCGTTATTAGGTCAATGCCCATATGGTGTGCCCTGGCTGTGTAGCAATGTCTTCTTCTACCATATGCCTCCAGGGCATAACTTACAACCCTTGCCCTGAGGGGCTTGGGGGTTTTGTCATCCTCAAAATGATAATTTCCAGAACTTTCAACACAGCCTTTTCAACAACACAACGCATAATTTCCAGAACTTCCCCCCCCCCAAAGCCCTGCAGGCTGTGTGGGGGATGTCATCCTTTAAGACCTAATTTCCAAGACTTCAAATTACATTTAAAAAAATGGCTGGCTCAAAATTTCGGTTGGATGTATTTTGGGGAAAGGGGGCGTCAGAGGGGGGTTAGTTGCCCTCCAATCACCTTCGACTATAAAGGGCAATAACCCTTTGAATTTCCAATTGAATGAGCCCTTTTTGAAGTTTCCCCGACAAAGCTTTCTACAAAAAAACTTTATATGCCCCCAGGGCATAACTTTAAACCCTTGCCCTGTAGGATGTAGTGGGAGCGTCATCAAAAACATAATTTGTATCTGGAAATCAACTACATTGAACAAAATGGATATCGCAAAATTTTGAATGGATGTGTTTGGGGAAAGGTGGGCTTGGAAAGGGTGTTAGTTGACTTCCAATCACTTTCGATTATTAAAAAGGGCAGTAGCCATTCCAATTTCCAATTTAATGAGAGTAGTGTCCTATTAGAGGGAATATCACCCCTACAAGGAAATATACAAGAATATGTATGCAGTTTCAACGGTACATGACTTACCACGGACATGTATCTAGTACTACAAACGGTACATGACTTACCATACAGGTTTCTGTGTCAACACCCATTTTCTGGGCCAATCAGAGAGAACGAATACGGAGGGTACTTAATGTTTCTGAGGCAACATCCATTTCGGGACCAAGGTTTTTTTACTATAAAATAATGTTTCTACTAGCGCTAGCATTTGCTTTAGCATTTGCATATCTCTGCTCTGAATAACCTTAATTAGTAATTGAATAATAGGGTGAAACAGAGTTCGAGAATATTTTTAATTTGATTGTATGACAGTGCTAAAAAGGGTTAAAGTGCTTACCAGTTAAGGTAAGCCTGAAGGGGGTGCTAACTCTTACGCAATTTCATATAAATTTGGCATTACATCGTTGGTATCAATCTATGGAAATGGTTAACGACGACAAGGTGATCATGGGACTTAACTCACCTTTACTTCTTGGCTGTGTTCTATATAATACACAAATACCAATTGAGCAGTGTTACCATATAAAATATGCTTTAGCATTGGGGTATGCTAAAAAGTTGAAAGTAATAGAGTCGTAGGCACCAAGATGACCTTTTGAGTTGACCTAGCTTTACTTCTCGGGTGTGTTCTGTATAATACACAAGTACCATTTGAGTAGTGTTATCAATGTAAAATATGCCTTAGCATTGGAATATACTAAAAAGTTGAGACTAATAGAGATGTAGATGCTAAGAAAAGAATTTTAATAAAGAAATTCAGAACAATCCTTAGAAATCCTGAGAAATCAACTAGTGAGATGATATTGACAAAAATCTAAGTATCAGAGTGAATAAAATTTTTTCTATTCACAAATTTATTCACTCTAATACATAGACGTATCCGACCAAGGATCTTGATAAAGAATTTATTCAATCTGATACTTAGATTTAGTCAATTTTATCCCATGTATCTGACATTAGATGTTGATACAGAATTTCATCACTCTGACACCTAGGTTTTGATAATATTAACCGACATATCCGGCAAAGGATGTTAATAAAAAATCTATTCGCTCTGATACTTAGATTTTGTCAATTTTATTCAGTCCATAAAAAAAGTCCTACTACAAGCATTATTTTTCAATAGTAAAACTCACGACTAACATTTCCATATTATTCTCATTTTGAATTTGGAAACTATCAAATGCGAATTTTTTATGTTTTAAGTACGTTTTATGTCATGTAAAAAAAAGTTGAAAAAAATTCCATGTTAAAAAAAAAATAATAAAAAATAGTTAAAAAAACTTCAAAAATAAGTAAAAAAAAATGTTGAGTAGGGGCCCCAAAAAGTTGGAGTAACGGGGCCCCTTGAAGATTGGGGATAGGGGGCCCTTGGAGTATGAAGTCCTTGGTGGTTAGGGTCATTGATGGTTGCGGTCTTTGATGATGGTTCAAACCCCATAATCAACTCACTAGTTGATTTCTCAGGATTTCTAAGGATTGTTCTGAATTTCTTTATTAAAATTCTTTTCTTAGCATCTACATCTCTATTAGTCTCAACTTTTTTGCATACTCCTATGATTAGGCATATTTTATATAGATAACAATACTCAAATTGTACTTGTGTATTATACAGAACACACCCGAGAGGTAAAGCTAGGTCAACTCACAAGGTCATCTTGGTGCCTACGACTCTACTACGTTCAACTTTTTATCATACCCCAATACTAAAGCATATTTTATATTGGTAACACTGCTCAATAGGTATTCGTGTGTTATACAGAACAAAACCAATAAGTAAAGGTAAGTCAAGTCCCATGATCACCTTGTCATCGTTACCATTTCCATAGATTGATACCAACGATTTTATTCCAAATTTATATTAAATTACGGAAGAGTTAGCACCCCCTTCGAGCTTACCTTAACTGGTAAGCACTTTAACGCTTTTTTAGTTCATACAATCCAATTAAAATATTTTCGAACTCTGTTTCACCCCTATTATTCAATCACCAATAAAAATCATTCAAAGCAGAGTTATACAAATGCTATACCTTTTTCGCAAATTGAGTTAGCTTTTACGCAAATGATATAACTTTCAAGTTGAAACAATTATGACTGTACCATACCATTCATCGCTCTGTAATTACCCATGATGCATTCTTAACCAAACCTGATGAGATGCAAGATGCCTTTAAGCTAGAGGTTATCAATCTCTTTGACAAGTTTTGACTCATAAACATGTCCAACTTGGCTGTATCGCTAGTAGAAACATTATTTTATAGTAAAAAAAACCTTGGTCCAGAAATGGAAGCTGCCTCAGAAACATTAAGTACCCGCCTAATTCGTTCTCTCTGATTGGCACAGAAAATGGGTGTTGACACAGAAACCTGTATGGTAAGTCATGTACCGTTTGTAGTACTAGATGCATGTCCGAGGTAAGTCATGTACCGTTGAAACTACATACATATTCTTGTATATTTCCTTGTAGGGTTGATATTCCCTAATAGCAGACTACTAATGAGCCCTTTTTTATTTTTTTACGACAGAGCTTTCAATAAAAACCTTATATATCCCCAGGACATAACTTACAACCCTTACCCTGAGGGCTGTGGGGGAGTTTCACCCTCAAAGATATAATTTCGGACTTTTCAACTACTTGAACAAAATGGCTATCTCAAAATTTTGATTAGATATGTTCGGATAAATAGTGGGCGTGGAAGGGGTGTTAGTTGCCTTCCAACCATTTCCGACTATTAAAAGAGGCACTAGCCATTTCAATTTCCTATCAAATGAGCCCTTTTTGAAGATTCTGCAACAACACTTTCTATAAGAACCTTATATGCCCCCAGGGCATAGCTTATAACCCTTGGCCTGAGGAATCTGGGGGGTGGGGGTTGTCATTCTCAAAGACCTAATTTCCAGAACTTTCAACTACGCTGAACAAAATGGCTATATCAAAGTTTTGATTTGTTAGTTGCCTTCCAATCACTTTCGACTATTAAAAATAGGCACTAGCAATTTCAATTTCCAACCAAATGAGCCTTTTTTGTAGTTTCTACGACAACACTTTCTGTAACAACCTTATATTCCCCCAGGGCTTGACTTACAGCCCTTGCCCTGACACGCCGGGGGGGGGGGGGTCGTCATCCTCAAAGACTTGATTTCCAGAAATTCCAACTACGTTGAACAAAATGGCTATCTCGAAATTTTGATTGGATGTGTTTGGGGAAAAGCTGGTTGTGAGAGGGGGGTTAGATGCCCTCCAATGACTTTCGACCTTAGCCCTTTGAATTTACAATCGAATGAGCCTTTTTTGAAGTTTCTACGACAAAGCTTTCTATAAAAACCTTATATGCCCCAAGGGCATAACTTACAACCCCTGCCCTGAGGCCTCTGGGGGAGTGTCCTCCTCAAAGACATAATTTCTATCAAGAAATCAACTACGCTTAACAAAATGGCTATCTTAAAATTTTGACTGGATATGTTTGGAAAAAAAGTGGGCGTGGAAGGGGTGTTAGTTGCCTTCCAATCACTTTCGACTATTAAAAAGGGCACTAGCCGTTCCAGTATCAAATCAAATGAGCCCTTTTCCAAGTTTCTATGACAACGCCTTCGATACGAAGTGCCCTGGTCTAAATCAATAATACATTGTGCCAACATCGTTCTTTACTGAGGCAGCGCTATTGAGCTGTCTATAATTTCTAAGAGGGGACTTGAGAGGAGTTTTGTAAGTTTGGAAAACAATAAAAATTGACCCAACAAGTAGGCCTACAGACAGAATGTTCGAAATGCACCCGTGATCAGCAGCGGATCCAGGTGGCCGAGGTGGAGCGCGTCCCCCCTAAAGTCATCTAAAGTATTGTAATTTACTTAATTACCGCAAATTTGCGTTAATTAAACTTGCTCCTGACGCAAGTTTACAGTTTTTTTTGGGAGTAGGGGGGTACAAAAAAACTTTAAAATTTCTTGTCTACGCTGTTTTTATGAAAGTAAAGAGTAACATTAAACCCCAAAATGAGCATAATTTATTCCGTATGGGAAGGGGACTGCCCCTTCCTAATCCTCACCTCCAAGTCATGGTCACAAAAACGTTGGAGGGTGCTCATTCGATCAGAAATTGAGAGTTACAGCCCTTTTTTTATGAGTAAAATGTGATTGGAGACCAATTAGCCACGGGGGGAGGGGAGGTATTTCCGGGGTTGAGAGTTTTTTTCCACGGGGAATGTTTTCCGGGGGATATTTTCCTGGAGGTAAACACCAGCTCCATTATTTTGTATAACAGCACTCTAGAAAAGGTAATCCCTGCCTGGAACCCCCTAAACCAAAGTCCTGGATACGGCCTTAGGGATTACATATATATTTCTACCTCCACCCTCCCCTTGTCTCTCCCTTAGAACTAATTCTGTATTTATCTGAAGGCTCAATTAGAGTTGGGATGTTTCGGTATTAAAATGCACCCTTTGAGGCACCTCCTTTCCTCTCTAACTACAGAACAATCATAGAACCCCACTGTGGAAGTTTAAAGCCCTTAAATGTAAATGTTTGGAATTGTAAAACAACAGGGAATTACCTAAGACAGTGAAATTTGTACAGACCTTAAAAATATTTTGGCTGGTTAGGGAGGGAGGGGAGATGTCTCAAACGCTGACTTTGAATGCCAAAACATCCCAATTCTCATTGAACCTTCAGATAAATACAGAATTAGTCCTAAAAAGAGACAAGGGGAGGTTGGAGGTAGAAGTTGATGTATATCCCCAGGGCAGTATTCAGGACTTTTGTTAGGGGGATTATTTTTTTCGGGGGTGGGGGGAGGGATCTTAATAACACATCAAAAATGTAGAATTGATATTTAAACCCTTTTGATTTCTGAGAATATTTCTGGTTTACACTTATTATGAAAGTAAAGAGTAACATTGAACCCCAAAATGAGCAAAATGGATGTATCCATTCGTTTAAAATCTGGTAACCATACCAGTAATCTTAGTCGCGTTCAGCATGTTGAAAACAGAGTTTTTTTAAAGATCAGCTAATAGGCTATCTTTGCTTTTGTCTATCATATTTCATTTTCTTAACATCTGGATCACAGGATAACTTAGTAACGATACTTACGTGTGTTTGAACACTGTTACTTTCAACCGTTCTTTTTATTTCTTTTTAAATCTGTTTTTTTTACATTTTCTAGCATTCTTTTTCTATTTTTAAAGTTGAGGGTTTTTTTTTGCAGTAGATATTTCAGTTGCTTTGCTCTGATACGTTCTCTGTTTTTCTCCCGTTAGCTTCCTCCCTTGACACCATCACGTTTTAGGAACTTAAGCTATTAAGACGACTTGACCTCACATCCTTTTACGCACTGAAGGTATGACAAAATTATATACTGACAGTACTGATGCAGTTTTTTTGTCAAAAAGTTGATTTTATTCTAAATAGTGTGTTTTGTTAATTACTAAAGCGAGTAGATGTAACAATTTTTTTTTTTTTTTTGTCAATGAGACCTTAAACAGCTCTCAATGATGTTCCAGAGTCCCGCTAGCAGCGGATAAAAAAAAAAAAAAAAAAAAAAAAAAAAAAAAAAAAAAAAAAAAAAAAAAAAAAAAAAAAAAAAAAAAATAGGACACATCAATGCCATACAATGCAAAAAAGTGATTTTCTTTGTTAATGAAAAGTCAAAAGACACTAAGTTTCATGTATACGGTTTTTGGCCATGCCGATCCCAATGATATAATTTTTCCGATCCCATTCGCTGTCAAAATAATTACTTTTAAGCTGCTATGGACTGATGTTCGTCCTTAACTAGGTTGCAGCTACCGCTACAATCACAGTAGTAAATCGTAACTAATTACAACTTGCAACAATATATGAAATAATCCGGGCTGCAGCGGTAGCTAATCAATATGTATATATATATATATATATATATATATATATATATATATATATATATATATATATATATATATATATATATATATTATATAATATATATAATATATATATATATATATATATAATATATCAATATATATATATATATATATATATATATATATATGTATATATATATATATATATATATATATATATATATATATATATATATATATATATATATATATATATATATATATATATATATATATATATATATATATATATATATAGAATATATATATATATATATATCATATATATATATATATGTATATATATATATATATATATATATATATATATATATATATATATATATATATATATATATATATATATATATATATATATATATATATATATATATATATATATATATATATATATATATATATATATATATATATATATATATATATATATAACGTTGATTTGACTATCTTCGTAGATTTTAAGCCTAAGAAGAAGAGTGCCATGACCAACTAATCTCTTCCTGATTTCGTACCTGAGTGTTTTAATTCTAGATAAATCTGAACAAGTACCGATCCGATTTACTTTTCGAAGACATTTTGCAATAATTCTTAATAATGAAAAAGCGTGACTTAAATTATACCCGGTGAGAAAAAAACAATCATGAGACACGAAGCTCTGCCAATTGGCTCCAAATATACAAGTGCAACGTCCTTTTCTTTTCAGCGTCAGCTGCTGTCTCAGATAATGCTCTAGGATCTCAAAAGATATAGCAGAAAATGTTCACGCCAAAATAGTAATCAAAAGCATTTGTTCGTAGTTATGAGAAGGTCGAAAAAACACCATCTGATGCTGAAAATTTAAAGTTCGTTGGCCGTCGCGTTAAGATGAACAGATGCTAAAGAAATCTTGTTAGGTAAACTTTATTTTTAGAAAAGTAAAAAAGGAAATTAAAAACTAACGGTTCTCAGTCACTTGGCCAGTAAAACTTTGTCAAGCGAGCTCAAGCGTCGAACTCGCTTTCAATTATCAGACTATACTCTAAATTGATGCATCGAGGTGGAGACATCACGCACATGACCGGAATGATGCTGGTCTGGCCCATGTGTGGAGGTTTTGTAAAAAAAAATTCGTACAGTTTCCTCCGCAGCGCAGAGAATATTTTGACAATGCATCCTTCAAACTTCAGCAATAGCACGAGCAATCACAATAAACTAATACAGAGTCTCGCTGCGAAACATCTAAAGAAATGCATGCTAGAGAATTAACTGGAGAAAAAAAAAGCTCAAAAAGAAACATAATTACCAAGTTATGCAAGCAATCCCAAACATTAAAAAAAAAAAGTTCTCACATCATCAATGGCAGTATTTAAAACTACAATAATAGAACAAATATAAATTTAACCGAGTAATTAAGCAAACAAATTACTTTAGCCTGATACAACCCAGGGGGAATGAGCGATTCCATCTGAGCGGTTTAAAAAACTCTAATCAAAAACTCATCCATCGTAAATAAATTTCAAAAGCCCTGTAGTCCTTAAAGACAATAGTGTTTCAAGTCTATTTTGGAATCAAGAATATATTTAATTAATAAAAAAGATGGGACGGATCTACTGTCGTTCGTTTTGCACCCTTAGTAACAACAAAAGGGGTGCAAAAACGAATTATGAGCCGACCCGAAGTTCTCCTTTCAAATTAACCTGTAATCTCACCGAATAAAGTAGATGATATTCTCAGCGTTGTCTTCAAGGATTATTATAAGTCTGATCTTGCACTTTAATGCGTACATCAACCTGGAGATCAAGATGCCTAAGTGAATTTAAGCAAGGATTGCAGTGGGAACAACCTGAAAACTAATGTCAGCAATTTGCAAATTTGATACTACTATTACATATATGTCATCAGGGGCGTAGCTCCAACATTTTTATTGAGGGGGCAAAAAAGTTCCACGTCCAGAAAGTGAAGGGACATGGGCTATATAATAGCTTTTTTTTCAATTTATTGGGGAGGCAACCCCCCCCCCCCCTTGCCACCCCAAAACAACGCCACTGCATGTCATAACTACTACATGTCAAATGGATACTATTAATTGCTAATAAAATGGAATGATAAGGAATGAAATGAAATATTATGCTAAGAAATAGTATAGTGGAAATGGATGTTGTATTTGATCCAAAAAAGAAACATTTAAATATTAGCTTTTTCGTATGCTTTATGTTTTTCTGAATAGAATAATCACTAACGCTTCTATTACTTTGCCCCCCCCCCCCAAAAAAAAAAAAAAGAAGGAAGATATGAATCATTGTGATATTTTTTTTTTTTTTCAAAAATTTGTGAGCAAGATAATAGAAAAGTCATATTTTATGACAGCGCAGGAGATGAGACTGAGTTCCTCAAATATTGGTTACCCGGTTCAATCCCGCCTGTCCCAAGGAATTTCCAAGAATTTTCTTTACATTTAATTTTTTCTTCTTTTAGAATCCCTGTTCTAAAATCTGTTTTATTTAGCTCGATACAATTTTTGTTAGGTAAATAAAAAAATAAAATCTTATACACTACCATTTAAATTTTTTATTTTGTTTTTTTTTTTACATTTGGCCGAATATTTGGCGGACTTAGACCTGTTCAAAAGGCGCAAGAGCCTTATTCTACAGGAACCCCAAGACATGCATTTTCATATCTTTTTAGTTTAGGTTTAATTATTTACATATATTATTAGCTTATCATGTAGGAGAGCCAGGGGAGCCTTTTACAAAGAAACTGTATGCATTAAATACCATAAAAATCGAGTTTAATGCTAATTATATTTAGATACTATATTTAAGTGGACAGAACAACAATTCACACAAGTCCAACATAGGGAATTTCATTAGGTTAGTGAAATCCTTGATTCATATGTATTCTATAACGTATAGAACTATCGTTGAGCATCTTCACAAGCAAGAGACCTATGTTCGGTGACTACAAGCTATGTTTTCTACGCATTATACTTAAGTCCCTATTATACTTAAAGCAAACCCTTAAGTGATTCTTTAAAAATTTAGCCGTTTGTTGGGGCCAAAGAAGAAAATTGTTTTCAAAGATGCAACTGAAAGTCTTGTTTTATGAATAGTCTTCAGCAATTTGCAATGCCTGGAAGTCACCAGGCTAGGAGAATGTCATCGGCGCATAGAGAGTGGCTTACGCTAGTGCAGGGCAAAATATGAGGAGGTGAGAATTGTCTTATGGTGATTCGGCAAAAAAACTCTCACAAAAAATAGCTGATCTTTAAAAAAACTCTGTTTTCAACATGCTGAACGCGACTAAGATTACTGCTATGGTTACCAGATTTTAAACGAATGGATACATCCATTTTGCTCATTTTGGGGTTCAATGTTACTCTTTACTTTCATAATAAGTGTAAACCAGAAATATTTGTCAGAAATCAAAAGGGTTTAAATATCAATTCTACATTTTTGATGTGTTATTAAGATCCCTCCCCCCACCCCCGAAAAAAATAATCCCCCTAACAAAAGTCCTGAATACTGCCCTGGGGATTATACATCAACTTCTACCTCCAACCTCCCCTTGTCTCTTTCTTAGGACTAATTCTGTATTTATCTGAAGGTTCAATGAGAATTGGGATGTTTTGGCATTCAAAGTCATCGTTTGAGACATCTCCCTCCCTCCCTAACCAGCCAAAAATATTTTTAAGGTCTGTACAAATTTCACTGTCTTAGGTAATTCCCTGTTGTTTTACAATTCCAAACATTTACATTTAAGGGCTTTAAACTTCCACATGGGGTTCTATGATTGTTCTGTAGTTAGAGAGAGGAAAGGAGGTGCCTCAAAGGGTGTATTTTAATACCGAAACATCCCGACTCTAATTCAGCCTTCAGATAAATACAGAATTAGTTCTAAGGGAGAGACAAGGGGAGGGTGGAGGTAGAAATATATATATAATCCCTAAGGCCGTATCCAGGACTTTTGTTTAGGGGGTTAGTTTTTTTGGGGAGTAGGGGGGTACAAAAAACTTTAAAATTTCTTGTCTACGCTGTTTTTATGAAAGTAAAGAGTAACATTAAACCCCAAAATGAGCATAATTTATTCCGTATGGGAAGGGGACTGCCCCTTCCTAATCCCCACCTCCAAGTCATGGTCACAGAAACGTTGGAGGGTGCTCATTCGATCAGAAATTGAGAGTTACAGCCCTTTTTTATGAGTAAAATGTGATTGGAGACCAATTAGCCACGGGGGGAGGGGAGGTATTTCCGGGGTTGGGAGTTTTTTCCACGGGAATGTTTTCCGGGGGGATATTTTCCTGGAGGTAAACACCAGCTCCCTTATTTTGTATAACAGCACTCTAGAAAAGGTAATCCCTGCGTGGGAAAACACGGTTTAAATGATTTTAGGTGGGGGGGGGGGGGGGGTTAAATGCTAAAAAAGACTTTTGGAGAGGATTTTTAAGCTTGTCAAGGGGGAGTTTTCGGAGTCGGGTTCTTAAGGAATGACCCACACCTCTTGTGGCTCTGGCGTCTGGATATGAATTTGCGGTTTTTATTTTACGGTCAAAATATTTTCATACAAGAAACAGAGAGCCCTTTATTCACTCAGTGTCCAAATTCATTCTTAGTCTAAAATTATTCCTCAATAGCAACCTCCGTTCCATGCTTATTTGAAGACTTGTCACTGAAAGCTAGAGAATTTATGTCTAATATTTGCGTTTTATTAAGGTCTACCCTCACCCCCCCCCCATCCCGAGAGACCCACTGACCTCTTTCCCAACAACTAGTAAGCGAAAACTCAGTGCTTTACGACTTTAGTAAAAACTTAAATGAAACAACTCAGCAAATCAAAGCTTTGATAATCTATTTATAATAACTGTACATTTTGTCTGGTCTGTGTATGGTTATAGACGAATGTGCCACTACGAGGTATAGCCTACTAAAAACCCGGATAAATCCTAGTTCCTGAAAAGCTTCACTTGAACTGTTAAAGTTTACATTATCGAGTTTAATACAGTTCCACTGATACAGCCGGATTAGCGCGTAACATGCTTTTTTTATTTTACCTTTAAAACAAAAGGAAAGCAACCACAATAAAACTGTTCGTATTTTATTTAGTTACGTAATTCTGGACAAGGCTGTTGTTAGGAAACGTGGGACGAATGTTGAAATACCCACGTCCATGCTTCTGATGTGTATAGTGTGTTGAAAATCCTTAGAGTTCTAGTAACAGATTCACAGGGGTTCACTCACCTTACTGTTCATTAACACAAATGGTTTGATGTTTTACCTAATATTTTTGTCTTCTCTTCTGAAACGTCGCATCGCTAGTTAAAATGAAAACTTTTTTGAAAATAGTACTTCGCCATCTACTTAGAAATTGACATTTAAGCTGTGTTTAGTAGTCCGTTGTAGATGAAAAATGAGTGGATTTACCAATGCTTGGCAGCACAAAAGCAAAAGAACTGTCTATACTATAAGTATTTTTCGTTTGGATTGGAGCATAATGGGACAATAGAAAGTATACAATTCATGAGCACCATCAGGGTTTAACCCTAGGCACGGTGGGGAGAGGGTCAAGCACTGCTGGTATTTTCGCGGGGGCTTTTATATAGTTGAATGTTAAGGGGAGTCTAGGCATTTACCCCTCCCCTCGACAAATCCCCCCAGTAAATACTCCCCCCCGAAAAATACCCAAAGCAAAATTGAACAGCTAAACAAAAAAAAGTACAAAATAGGCACTTCAAAATGTCGATTATATGTCCAAAGTGGTTACAAAAGGACCAGATATCAGAAATAGCTTTGGGATAGGGGTTGGTTTGTCTCCAATCACTTTCTACTTATAAAAAAAGAACTATAACTCTCAATTTCTGTTCGAATTAACATCCTTCGAAGTTTCTATGACCATTAAGTGGAGGTGGGGATGAGGAAGGGGCAGTATCCCTCTTATACGGAATAAATTCTGCTCATTTGGGGGTTTAATGTTACTCTTTACTTTCATGATAATAGAGTAGACTATAAATATTCCCAGAAATCAAGAAGAATTAAATATCAACTTCTACCTCCCACTCCCCCTACCCCTTCTTTAGAACTTATTCTGCAAAAACCTCAATGAGAATCAATGAGAGACTCAATGAGAATTGAAGATGTTTGTCCAACAAAGTAAAAATGCAATTAAAATGCATAAAACACATATTTGGTGTATTTTAAAGTTTTTCGCACTCTTCTCCCCCCCCCCCCCCCCCGACAAAATACCCCCTCCCGCAAGCAAAAGTCCTGGATACAGCCCTCAGGATTATATATCAATTTCTACCTCCCCGTCCTTTCGTCTCTCTCTTGGAAATATTAACTACTACTACTAAAAACTCAGCACAGCACCAAATTGCCTGAGGCCAACATAGATACGTACGCTCCTCCTCCATCCCAATCTATTCAGTGTCTCCCTCTTTACAACCTGCTTTCCATTTAGCCCTAGACGGATAGCCGAAAAGGGCAATCTTCAGCAATCTGTCATCCGCAGAACGTGCCCTAGTCATCTCAATCTTTCTCTCATTGTAGTCCTAGAAAGCGGGATTGAACCATTCGTACAGCCTACTGTTTGAAATACGTTCAGTCTGCCGGGTACCTAGAACAGTCCGTAGGTAATTTCTCTGGAAAACATCTAGCAAATCTTCATCCGCTTTTCGGAGCACCTATGTTTCCGAGCCATATTTGACCACTGTCATCACTGTAGCTTCCAATATTCTAATCTTCGTTTGCGGACTTATCTTCCTAATCTTTCAAACTTTTTTTTAACTGTGAAAAAAACCCTGAGCCTCGGCTATTCTACTTTTAACTTCTTCACTGCTCCCACCGTCTCTACTAATAATACTCAAGGTAAGTGAAGTTGTCCACATGATCAATTTTTTCGGTACCCAACGTCAACTTTTCATCTTCACTTATTCCTACTATTAGTGACTTAGTCTTCTTAACATTAATTCGCAAACCTATTCTAGCACCCTGAACTCGTAAAACCTCTAATAGTTCATTCATTTTGCTCACACTTTAGTCTAGGATGCTTAAATCATCAGCATAATCTAAGTCCAGGAGAGTTTTCCTCCCCATTTGATTCCGTAGTGTCCTATTGTCTTTCCTGTGCTCCTTAAGACAAAGTACATCAAAATGATCCATATAAAGGGGTATGCGAGATTATGCTCTCGTAGAACACAACCTGCTTAACTCCTCATTTAATACAAAACCAGCTGCTAACTTCATTTCCTACCTTAACCGCAGCAGTGTTATTCTCGTACATTAATTCTGTATTTGTCTAAATTAATTAAAACTTAAATATAGTTTTCCCCAGGGATGATCGTATCAAACCAAGAGTCCTAGAATATCGTGAGAGAACAAAAATTAAAAGTTCAAGTGTCTTTTTAAGTGACCAAACAGAACAGAGTGCAACTAGCCGGCTTTCCCTGCCCTCTTTTCACCCAAAAGACATCCGAATGAAATTCTGAGATAGCCATTTGGATCATCATAATTAAAAGGTCCAATAAGCCTCTAGGGATGATGGGACCCCCACAGCCCTTAAAAAAGAGCTGGAAAGTTTGGAAAGTTTGATTACAGATAGTATTTGTTATTGGAAACATACGGACATTTCTTGAGAGTTCTAGTCCCTGTTTTATTAGTCGAAAGTAATTGGAGAACAACCAAACCCTGTCCTAAAACTGTTTTAATATCTGGTCCTTTTGTCATCACTTAGGACATCTGATCCACATTTTGAGGTACCTACTTTGTACTTTCTCTTTGAGACTGACAGGAAACAACCGATATTTAATGCCGTTTTGAAGACCAAAACTCATGCACAGAACTATTTTGGTACAATATTTTTTCCAAAACATTTGTGAAGAAAAAAGCAAAACTTCAACAAGGCTAGTTATGTAAAAAAAAAATCCCGGAATACATTGAGAACTACCAAAATGTAGAGACAAAGAGATTTGCGAGTCTCCCAGCGCTATCTAATTCAACTAGTCAATGGAGCTTTTATTTTCTGTACATTGTGGTCTTGAATTGTATTTATAATTTTTTTTTTTTTTTTGTTATTTGTAATCCCACTCCTGGTATTTATGGTTTGCTGATTAGGAATAAACAATAAAAAAAGAAAATAAATAGCGCAATGCATACTAAGAGAGAGAAAAAAGAGATGGAGTGACAGAAAGAAAAAGAGAGTGAGAGAGATAAGCCGACATTGAAGCCAAACCTATGTTCCAGAATCGAAGGTTTTAGAATCTAGCACGCATTTAACATTGCTCATGCAGACGATCCTAATTTTGTTGATTTTTCCTTCGTCGTTTTGTGTCACGCCAGTCCCAAAGTAAAAACTGCTATTAAATAACTTCACCCCAGTCAATTACCGTTTCTACTACTCTCTGACAGCTGTTTGAATTAGTTGTTGTTGATGTGTTTGAGAGTAAGTAGTATTCCCAACCTTATCAGTTTAGCTTCCAGCACAGATTCAAGTTTCCTGAGACAGCATCTGCTGCTGCCAATTCCTCATTGAAGCCAACGCTTCTGATTTCCAATTCTTCATTGGAAGAATCGATGCCAATCAAGCATCAATACCCCTTTATTCGGTAATGTTTTAGCTTCTTGATAAAGGGGTGTATACCGCTTCATCATTAAGGTTTTACGTACCATGTACTCCTGCCTTCAAACCCGTCTGAAGATCCCCCTTCCGAGACCTATAGAGCTGCTGCCGCAACACAGAAGAATTTTTGTCCAAAAAGAACCCGCCAAGGTGCAGCTTATTCTCCTGTTCAGTTTAACAACTAAATTATTGAGCCCCTAGAACATTTTCCGTTTTCTTGTATTCCAAACGGCACTAACACTTCTCTTGTTTCACGTGTAGTTGATATCATTAGGATCAGTTGAACTATTGAAGGGCCTTATGAAACTTTTACAAATCTCCAAGGCAAATACACTTACCTGGGCCTTCCAATTGGTTCAACTCTTTCTCAGAAGCATCAGCTTTTTGTAAGACATATATAACGTCGAAGTGGTACTGTGCATGCAACCACCTTCACAACAATTTAGAAATAGTTCAGAGCTTCGAACAAGCGGACCCTGAGGTAGATGTGGTTTCATTAAATAAAAAACAATATAGAAAGACAATGAACTTTCCTTGGTATCCTCTGCTAGTGCGTCGTGTATAGTTAAGAATTTGCACATGATTTAAATATAACTTGCTATTTTTGTATTTATATAAGTTTAGTTTCTATTCATTTATTGTGAATTCATTTATTTGTTTATTTTTCGTGTATGCAGTCATTTATTCATTTGCATTGTATAACGAGTTTTGCGATAGATGATAATCATAGGCAGCACAATAGGGCTGCCTAAGTAAAGAACAATGTCAGCACAATGTATTATTTATTTTTCTTCTTTTTTTTAAGACCTGGGCATTTTCGTATACAAGTTGTCATAGAAACTTCGAAAGGGACTCATTCGACTGGAAAATGAGAGTTTTAGTACCCTTTTTAATAGTCAAAAGTGATCGGAGAGCCACCACCAGCCCCCCCCCCCCCCCCTCCATCATTTCCCCAAACAGACCCATATAAATTTTTGAGATGACCATTTTGTTCAGCGTAGTTGAACGGTCCAGTAGTTGTGTTTCTAAGGATGACAACCCTTCACTGCGTTCAGGGCAAGGGTTGTAAGTTATGTCCCGGGGGCATATAAGGTCCTTAAGGAAAGGATGGCCGTATAAAGTTTGGACGAGGGCTCATTGGATTTTACATAAGAAGTTCTACCCGCCCTTTTTAAGAGTCAAAGTGATCGGAGGGCAACTACCCCCCCCCCCCCCCCCCCGTTGCGTCCTGTTTTCCCCAAATGCATCCAATAAAAATTCTGAGATTTCATTTGTTCAAAACAGTACAAAGATCACATAACAAGGCCTTTGGGGTTGACACCCCCACCCCACCAGAGTCTGGGGGCAAGGGTTGTAAGTTATGCCCCGGGAGCATATAAGGTTTTTATGGAACGGTGGTTGTGTGAGCTTTTGAGGAGGCTCATTTGATTAGAAATTTAAAGTTCTAGTTCTCTTTTAAGAGTCAAAAGTGATAGAGGGCAATTAGCCCTCCCTGACACCCTTTTTGTTCCAAACGCATCCGATCAAAATTGCGAGATAGCCATTTTGTTTACAATACTCGAAAGACCATTTAACAATGCGTTCAGGGTGAACACAACCCCCCGAGCCCAGGTTGTGACTTATGCCCCGGGGCATATGATATTTCTTATAGAACTGGTGGTTGCATGAACTTCTGATCGGATGGGGCTCATTTGATTGGAAGTCGGAAGTCTAGTGCCCTTTTTAATAACCAAAAGTGAATGGAGGCTAACTAGCCCGTCCCCATAAGCCTATCGTTCCCCAAAGCACATCGAATCAAAATTTTAAGAGAGTTGTTTTGTTCATCATTGTTGAAAGGTCCAGTAATTATGTCTTTGGTGATGTCAACCTTCCCACAGTCCTAAGGGCAAGTGAGTTAGGCAATTTGTTCATTGTTTACGTATAGTATTTGTTATTGTGAAGGGTGTGTATGTTTGAACTTTGCTTTCTAAAAAGACAAGGAGAATTCGGGATACGGATTGCACAAAAGGGCCTAACTCAGGAATGACTGGATATATTAATTTGGAACTTTCAGGAAAGGATAAAAGAGATGATCAAAAAGGCAATATTTGCATGCTACCACTACTACTACTAGCACTGCACTACTCCATTTACAATATTGAGGGGAAAAATTTGAACTAAATAAAAAGACGCTATGTGCATGTACATTGTCAAAAGAACGTATCTCAAGAATTGATTAGGGCATTAAGTTGGAACCTTCAGAGAATGCTAAAAGGGGAAGAACATCTGACCAAAAGATACAATATGTGCATGCTACTAATAATACTAACTACTACTACTACTACTACTACTACTACTATTTCAACTGCTACTTGTATTGCAACTACTTATAAGGGCAACACATTAATACTACTGCTGCTACTAGTACTACCACTATTACTATTAATGCTGCAACTAGTTATACGAATACTACTGCTCTGATTACTATTACAACTCTGCCTAAGGGTATGATGGTGAAATTTACAAGGAATTTTGGCGGGAGGGAGGTGAAATTAATCATAACAATAATAATTAATCATAAGTTGAAACTAATATGGCTTGTTGTGGAGGATGTTGAACTAACCAAAAGAAAATATTTGCATACTAATGTTACTGCTTCTACTGCTACTACTGCCGCTAGGGCTAAGACCACTACTATTAATTCGATTGCTACTACTACTACTACTGCTACTATAACTAAGGGTATTAGGGCAAAAAATTTGAAAAAGTTTTTTTTTTTTTCACGAAAAAGACTATGTCAATAAAAAATGAACAGAAATCAATTTAAACAAATGCTTCAAAGAAAAGTAAAGAGCTCCATTAAACCAAAAATGGGCAGAAGTAAATTAAAATAATCTTCCAAACATAAAAACTACTACAATAATAAATAATTGAAACCCAAAACGAACATGAATTACAATAAATAACCGAGTCAAACTCATAACGAGCAAAAATTAACATGAGTACGGCTGACAGACCCCATACCTTCTTAAGACCAGAACATAATTTGCACTTTTCTGAAAACAAAAATACATTTCAAATGTTTTCATTTTTTTTTACTTTAATAAATAAAAAAAGTATTAAAACTTTAAGGGGTGAATATCAGTTTATGGATATTAAACTGACAACCTATGGTCATTTGTTTTTTTTTTTTTTTTTCAGTAAAGTGCAAATTATGCTCTGGTCTTGAGAAGGCATGGGGTTGTTAGCCCTATTCATGTTAATTTTTGCTCGTTTTTTAGTTTGAATCGGCTATTTATTGTAATTTCTGTTCTGTTTTGGGTTTCATTTATTTATTTATTGTGATTTGTGGTAGTTTTATTCTTGGAAGATAATTTGACTTTATTTCTACTCATTTTGTTTTAACGAAGCTCTTCTATTCTTTTATAGACTTGTTTTGTGGAAAAAGTTTTACATGTGGAATAAATTTAAATATATTACCTACCAATATTTCTCGACCCCCCCCCCCCCCCCCTAATATGATTAATTTAATTAGCTATTATTTTTTCATCACAAAAAAGCTGCCAAAAAAACGATGTCAATTGATACCAGAGTATGAAGAGCAGGGGCGTAGATACAACTTCATTATGGAGGTTTTTCAACTCGTTTCAATTAGCGGGAGAGACTATTCTAGTACAGCTAACAATACAAAAGTTCATCATAGTAAAAAACTAATGGAAATTAAACTTAAGAAAATCATTACTTTGTATGTTACTTATGTCGAAAATAAATATCCCTCGAAAATAAGTCATTCTTTAGCCTTCAACTTGATTTCTACCGAAGTATTAAACAGAACATGCCAGTTTAGAGTATGTTTTGTTGAAATAAATTTTCCTTTTCAGGCATTCCGATGAGCATATTGGAATTTTACAACGTTACTTCATTCTGACAGGCGATAAAAAAAAAAAAAAAAAAAAAACAATAAAAAAGTACGAGTGCTATTGGGAAACGACAAATTGCTGCTATAAATGAGGTTTGTATTCCGATGAATGGGTGTGATGGTGATAAATAAAGGTGCTTTAAATGTGCTAATAGGTAGTAATAGCTTCATTAAAAGGAAAATTACTTAGTTTTATATCGATCCAAGCTAAAACGGGAACAAATACAAATTGATCTAGTCCTAAATTTAAGTTTTCTATTGTATCCCCTTCCCCATAGGATCACCTCCCCCTCCTTTTCAAGGCGTTATTTTCATAACCTCTGGAATCAAAATGTCTGCAGATAGGTTAATTTGCATTTGATAACTGAAATTTAGCTCAAACAAGGTTCTGTTAAATTATTAGACAGTTAATGGAAATGGCCAAAGGCTCTAGGGGCAGGGTTACTAATTTTCTGGTTGAGTGATTTTCTTCAATAGTGATCAGGATTATTCCTTCTAGTGATTTATGAAATTTAGGGATTAGGTTGTAGTATAAAAAAAATCATGTGATAAAATAACTAGGTCTGTCTAGGGTTCTAAAATATTGCAAGGTACTATTAGGGTACTATGAAACGGCTGTTGTCTGGAAAATCATCATATCTAGAGCTTCAGCTGGGTATAGCTCTAGGGCTATTATCCAAATTATGAAATATTTTTAGAGAACTATGAAACAAGCTGAAATTTCGAATGAAATTTCGAATGGGGATAAACGTTTGAATATGAAAATTGGTAGCGTTTAAAATATTATGAGGAATAAAGAGATTTATGCCTTGCAAACAAAAGTGAGAAATAGCAGATTCTTTGAAAATTTATTTTCGAGTCAAAGGGACTTGCAGGGAATCTTTTATTTTTATTGAAACCTATTTATTACAATGTTATGCTTATGGATCTCTGAAAGACTTGGGATACACAGTCATGCTGAATGCGGGGATGCGCAGAGGAAAGTGTGCTCCATTTAATCTGCGAGTGTAGCGGAAGATCGAAGAGGTAATATCTTTTGGTAATGAAAGAATAGTGATGAGGGCTGTAAAGTGTGAATGGGAGCGAATTCTATGACACTACTAGGCAGCTGGAAAGACTTCTCAGCGTACCTATGCATCACATTGGAAACTGTAGGGCATCATAGGTTGCGTCCTATCCTAATTTATATGGATCATTTTGATGGACTTTGTTCTAAGGAGCATAGAAAAGGTAATGAGAGAACACAGAATCCATTGGGGAAGTAAAACTTTTCTAGACTTAGATTATGGTGATGATTTAAGCATCCTAGATGAAAATGTTAGCAAAATGAATGCATTTTTAGAGGTTTTGCGAGTTCAGGGTGCAAGAGTTCAAGGTGTTTAACATTAATTTGAAAATTAATGTTAAAAAGAGTAAGTTACAATGACTAGGAATAAGTGAAGGTGAAGAGGTGATTTTGGGTAACGAGACGATCGATCAAGTGGATAGCATCATTTAGCTATGTATTATTGTTAGTAAGGACGTTGGGTATAATGAAAATGTTATAAATCTGCGCACCAAGATTAGAATATTGGAAGCTCCAATGATGTCAGTGGTAAGGTATGATTCTAAGCCATGGGCGCTCTAAAAAAAACAGAAGATTTGCTCGATGCTACCCAGAGAAATTACCTACGATTTGTTTAGGATACCCGACTGACTGACCGTATCTCAAACAGTGGGCCGTACGAAAAATGTGGGTCCATCCCGCTTTCAAGTTCTATAATGACAGAAAGATAGAGATTGCTAGGACACGTTCTGCGTATGAAGGATGATAGATTACCCAAGATCATCCTTTTCGGGCAACCGTCTAGTGCCAAACGAAAAGCAGGTTGCCCCGAATGGGGTGGAAGAATGTCGTAGAGAAATATATAAGAGAAATGGGAACTTCCTGGCAGAGTTGAAAGCTGAAGGCTTTAAATAGATTAAAGCCTCATGCGGCTTGTTGCTGCAGTGAGTGGTTAAAAGTGGTATAGGTGCTAGCAGCATTATAGATCCAGCGTTTTTTTTTTTCATTACTTGTATGTGTTGTTGTTGATATGTTCATTAAAAGTCATGATCATTCCATTATTTTGTTTGGTGTCATGGTCCTGTAGCTTGTTTTAGAATAAAACTTTTATCAGAGCTGTCTATCGATCCAACTGTATAATTCACTAAAGATCCTTATAGATAGCGTTGGCGTATTTATAGACACACACATATCTTTTATATACAAAAGCATCAAAGCACGGGAAAGAGAAAAGTAAGAAGTGGTAAATGATGGACAAGAGTCTCCAAATTATAGACAATTAGTTAAATAGATTGTAACCTTATTTTTGGCAAACATTATATTGTTACTAAGCAAACCGGTCAATGTGTCAATATTCAAATAAGATTTGAGAATTAATGCTGTCAGAAAGAAGCACGGTGTCTCATGGTTAACGAAATTTTAGCGTAAGAACAATCCAGAAAGCTGAAACAATGCTTTTCAATTGCTCAATCCAAGGCCCAAAGCCGAACCACTTCAAATTCCAAAAGGTTGTCATTTAACTATTGAACGTGGGCTGTCTCAAAACTTTAATTTAACGCACCGGCATTTGCTAAACGCCTTGCAAAACCTTTTCCAATGGTCCAAAAACTTGGTACTATGAAAGTGTAGACTTTGATTTATTCTCATTTTGTTCAATTATAGTGACTGTTAAAATGAATAAAATGGACAATATTTTGTTGAATTGAATAAAATTTAATATATTCAATTTGAATAGACCAGAGACCTTGTCAACTGTGTATTTTCTCATGATTATATAGCAGTGTTCGGCAAGTTGAACTAAAAAAAAGAAAGAAAAAGAAGTGTCACTTATTTTCTATTCCAAAATTATAATTTTTCTATCCCAATAATTTCATTTCTATTTTAGAATAGAATTAGGTTAAATTTAGACAGCTACTACAAATACTACTAACAACTCATCACAGCACCAAGCTACCTGAGGCCAACACAGCTACGCACGCTCCTCCTCCATCCCAATCTATTCAAAACCACCCTCTTTACAGCCTCCCAGGAAGTTCCTATTTCCCTTAAATCTTTCTTTATGAAATCCTCCCATCCAACAGCGGACGACCCAATTTCCGCTTAGCCCTTAACGGTTGGCCGAAAAGGACAGTCTTCGGCAATGTGTCATCCTTCATCTGCAAAACTTGACCGAGTCATCTCAACCTTCTCTCATTATAGCCCTAGAAAGCGGGATTGAACAGCACTTTTCATACAGTCTACTGTTTGAAATACGGTGAGTCAGCCGGGTACCAAGAACAATCCGTAGGCCATTTTTCTGGAAAACATCTAGCAAATCTTCATCTGTTTTTCGAAGCACCCATGCTTCAGAACCATATTTGACCACTGTCATCACTGTAGCTTCCAATATTCTAATCATGGTTTGCAGACTTATCTTCCTATTTTCCAAACTTTTTTCAACTGGGAAAAAAACACCCTGAACCTTGGCTATTCTACTTTTAACATTTTCACTACTCCCACCGACTTTACTAATAATACTACCAAGGTAAGTGAAACTGTCCACCTGATCAATCTTTTCGTTACCCAACGTCACCTTTTCATTTTCACTTATTCCTATCCTTAGCGACTTCGTCTTCTAAACATTAATTTTCAAACCTATTCTAGCCCTCTGAACTCGCAAAACCTCTATAAGTTCATTCATTTTACTCACACTTTCATCTAGGATAATTAAATCATCAGCATAATCTAAGTCCAGGAAAGTTTTTCCTCCCCATGTTCCGTGATCTCCCACTGCCTTTTCTGTGCTACTTAAGACATTTAGATAGCTAGAATAGAAATAATTTTAGTACGTATGTGGACCCAGCAGTAATCACTTCTAAGTTTCTGGAACAAATGCCCTGAAGCTCAGATTTGACGAGTTGCGCTGATTTGAAATATCGGGCACAAACTAAACAACTCAAAAAGCAAATCCAGGGGTTTAAAACAACTGTCTAAACACATATTTCTGACACCCATTGGAATAATTAGACTACAAATACCTTTATTCGTTATAAGACTAAACAACCATTCATGGCCACCAAAACTGCAATCAGACGATGACTTGTTGGGGTCATATGGTGCGACTGAGCAAGGGCCATCTTCCTCATGATTTCTAATTACAAGAACCCCTCAGCAGAAATGGATAACAGAAAAAAAAATGTTCAGGTTGTTATCTTGGCAATGACGTTATCTCTATTTTTCTGGTCGTTGTTTTGACAATTTTTGGTCTTCATCCGATAAATCAGTACCATATATGACATATGTGTATTCCATGCTAAAACTCAGTATGTTTTACCCAGCTAGACGCCAAATATCGGCTAATATGAGATTTAAGAGACATAGCAGAAGTTGAGGTGGGATTGATAGACGAGTATGACGAGTTACAGAAAACAATGAGGAACAGACTCCGACTCAGGTGGAGGAACAGACTCAGGTGCAAATAGCTTAACACAGGAATATGTTTTAGAAACAAATCGAGATGTGCTTTCGCAAATACTCTAACAACCAGCACATTCTATTCTTTTGACCTATCATTTTACAATATATACGATATAAGGTATTCAGGGTATTTTCTGTGTCAAACTTGCCTCATTGTGCTCCAAGCTTTTCATTGGTGCACTGTATAACATAATTTCACAAATGTAGCAACGAAAACCTCTTAATATGGTATTAACAAGAACAAAAGATTAAAGAACAAACATACATTTGTTACACAATTTAATTTTGAAAACACTAAAGTTATCACAGTATAACACAATTAGAATGTATCCACAGTAAAACCGAGTAAGTAATTCAATCGTTCTTCCATAATTTTAGCAAGTAATATTAGAAAAATAATTTTTCTGCCAATAGCTAGCAACGGACTTTTTCTTCTATCATAGGACTATTTGAAAAGGCACAACACTAAAAAAAAAAAAAAACATTTACAATAATTCAGTCACCTCGAATTAGACCACATTATCTACATTTTTTACAGTTTTGGGCTCAGTACACCATATAATGTGCTATCACTCCCCGCTGCCTCACTTCGCAAAATCTCAAAACCTCTAGATGCCAACTTTCCGAATTATAACGTATCAACAACCTCTAAACTGTGGAAAAACAAAATGGAGTTTCTCATATTTTCCTAATTTACAGGAGAATGACAATATGATTTCCAAAAGTACCAAAATAAAAACGTTTTTTTTCCAAATAGGCCCTTATCTGGGTCAGTTCATATCTGGAAGCTACGATTTTCTAAGATTTTTGTTTTGGTAACTTCAAAACTGTGAAGTTTTAAGGACAGGACCAGATTATTTTTCAGCGTTGCCATGTCCAACTTCAAAATAAATAAATTTCAAAATAAAGCTGTACCTTCTTAAGTAACTTGGCTCTATTCATTTTTAGCTTATTTTTTTTGCTGATTTTGCATCCGCATTTCCTTTTTGATTTGGCATCTATTAATAGCGAAAACTGCATAACTACATACGCAGTCTTTTTATTAAAAATTTATCTCTCGATTTTTTCTAACTTTCAAAGACATGTATGGTTGTGTAATTTTCCGCTTAAACAATTCAAAGAAGCGGATTTTCTTTCACTGTCCTTGGTACTTTTAGATTTTCGCAGATATACAGTTTTTTTTTACTTAGAATTTAAATGAGAAGAAATTTTTCAAAAATTCAGAGCCTAGGTGAAAATGCGTTTTTTTTATAGGCCAATTTATAATAATAAATTACGCGGAGATTGTCTTTGGAGCTAGAGAAACTTTTTTCAAGCCATGGCATATTCTACCATCTAAAATAATGGTCAATCTACCCTATCTTGTAATAGGTAAATCTGCGTCTTCAAATACAGCCAGTGGATAAAAATACACTAAAAGAATCTTTATTAGTTTCTATTAATAAAATAGCTTTGTAAAAACACGTGAGCTACCCCATCATTTTGGGACCAATGTGTTGAATATTGAAACGGGCTTATCCCAGATTTGCCTCTCAATTACTTGGACTATCTGTCTTGGCTTTTATCTACAATTAGCCATGTCTTGAAAAGCCCTTTGTACCGAAAATATAAGTTGTACGAAAAAATGTGTTTCGACCTCACTTACTAGGACTATTTTAAAAAAAATCTAAACATGGCTAGGTCACGTTCTATGGATAGATTGTCAAAAATCGTGTTTTTGGCCATTCTGGCACTAAATAAAAAACAATTTATCCCTGAATGAGTGGGAATGAGCGATCATAAGAACGGATTTAAAGGAATTTGGAACATCATGTGAAATAGTAAAGAGCTTGTTGTTTTCCCATATAATCATTTTTTTTTTGTTTGAATTCCATCGTCGTTAAGGGAGTAGTTTAAATTGGTCATAGAGAGGGCTGAAAAATGCAAAACTATTTAGTGCTATAATACAAAATCGCAAAATGATACTTCCTGTTCATCGTTGTCGTGATTCAATTTATGAATTTGTATCGAAACAAGAAAGTGGAGGTAAAAGAATGAATTTTTCCAAAATAAAAACTGATCCACAATCAAATTATTTTAAAACTCATTATGTAAATGAAAATAGAACTTAGGAGCGAGATCCAGACAAAAAGCACAAAAACGAGAAATGGAATTTCAAAAAAAGAAAAAAAAAATTCGACATGAAAAATGGATCCGAAAAGAAAAAATGAATTTCGATATGGAGGGATGATACTCGAGTTTATCTTAGGAGGACTGTTATTAAACTTCTTTTTTTTTCACGGTAGACACCATTTATTTTGTTAGTGAAGTTTCCTCTAAAACCTTTCCTACATCCTCAAATAATATAAAAGTATAGATACACATACACTGAAGTAAATAGTACCCTTATACCATAGATCAAAATTCCAAAATAGAACGAAATAAAAATAAAGATTATCACTATTTTATAAATTTTCTGAAAATTTAAGAATAAGAAAATTAAAGTACATAAAAAAACAAAAGGGAGAAAAGTTTAGCCTTTTTGCTCTTTTAGACCCAAAACCTACCCTCCACCAGTCTTCACTAAAAGGGTTTCCTATATCCCAAACAATTGCTGCTATTAGCACCCTATTTAGCATGAGCACAGAGCACTGGCCGATAAAGGGGGGGGGGGGGGCTCCCCCCAATATTTTTCTGGCACTCTCATTCCTAGTTTGTTTCCTGTTTTTCACTCTTTTTTTTTAAATAATGTCAATTTGGTCAATTATTGGCACCCTTGTCAAATTGCCCCCCCCCAAGATTTTGCTATAGATCCCTCTCCTAGTCCAGACCCTATAAATTCCTGATGATCTCCCAAAACCATATGAATCTTAAATTCCAAATTTAACTTCCAAGATTATACGACAAAACTTCAAAGCAAAAATTGCATTGGTGGGTCAATTCCACCTCTATGGAGTTCACTGGATTCTCTAAATCCATTGTGTGGCCAAAGGTATAAAATCGGATTATTGTTCCTTTCGCCTGCCTTTTAATAACAAATTTAATAAGGACTTCATTCAAATTGGCAATTTTATCTTGTTCTACTGCTACTGCAAGAATTGGGCTAAATGTAATATAATTTAGGGACTATGCATCATAATGATGCAAATAAAAAAAAATTCACCATGAAGACCATTAAAAGACATAATTATGCGATAGTTAACTATGTAAAGTTAATTTAAAGCTAATTATGCAGACATAATAATAACTGTCGATCTAAATGAATTTCACTTAAAAAATTTTTTCCTTAAATTTAGCATCAAATTAATCTGTTGATTTCAAACTTTTCACAGTTCCCATGAAAATTTCTATAAATTGAGATTTAATAACGTAAAAAATAAAAAATTGTCATTGAGTACCAAGCAATTTTTTTAGAAGTGAACTTGATTTATTTTTGAAAATAAGTTGACGGCACCAATAACCACAAGAAACAAATTAATCCATGCAACAATTGCGTCATTTGATTTTTTTCTTAGTTTTGTCTTTACACAAAATGGAGATATACCTTTCATGCTTAAGGGTCCCAAGCGATGGTGGTAAAATTAACACCATTCAAAATCGTTAAAAATTAATGAAACGTTGACTTCAAAGCATCTCTGTTCTCATTTATTAGATTCCTCAAGACCATTAGTTTTAGTTGATTAATCAACTAAAATCAATAGATTAAGGCCATTTAATTAGACATCGCTAATTGACAGCATGAATTCTTCTATACTTTCCAGTAAGAGATTGTTAGGGTAGGGAAAAATTTCAGTTTGACTGTGCAATTACGAAACCTTAGCGAAATGTTCTGGTATTACGGAATACTTTTCATAACAGAAGTGAGACACATTTTTCAAAAATCCTTGAGAAATCTTCTGATTACCAGGGTGGGCTGCAATGCTAGAGGAGGAATTTTAATTTTTGAAGAGGCAGTTCAAAAACTGCTTAGGCCGAGTTAAGTGCATCTTAGGCCAACCTGTCGAAAAATAATATTTACAAGTCATATTAAAAAGGCCCGGTGAACTTTTAAGTTGAAACCTAAGGCATATATATAGGTACAGCTATGGAAGAAGAGGAAGAAAGAAAGAAAAAAGAATAATCAGGAAGTTACAATTACCAACATATTAAGATTGATATGAACCAAAGAAAAAAGGCAGTGAAAACCTATCCATAGACATTCTACAGTATAAGGCACCTATAAACAAGGAAGAAAAGAAAAGATAAAATATACACTTAAGCTCATATAATCAAGAAAAAGTTTCTAACTTTCCCCCGGCATTAAGTGACCCTTGCATCAGCAATATTATTGCCAATAATTCTGAAATAAATGATAATTATGTTTTGAATTAAATTGCTTCCCGATAAATCCTAAAAAAACGAACGAGAAAAGAACTTTGATACTGATAAGAAATTTTGTGCAACAACACTTCTGGTTGTTGTCACAATTCGGAAGTTCCCAGAAAAAATCATTGTTATGGATTTGATATGGGTTAAAAAAAAAAGAAGAAGAAGCAAAAACTGAGCACTTGGACATTATAGGTTAAAAATATTGGCTTATTTTACGGGCAGTAATAGTGTTGGTGCATGGGCCATTTTAATCTTGCACTTATACCTATTGCAGAATCTCTGTTTTTGTTTCTTCCTAATTTTCTTACGTTTCAAAATTTCGAAAATTTGCCTATAATTCAGCTGTTTTCTGTGGCATTACATATCCTTTTGAGAATCGTCTATTCACATCAATAGCTGGTGAATAACAAAATATCTTAAAATTGGGAGGTGATTTAAAAATCCATGCATTCATACAATTATATTTTGTTTTGAAAGCTGCTAAAATTGGCTATTCTCGCACCTTTTATCATGTTATATATTTCAAATGTTTTCCCAAGCGTTTTTCGCAAATCATTGATTGCCCTTTCGTAAATCAACAGCTTAAACATAGAAGGAAATAAAAACCGGTAGCTGATTAACAATGTCTGCATGGCAATTCAACTTTTGAGGTTTATTTGCTAATAAGCCCCTTTCCTCCCCACGCACACACACAAGCAACAAATATAAACCTATAAAAAGTTTTGAAAAAATAGTGTAGATAATAATTTCCAAACAGAATGTGACAGAAATCAAAGCAGGAGTGTTTTCGATTGTTACCTTTATGTCTTAAAGAAAACATATTCAAAATGAAAATGTATTTTTAAAAATGCGAAAAAAAACCTCAATTACAATTAATTTAGCTGCGTTTCTGTTTGTCACTGCAGAA